>CM067514.1:14185780-14520780 GCA_034509495.1 Acestrorhynchus altus | reverse complement strand
AAGGGGATGAAATATCAAATACTTGAACAAAATACAAAATTAAAAATGTTGAATAATGTGTCACATTAAAATATATTAGCTGAATGAAAGTACAACAGAAAAACAGATAGAAGGTGTTGTGGCTGAACAATGTACATTTCCTGAGCTAGTAGGTGATCAATATGACCTCTTTAGATGAAAGTATATATAAGATGTAAGAGAAGATGCGTGGTATTAAACAGTTCTCTGCAAACCTATTTTTATTCTATTAATCTCAGAAGTCTTCTTACAAATGTGATTTGCTTAAATTTTTATGGAAACATAAATATTTAATTATGCAATTATATTTGAACAGTATGAATAAAACCTAATGATAAGTGTATTATATTTTTGGATATGTTATCATTTTCATTCACTTAGAATGTTAGTACTGAGACAACACTTCTCTATGAAAATCCAGAGTATAGTGTGAGATTATAGTGCACAGTGCTTGAATTGAGACACGGGGTCTTTTTCTCAGCAAACAGATCTAGCATCCCTCTTCTCTCGGGGAACCGCATAATTACCAACACAGAACAAAGAACATAGACAAGACCACTAAATCCAGAGGAGATCACGCAGTAAAGCGCATCCCCTTCTGCCACGGTCCAATCCACCCACACGGCCCTGCCAGCTGCCAGCTCTGGGCACAGGCTTTCTAACAGCTCTGTAATTACTGTTGCTGAAGTTAGGCACACAGAATCATACACTGGCCCTCTAACTCTGTCAGGCGTAGGACAAGCAAATAGTAGTCTACCAGCAGGAAACACATCATTCTCCTTAAAGGGGCAACTCAAACACACTGAGCTGGCCTGACATGGCAATAAACTCGGACTTCACAGCACAACAGACAGCGGCAAGAATCAAAAGAAACATTCAAGGGCCAGGCACCACAGAATGTGTCACAACAGCATCATCAAATACACAGTAGTCACGGTACAGCATAATAATAGAGAGAGAGAGAGAGAGAAAGAGAGAAAGAGAGATACAGATATAAATATATCAATATCAATGTAGAGAACGCATGTAAAAGAGAAGGAGGGTGTGTGCGCATGCATGCAAGCACAGCGAGGACCACAGGACCAGACATGTCCAATTCCACGACATCATCACAGCGGGACGGAATCACAGGCTGGAGCAGAAGGAGGAGGAGAAGAAGGAGGAAGAGTAGGGTGGAGGTGAAAGGAGCTACAGAGACCCACCTATCAGAGAGCGAGTGCCTACTGTCTAAGGAGTACTGGCGGCTGGTCCGCCTGCTTGAGCCGGAGGCCGAATCGAGATCACTGCGGCCGTTGGTGGCAGAGTCTAAACTATCATAGCGTCTGAGAGGAGGGAAGGGGAAGGGACAAGGCAGGAAGAGGAGGAGCATAAGTTACGACTTCTTTGCATCGGGCTTTGAAAGGACAGCCGTGATGAACTCAACATGGCCCAACGTAGCTGGTTGGTTCACCAGGCTGCATAAAGACTCTTTACAGAAGCTCTCTGAAATACACAGCACAAATACAATCTGTAGCCATTCATTCAGGAATTAACAAGACATCACATGATGTTGTAAAAACAACCTGTCGATAAGTGTGCTTGCGTGACAAAGGGGGTTTGGAGTCTTTATGTGCTAATGCATCCCACCATGCAATGCAAGAGAGTTCGGGGGAACCTGCTTTGAATGATTACATGGACAGGAAGCTGGCACTCCTTATGGACAGGCTGAAAGGTGGAGGGGGGGGCAAACGAGCGTTTATGGGAGAATGTTGGCTCGTACGTGCCTCCATTACTCGAGTCATGGGGGTGCCAGTGAGCACCCATGGTGTGTATACAATGACTGCTCCATGGGCTTGTATACAGGGACCAACGAATACTCTGAGGAAGTTGACAAGGATTTGGTGAATTCACAGTTATATATAACGAGTTATCCACTGAAACAGAACTAGAATAAGGAGTAACATTAAACACTCCTGTATAGCAAGGTACTAACAAAGAATCACATCTACAAAGATGTCTAACCGCTGCTTACCTCATGGCCCTCTGATTATCATAGTCGTAGTCCTGCGTGTCGTCGTAGCGGGAGGTGTGGTGCATGTGTCGGATGGGGTACTGGTGCATGGAGGCATTGGGTTGGGATGTAGTGTAATAGGGAGGAGGAATGCTGTTGCTGGTCTCGCTGCGATAATCACTGTCTCGGTCATCTACTGCGCTGTCTGGGTCATCATCTGGAAGCACAATTGTATCGATTAGTAGTTACTCCCTTAAGAGTACAGGTTTTAGTGTATTGTGCAACACTGAACAGTGCGACAGCTGTTTGATTATGGATGTGTATTGCTTCAGTCTCAAAATCAGATGTTGTGCCATCATTCTGCAGTTCTTGTCATGCATATACTAGGAAATCCAGGGCCAACTTATTTCTTTAGGAAAAAAACTTTTTGAAAATCAATGATAATTGTGTTAAACACACTACTCAATAAAGATTAAAAAGCCTCCAGGGATAATAGCTCAAATGCTGGAAAGGCAGGCAAAGTAAAACTCCCATACGACTGCGGAGAACTGGCATTAAAGAGTCAGGGAGCTGCACCCTTCCACTGTGCAGCAATGCTTGGATTAGGATGCTAGGATGTAGGTAAAATGGGAATGTCACTTTTTAAGTCCCAAAGTTTGTGGACACCCCTTCTAATGAATGCATTCTTCTATTGTAAACACACACTGTTGATACAGTTGCAAATGCACACAAACAACTTGTCTAATCCATGTAGAGAAGACTGCCAATCGTATAAGACTCTGGAGCAGATGAACATGATGCCAGATGGGTATAAAGCCCCCTAGCATTGGGCAATCCATCCAGTAGTTCTGGGATGAACTGGGGAGTTGATGATCAGGTGGGGTGGTGACCATCCAACATCCTGACCATGCTAATGCTTTGGTCACTGAAAGCGACCAAATGTGGCCAAATCTAGCAGACATCCATCCCGGGACATTAGATGTAGTTACTCCAACAAATGCAGGATTAGCTTTTTATTAATACTCTTGATTTGAAAATAAAGAGTGAACGAGCAGGTGTCCCAGTACTTTTGTTCATATAATGTACTACATGACAACCTGAACATACACATAAACCCCATGTGTTTCTACATGCTCTACAAAATCAAACCAAAGCTGCTTACTTTGTTGGTCCCCCCAAAGGCTCCAGTTACCTACAAGAGAAATGAGGAAGTCAGCTGCAGTCCATGCAGTCAATTGTGAAAACATGCTTCATTATGGCTGTGAATGAACAGGTGATTCATAAATCTAGGCAGTGAATCTATGCCAGACGTGACATGGGTGTAAAACTGGACATTAGCAGAGGGGTAGGGTGACCTTGCTACTGCAGGCTAGCTGTGATCAGGGCACTATGTTAGCATCAAATCCTAATCAGAGCTATCACTCGAATGCTGTCTAGCCACAGACATCAGTCCAGCAGTGTACTTCCTTTAACTTCTTATGCTTGAAATATTACTGTATGACGTCTCTCCTGGACCCTTGGGCAACCATATGCTCATACCACATTCTGTTCACAGTGAAAGCTTATGATAAAGACCCTTTGATAGCTCATATATTCCGAGATGATGTTTAGGGCCTCCCACCTGTCAGACGGGATTGGCTATTACATTTATGAAATGGGTGTCTGTGTATGTGTACTCACAGCACTGTGTTGATGGCACTGGGAGTGGTCTCTCATGCTCCTCTTGGTAGGTGTACTGTAAAGACAATAAACAGTACACATGAAATAAAGACTCTGAGGAACAACCCCGGAGGAACTGAAAGCTATGTTCTAATTCAATGTGTATTGAATAACGTTCATGTCAATGGAACAGTAGGCGTGAGACCCACTGGGATGAGGAGAAAGTTAAAAAAGCCACAGTTCACTCAGACTGTCTGAGGACCAGACTTGCTCAATTAAAGGATGCTCTGCCCTCCTGGCTTAGTGCTGAAGTGCTAAAACTCAAAGTGCTAGAATGAGGAAACTTACATCTTGGTCCCTCATGGCATTCAGCTGCTCCAGTTTCTTAGCCCAGTAGCGAGCCTCCTCCTCTGGAATGTCTAAAATCAAGTTGTTGTTGGTTACACTGAGCACTTTTAGGGTGCGTCACATATGCAGCACAAAACACATAAGTTTATGGAAAGTTTACCTAAAGGTAGCTCAAAGCGTGTGTCCAGGAGTACACGGTGAAACGTTGGGTCTTTGGTGCCACAAATCTCATTTTCGGCCATAATGACCTGGGAATCTAAAGTCAGCCATTGCCCTGGTCCTTCCTATTATACGGACATAAAAAAATAGTATTATTACATGTGGTCACTGGCAGTGATGGGTAGTAATGCACAACTTTTTGACATTTACTGAAAGGTGCCAAAGAATGCATGTATTAATGAGCAATTTAAGCTGTTAGAATAGAATAGAATAGAATAGAACTTTATTGATCCCTTGGGAGGGTTCCTTCAGGGAAACTATCTGTTCTTTGATGAACAAATAGTATGTGACTTTGTTGGGCACAAAAGGCTCAGACACTATTTTTAAGCTTATAAGCAATTCTGTCATTTTGGAAAAAAGATGTAATTTCTGGTGTATCTGTCTCTTTTACATTACTACAGTGACTCACACAATGCACTTATTATTTCAAAGTTAACACTGATGTTTGGAATAGACCTGTTTTGGTTCTGCTGGAATTTCTTGTGAAGGAGGAACAACAGTGATTGAGGTTCATGATGTGTTGCTTCTATGTAGTAAACTCTCATTGTTAAACTAGACAAATACAGTTTGACATTCTTTAAGCAACTTTTTTTAATAAAGTGTAATTGTATGTGTCATTGAATAATAAAACTAGAAGATAGAAGTAGCCTTTATTACAATTACATTAGCGTATTTTGGTAAATACAACACAATTTCTGAGAAGTGTAAGAGTTAGAACAGGAAGCAGAATAATGTGCCCATGGTTGGGAACCATTGTTTTATGGTAAAATCGCTTTCATTTTCAAAAATGCCAGTTGGACAGATTCCGCCTAGAGAGAGGTTGAGCAGTACTACAGGCTGTTGGGGGCAAGCTGGCCATCTGCGCCATACCTCGTTGGACTGACAAATGCTGCGCAAAGGGATCCACAGGGTGCCCACCATGGTGTCCCAGATCAGGCCTTTGTTCCAAACCTCCACCGTCAGCCCCAGATCTAGCCTGTTAATCTCACTGGGGTGAGAGAGAAAGAGAGATAGAGACATTCACAACATGGCCACCAGAAAAAAACATATTGCATGACACAGTAAATGTCAGGATTTGCCACAACAGCTTTATGTAAGTGATGCAACCATGACCTCCATGTTCAAATGGCATTTTACCCCAGGAATAACATTATTAGGCTGTCGTGAGACCTAATACGTCACAAATATCAGCCCCTTGTTGCATCAAATTAGAGCGGATTAGTTGAGGAATACAATATATTTTCATACACAGACACAAATCAAGCCCTGGGGCTGGGTCAATGCCATCCGTACTGGCATCTCCACTTAGCACTCTGTCCCACTCCACAGGAAGCGGTCACTTTGCTGCATCTAATTCTAATAATAGCCTCAGCTTTGATATCAAAACCAAGCATTTTGTTCCTGAGACCAAGCTGCTGATCTAGGAACGGGCAGAGGGTGTTAGTGCTGCAGTAGACACTGGACACTGAAAGCAAAGGGAAATGGACTGTCTAATTGTGGTGGCTTAAAGAGCGATGGAGGTCAAAGCATTACAGATGGAGGTGGAAATATTTCGAAAAGCAAGGAAGATACTGTTGGTCATAGTGGGGGTCACCAAAGTTGCACCATGTCCCCACTTGGTTTCACGAGATTCATAAAATAGAGAGCATACTTTGTGGAAATACATTCTGAAAATAACTATTTCTGTTCTTTCTTATATAGCAATATGGTAACGTACATCTCACATTAAAATACAACTTGTTTGGTCTCTTTCTGTGAGTATTTTAATATAACCAGTGTCAGGAACGTCCTGTAGCCCCTGGGTTAAAATTTTAGGATTGTCAGAGCCTTTACACGTGTTGCATTCTTGCTAGAACAACTTGACATGGCCACGCAGGCAACTGTTCAGCTTTAAAAATGATACCGTATTTTCTGGACTATAAGCCGCTACTTTTTTTTCCCACGCTTTAAACCATGCAGCTTATAACGTGGTGCAGCCTTTTCTTCTTATATATGTTATTTTCCAGGTTTTTTTTTTTAACTTTGTGGGAGAGTCTTATATTTTGGTGTGGCTTATAGTCCAGAAAATACGGTACTTATTTTGGTGGACAGTGGAATTATTTTGATCTTTCAATCAAGAACTAAGACAAAACCAGACCCAAGTCTAAGCCTAAACTAAATTCCAACGGTAGTTTCACCACTGAGACTGCAATACATGGTATCAGTACTGTGACAACCCTACTCTGCTGTGTGAACAATTGTTATGCCCCTCTCCAACTGGAGCCAGTGCCAGGCATTATTTATATACTTTTCATGAGTGACAATTGTACCCAGGGTGTTTGAACTGCTTACAGAGAAAATAAAAATTCCCACTTAACAGAACTGATCTGAACCTGACTGTGCGTAGGCTCAACACTTCTATGAAAGGTTTTGTGTAAATAACTGAATAACGAGAATAAAGGGCCTATTATTTGCAAAAATACTTTTGGTTACACTGACATCACCTGCAGGCCTGATGCCATAGTCAAATCTCTTATTCTTCTGAGAGGAAGACTTACAACATGAAGTCCTGTTCCCAACATGGTTGGCTGCCTCGCACAGCAATGGTGGTGCTCTTCACATTCTGCACCTTAAGTGTCACATAGGTGTTGAATTTCTCTGTAAGAAGAAGTCATGACAAGTTGAGCCTGTAAGCTACAAGCAAGAGCTATGAGCTACACAACAAGAAATATACTAATAATGAAAATGCAAAGCAAACAATGGTGAATTCAGATCTTTGACCCACCTTGTTGTCCATCTAGCTTGGCTTTTTTCACTGTAACAAAAGGAGAGAGGGAACAGAGAGCTCAGGAGATGCAGAATGAATAAAATGAATACATATCCATCATCATACATGATCACTGTTATGCTTTTTCTGTGGACTTTTGCATCAAACATGGTGAAAATGAAAATTTACACAACCTCTTTACACAACTTTTCATCCCTTAAAATTAAATGAGCTAAATATATAAATGTCCTGTGTTCCTAATTTAAAAGTACCTCTGATAACTTCAGTGTGGAGTGTAAGACATTTTTGAAATGTTGAAAGTACCACATTTAAAATAAAAATAAATGCATTTTTCAATGAGATAAAACCTCTAGTACTAAATTATAAACAATAATATAATTATTTCACAGAACAATAACAATAACTTGAGTATGGGCTCAGGCTACTTTGCTCACCTCTGACTGCTTTCATATTGAGAGCCATTTGAAAATGGAAGTATAAAGGCTTTATAAAGAATTTAAACAATTCCTCACAGAAGGAGACAGAAAAAACTGCTGTCAAAAAGAAGCAACTTTTAAGCTACCCTGATGTCAGCTTACCCATTTATTATTAATGAAAACACATGCAATGTGGATGGCAAGCTTCTGTGTGCAGTCAGCAGAAATTTCAAAGCTCTCTGCTTAAATCCTTTGCCCACTCTTCATTTTAGAATTTGGGGTGTGGGGGGCTGAGCTGTCTCTTTTAAATATATATATATTTACATATATATATATATATAGATACTTTCACTTAGGAAGGATATGTAGGATACACTGATTACTGGCTCATATGCATGACAGGCTAGGATACGCACAAGGCTGTTTTTCCACAGCTTTTGATGGTATTAGACAGAGATGGATAACCGGTTCCGTTTATATCAGTCAAGATGCATTGTCCATTCATGAAGAAGAAGCATACTTCGGCCATTCTTCTGATTCATTATATCAGTCAAAGTTTATGTAATATAAAGAGTATACTGAAGTGCACCCTCCTGTGCAATAGTGCCAAGCAAAAATTACCAACCAAATGTGTGAATGAAAAATTAAGGTACAAGTTATAAAATTAGCTAAGAGGACAAAAGAGTAATGGAAAATAAAAAATAAAAAAGAGGATAGAATCCAGACATTCCTAAAGCTCACATCCTGTTGAAAACAAAGTTAAATTCTCTTGAAACCATCCAACCATCATCCAAACAACGCTGTGGACTGCTTTGCTGATACTCATCCCACTCATTTTTGAGCATCATTTAAAAAAACAAACAAACAAAAAAACCAATTTTAAATAAAAAGTTTCTCAGAAGAGCAGCATCTAATAAACACCAGTTCATTGGCGGATAGACACTACATGTACTAAAAAGCTCCAATATGGTCTACAGGGACCTCAGAACTTGGACGTTTCAGGACCTGATAATTTTTCCTACCTTAGTCATTATTTGTGTATGTGTTTAGACTCATCTTCCTACATCTGGCATTAGAATCATTGTATAACCAGTGATTAGACATTAGGCACCATAATCTCTGATTCAACTCTTTAGGCTTGAAGAAAGTCACTTAAAGATCCATCGTTCATCGTGACAGGCTCCAGATCCACCTCCTCCTCTTCCTCCTCCTCCAGCCCCCCCACCCCTCCTGCCAGCCACGTGGCTTCTGTGCACGTGCACTCCCTCTCTGTGTCTTCCGCTCGCGCTCCAGTTAATCTGTGGGCGCTGACGCTAAAAATAACACTTGAGCTTCAACAGGGCAGAGATGGGGAGAGGGCAGAGGGAGCTCCCATTAAAACACACCTTCTGCACAAATCCCAAACTGACTGGGGTCCCCCCCACTAATTATTATAGGTCCATTATAAATTATAATCACATGACATAGTATTTCATTACATGGCCATCATCTATTCAAGGAAGAAACAGCATTAAGTGCCTTAATGTTATTAAATAATCCCGTTCAGGTATGATTACTAACTATATCAGGGGACGTCAACAAAACACTTCCACATGTCAGTCATACAACTCTTAAAACCCTAAAATCACAGCAAGGCAAACAAGGTTCTAATGGGCTGTATTTGCTATGAGCCCTGATGTCACAGCACAAGTGCTCATGTGATCATTTTTTATATGAAATATATTAAATTAAGATATCACACAGATATAATTTTCATTACCTCATACTTACTTCCTAACCCCCTTTTAATCAGACTGGATCTGTCAGGCTGGATATCCAGTTCAACCCCTCCAGATTAAGTAAATGGTACAGAGACTCCCTGAATGCATGTGGATACGCTCACTGCTGCCTAATTAACCAAAAGGATGTGCATCCAGACAAAAGAGTGGTGACGTTTTTCTTAAGTCATTTTCACAGTGCAGGAGGGAGAAAACTGCCTAGAAATCACATGTAAAACAGCACATTTTACCAGGCCATGCACATTTATTACTGCCCGAATCAGGCTTTAAGGAGGAGTTAGCCCACTAAAGCATCCTCAATATGCATTGGCATCGATACTAAAACGCTCTGAAACTGTACTTAAGGGATGGAACCACAATCTTAGAAAAGATAATCCCACGATTGGTGGTGTGATGATGGTGAAAAAAAATTCTAGGTAAAAGGAAAAAAACAATTTACAACAATGCTGTTTTTGATTACATGATTGAATCCCAACCATGTGGAGTGAGACCATCTTTATAAATAAAAAAATAAAACAAAAATGTTGGCTGTGTGGCAGGATTTTAAAATGTCAGAAAATGACCCGAGAATGGCTGTTTGCAGACATGGTTCTGCTGAGCAGTCAGATGGGGGTAGAGACACTTTCAAAGGTTCAATGTTCAAAAAATACGTTTTAAATTTGAGTTGTTTTGCCTTCTTTTTTTGAAAAGCAACACAAACATATTTAGGATAATTCATTTATGCACAAGTGGCAAAATTAATAAAAACATGAAAAAAAAAAAAAACATGCTCAGTAAAAAATTAAGTTCTGTGCATTTGAATTAAGCTGTACTCCTCCCATTGGGATAACTGTGAACTGGTTTGCAGTAACCCTTCCCTCTGTACAATGCCCCCATAGATGGACAATGCCAGAAGTCCGGCACTGTTCTTTGGCAAACATCATGCATACACTCTCCCACGTAGGTAATGTACTGGATCTTTTTTTTTAATCTCAGTAGAGCACAGTCTGTAGTTTTAGACCACTAAACTCTCAAATGTATATTCGTCTTCATAATGAAGGGCTTACATACAGCAGCTCACCTATATTATCTCTCTTCATGTAGTTGTGAATTGTTGTGAGTATTGTCACACCCTGCATTGGTTGTCTTTGCAAAAGATCTATACACAGGTGTACCAGTTTCCTACTAAAATACACTATTCCTATCCAGATCCAAAAAAACAAACAAAACAACAATTATTCAATGACAAAAAAACACACTTCTGAACAGAGATACTTAGAAAGGGTTTAGAAGGAGAGAAAAAAAATGAAGTGGTTATGAAAGAACATGGCACATAAAACCATCCAATGGACCAGTCGAGTCTTACTGTGCATCTGCCCAGGTTATTAAAGCAACTGCCAAGAATCTATCCAGGCTCTTTGACACACACCCACACTCCCACTGTCGTTCTTGGACGGTAGCGTTGGAAGCTGTGCCTGCTTCATTTCAGACTGGTGGCAGACATGCGATGTGGGTGCACATGCATATGTAATTCAGGGTGCAGGGAATTCGGAGCAGAACTAAATACCACATCACTGTTCTCTGTGAAAGGGCAAGAGCAAAATATGAAAAGCAAATGAAGTTACAAGGGACGACCCATTTACCTGAAGTTTTAGGCCGCATATGAAAAACAAGCAGCCAGGCCGAACTGAAGTGCTTAGGTCAGTGCAGGCCAAAATGACACGGTCAAATGTGGCAAAGATGATACTGATTTCACTATTTTAACCCACCTTTAATCTGGCCACACGGCATACTGGGAGCTTTAACTGCATAGTGGACAGGTTGACATTTTACAATATGATACAGGCTGATTTTTGTACCTTGGAAAAGGGGGTATATCGGGGTTTATAAACTAATCTGGTTTTAAAAGTCCTGTATTGTTATTTGCTTCAGACTGAGATGTAAAGCATAGTGGGAACACGCCCCTGCAAATAAAAGCCACTAAAAGATAGACAGCTGGGACCCATTTTCCCTCTGCTGTTCTTCCAGCACCTTCTTCTGATGTGTGTGAAGAAACCAGAGATTGGAGGAGAAAACTACAGCTATAAAACCAGGGAAGTGACCATCATCAGCTGGCTTCAGTCCAGTTCACCACTGAAATGAGCACACACCCCTTACAGATTTCAGTGGAGAGGTAAACAGCTGCTGTTTTGTTATCTAATTCCGTTACATTCAGATCTCACGGCACTAAAACAAGAGCTGACGACAACCACCAGCAACAATTCGCCCAAGAAAGCTGTTGATCAAAGACAGGCTGGGAGTGAAAAAGCCCTCTTACCTCCAACACACAGCAGTGACATCTCTGTCCGCGCTCTGCCGTGGATCTGCGGGTTTCCAGTTAAGAGGGAGGACTGGTGTGGACGTTCCAGTTTCAGAGGGGATGGGTGATGCTGGGGACCACCCTCCTGGCTTTGTGTCGGAATAAAGCCCTACATGCACACAGACAGGCTGTAATGACACCCAGAACTGATCGTCCTCGCCGTTCTCACAGCGGCAGATCCGGGCTCCGAGCTGGACGCGGCTCTTTTCGGCGGTAAACTGCTTTAATGTAACGGTGTGCTCATCCTCACCGCCGCTCGGCCATCTTGTTCAGAGCGGCCGTTACGAGTGGAGGGAACGTTACTATCGTGACGTCACTGGGGAGGAAAAAAAAAATCCGGGCACGAGCAATGCCGCGACCACGTGACCACTCCCTGCGCGTTACTGAAATCTGTACGTTCCTCCCAAAATCAAGTTTGTTACAGAGGATAACAATATATATCCTAATGTTCATATTAGGAAGAAAACAAAAGCAGCAACAGGCATAAAATACAATTTCAAAATCAATCAGTAAAAAATAAATAAACACTAACTTTTTTAACATTTTTATCTGTTTTGTGAAGCAATCCATAGTGCTATGAATCTCACCAATTTTTCTACCTCATTTGCTACCTCACAACCTGGAATTAAAATGGATTATTTCAGAAATTTTTATCTTTTCATTTACATTTGATTATTATTATTGTGAAACAAACAGGAAATAGCAAAATAAGTGTACATAACTATACATATACATAAAGTATACATATACATAAAGTGTACATAACTATAGTCAGTACTTAAAAAACTTGTAAAGCCCCCTTTGGCTTTACAGCTGCAAGTCATTTTGAATAAATCTCTTTGGATTTTTGCCAAAACACAACTGGATTAAGGTCTGGGCTTTGACTAGGTCAGTCCAATACATTTACTCATTTCTCCTACTTATTGCTTTAGTAGTATGCTTTGGGTTATTGTACTGTTGGAAAGTGAACCACTGTTGCAGGTTCAAATCACTGACAGAAGAAAACAGGTTTTGCTTAAGAATCTCCCTGTATTTAGCACCATCCATCTTCCCCTGAATTTTTGACCAGTCCCTGCTGCTGAAAAACATCCCCACAGCATGATGCTGCCACCACCATATTTCACTGTGTGGATGGTGTTCTTCAGGTGATGTGTTGGTTTTGGTGGTGGAAAAGATACATTTTGGTTTCATCTGACCAGAGCACTTTCCTCCATACAGTTGGGGAGTCTCCCTTGTGCATTTTGGCAAACTCAAAACAAGCCTTCCTATTTTTGTCTGTAAATAAAGGCTTTTTTTATGGCCACTTTTCCAGCTCTGTGGAGTGTAAGGCTTATTGTGGTCATATGAACAGATACTCCAGTCTCTATTTGGGAACTTTGACTTTGGTTTTTGTGCAGCCTCTCTGATTAATGCCTGGTCTCAGAGTGTTGGTGGTTTGTTGTGATACCATGTTCTTTCCATTTGAGGATAATGAGTTTGATAGTGCTCCAGGGGATCATCAGGATTTTTTTATATATCCCAACAATGATTTGTACTTCTCAACAATGTTGTCCCTGACTTGGAGAGCTCTTTGGTCTTCATGGTGTTTGGTTAATGTTGCCTCTTGCTTAATTGTGTTGCGGCCTCTGGGGCCGTTCAGAAAAGGTGGTGTGTATATACTGGTAAATCATGTGAGACACAGACTTCATTTCACTAAGCATGTGAATTCTGAAGGTAATTGTTAGCACCAGAACTATTTTTGGGCTTCTAGCAAAAGGGGTGAATACATATGCACGTGCTAATTTTCAGCTTTCTATTTCCAATTTTGTTTTATTTCACTCCACCAACTTCAAGCATTTTGTGCATATACTTTATTTAAAAAACATTTAAATACAATGTGAAATGTAAGAAACTGTGAATATGAAGGTTATACTTGTGTCCAATGAAAAATATGTATCTCCAAAATAGTAACTAGCTCCCTCATTGAATGGAAGTCAGTATAAACGATGACGAAATAACTGTAACTTTAGAGCAATTCAATTGGTCTGTTAATCCACACAGTGTACAGAGCAGCTACATGGTTCGAACCATGGACAAAACTTAAAAACAGACGATATAGAGATATATGGTTTTCATTGGACAGCAGTGATTTTACCTGAAAAGCTGTATTTTATTGAGACAAATCTAGGGAACTATAGAATAGCCCAATGGCTACCCCTGCTGGTCACAAACTGCACAAGTTACAGTGAAGGTTGTGCAGGACAATCTTTAAACTGCAAGATGAAGCTAAATCCCACAAAACTGCAGAGTGTGAGTACTTTTTCTACTTGGAAAATCCTGACTGAACTCAAAGTGCTTAAAAACTGCTAAGCTCTGCAAGACCAAATTTATAAAAATAAATAAATAAATAATAAAAAAAGCATTGATGGAGAAACAAAATTTGTGCTTTAAGGTTTTAATTGACCATCAATGTATCAATTCCATCCTTGCTAATAACAAGTAAAAAATAAGGGCCTATAGTTAAAATACAACAGATAAACTCTGCTGTCAAAATTCTAAGCCTGCATCAACACCCTATTAAAAATGTATATATTATAAACACAAACCTAGCACACTATGAAGAAACACATTAAATTTAGAAAGGGTTTTATTTAAATGTTGCTTTTTTTTTCCTCTTTTTTGTTTTTACATTTCATCTGTTGTGACATTGAAACATTCCCTGATGCAATCTCTCAGTACCTACAGTTATCATATTTCCATTAAAATAAACAATTATATTACATAATTGTAAAAGTCTGAAATCAGAATATTACATTTCAATAATTCACTTTAGAAACTCAGACACTTAATGACATCTTAGCAATTAGTAAAAAATGTACTTACATTTCTGGAATGTAGTCATCTGAATAGTAAAGAATAGTTAACCTAATTCAGAGCATGCATTATCACCAGTCAATAGAATATGATACAACTAACATAAATCATGTACAATATTCAGTTACTCCATCAATTTGAGGGGATAAAAAGTTAAAACGTGTCCAGGTAGATCTTCAGGCACCGTAGATCCATGTTCTAAGGCAGAGATTTTTCTCTGGGTTACTGGGTTGAAACTGCCCTCCTGGCACTTTAGATTGCATACAGAACATGCTGATCTGCACAGTTGAACCTTGTTTTCAAAGTTTCTCACTGAAAAATAGAAATGAGATACAAATGGCTTTGAAATTCAGTGTCAGATAACATGACAGAGACAATTCTGCACTGATATCCTACACATGGTTAACCAGGACACTCATAATACACTGTAAACACAAAGCTATGACAAGATTCCAACACTGACTTTTTCTGGAGAGATCAGTTGTGTTTCAACCAATATAGTTACCTATCCAAGTGTGCCAAAAGTTCTTGGAGCTTGAGCAGCAGGCCACGATGCTCATGAGGACTGTTCTCTAAGGTATTGCTCAAACGGCTCAGGTAAGAGTCAAGAGTTCCTACTGAAGGGGTCTCACCTGTACCTAAACACAGAAACAAATCTCACAGTTCACTGTATAAACTTGCCCTGGCATGTCTTTAGTTGTACATGTGAACATCAGACTAACATGGAAGGTGGCAAGATTTTAGCAGAAAGTGATGTAACAGACAACTTCAATAACAAAAATAAATTGTACAAATATTAGAGGAAAGAACAGTCTTTGGTCAATTCTTTAGACCATAAATATTTAATGTGCTAATGGAAAGGCATACATCATTTGGTATCAGCACACCTACAAGAACACCATTTGTAAAAGAGGCCAGCTGTGTGCTACTGACCTGGCAGGGGCACTGACGCCAGACTGCTGACTAGCGTCTGCTTAATAGCCTGCAGACGGCGGTGCAAAGCTTGTGTGCGGAGCTCATCCTGGCCAAGTTCAGCCTCCAATCGCTCTTTGGCACTGAACATGTCAGCTATATGCTTTTGCAGGACAGCGTTCTGCTCCTCAAAGTCCATGTTAGCCTTTCGCAGTCGCCGAAGCTCTGCCTCTCGTGCTGGAAGAAAAACACTTATTTAATAAAAATTTTAATGAAAACAGTCAACAGTTTCACATCTTAATACTCACAAACCTTTATTCTGATCCAGGAACTCTTCAGTGAAAATAGGCACATCAAATCTGTTGGAGAGGTCTGAACTCTAGAGAAAAGAATAATTTAAATGGTTCATGCTGTAAGAGCACAAGTCTAAATCATTGATAAACTGCAGGCAAAAAAATGTGGGCATAGCTATTAAGGTTTTACTGTGATTCAGCCTTAGACTTACTTTGAAAGTGCCTGATCCTGAACTATTGGCATTGATGATAACAGATGGTAATTCCTCTGTGGAAAAAGTAAAAACAAACAAGGTTTCAAAATGCATCACTATGTTATATAAGGAACAATTTTAAACCCACAAAAAAATCTCCCCAGAAAGCAGTACAAAATAAATAATTAAAAAATAGGAAATTGTTCTAACCTTTCTTAATTCTTTTGTCCTGGATTTTGGCATTTGTGAGCTGGTAGGCTTCACTCTTCTGATACTCTCTAAGTTCTCTTGCATATTGCATTTTTTCTCGTTCTGCTTCATCCAGGTAACGCTGAAATCAAAGAAATATACTGCATGAAATACATACTCAATTTGCAAAAGGCAAAGAAGTATAACTGGTATAACAGACATCCAGTCATACTTCAAAGGTACCTGTTTATCATGGGGGGCGAGGCGGCTCCATTCTGCTCCAAGTCTCTTGGTGATTTCAGGGAAAGGGAGGTCAGGATGCAAGGCTCGAATCTGTTCCCGCCGTTCATTCAGGAAACGCACATACCCAGTTACTGGTGCCTTGGGACCGTTGGGCAACACCTTCTTTCTCTTCTTACCCTTGGGCCAACCACGCTTTTTTACAGGCTGTGCAGTGAGTGAAAGGATTTTCTGTAGAGATTATATTTGTGGAGCGGAGAAGAAATTAAAAGCAAAATGTCTATCTGCAAATATTTTTTAAAATAAAAAATGTTTTATGAGGTATATTTACATTTACAGTGGTAGCTTTTGGTAAAATAACATACTACATACACCAATCAGCCATAACATGATCACCACCTGCCTAATATTGAGTCACAACAGATCTGGCCATTTGAAGCATGGTTTGCATCAATTAGCCTTAGGTCTCTGGTACACTGAATGTCTTTTCTTGGTCCAATTTTGGTAGATACTGACCACTGCAAATGAGAAAAAACACTCCTATTTTTGAGACCGATCTACATTTTGGTTCTTGTCAAAGTGGCTCAGACACTGTCTATTATTTCCTGCAAATACACCACCTTCAAGAACTATCTGTTCACCTGCAGATAAAGATTATCAATGTATATATTCGCCAGAGATGCGATTATGGAGGATATATTACCTTCAAGAACTATCTGTTCACCTGCAGATAAAGATTATCAATGTATATATTCGCCAGAGATGCGAATATTATGGAGGATATATTAGCTGGGTCTAAATTAAAGAGCCCCTATTATATCAAAATAGCAAAACAGCAAAAAAAAACAAAACAAACAATTCCCTCAATTTAACAACCCAGACCTTTAGTCTTATCAGAGTTATGTTTTCAGTCTCTAAACATTATTCATCCAGTTTAATCCTTGATTCCACAGACGAGCTTACTTCTTCCTGAGTGGGGTCTGTATGGTGAGAACTCTTCGATGCAGGGGCTTCACTCTGCTCTTGTTTCACTCCTCCCATTGTGGATTAAGGGAGCTTCTGCCTAGAAGACAACGAATAGCAGCAGTTAATACAGCCTGGACTTCACGGACACGGTTTAAGACTCTGTCCAGCAGGGGTGGCTGCAGTTTGGGGGCTTTTTGGGAGAAGCACGTTTCAGTAAACACACATGTTTCAGTCCCTAGTGAAAGAAGCTCCTTCCTACTGCTGTCTCACCCACGGAGCGCGTGTGAGAGAGTCTAACGACTCAGAAACGGCCCCGCTGAGCGGCCTGGGCGCAGACCGGTGATAAGAAGAGCGACACGACCCTGTTCTTTAAGAGTGAGTGAGCGAGCGAGCGAGCGAGCGAGGCGGCTGCTCGGCGGCTGTATCTCCGGCCCTCTGTTTACAGAAGCTAGCACAGCATAGCTCACCTGTAATAACCGCGAGCTAACCGGCGACCGTCGGGTTCAATTAACGTCTCCTGTAAACTTTGCTTCAGTTCCCGAAACACCGAGCGGCTCGGAGTCACGACGGCGAGTCGATATCCCTGCAATAACCGGCCGCGATGTGAGAACAGCGCTCTTTTCCAGCTTGTTAGCTGTTCTCGACTTTAGCCTACCGTTGCTGCGTCCCCCCCAAAAACAACAAGAGCTGAAACGTAGGAGGCGTTCTGCCCGCTGATTGGCTATCACCGCACGCCAGGCTCAATCGACGGCACTCCATTGGCTGCTGAGGCCGAGGGGCGGTACTTACGATTCTGCTCTTCATTCAGCGCCGTTTCAGTTTTACGCAAAGTGGATCAGCAGCAGATAGACAGACTACAGAGTTTTAAAAGGGATAATTATGGTACGTGCCTTTGTTTTTCAGCTCGCCAGCCTGTTGTGGTCAGAGTGACCATATAAGTAGTGTGTACACACGCCGTACCCTCTAAATAACCGACCTGGAAATGAGCGGACGTGTGTTTGAGGTTGTTCTCGTAACCCCTGTACTGCAGACGTTCTGACGGGGTTGTTGACGTGGTGGTTCGGCTGAAGGTCCGCTCCCTGAGCTGGAGCCTTTCTTTCATTCAAAACTTCTTGTCAGAGTCACGTGTAAACAAAGCTTCCTGGCTCTCGTTGATTCTGGGGTCAAGCCTCACTGCGACTGAGATGCCGTTTAAGCAGGTGTGTCGTGGTGGGGTCTGGATGGACGCTGGTAATAGTGGCCCCTGATGTTTAATCGAAGGACTTGTTGGTTTTCTGGGACCTTTGTTTTGTGCAGCGTTCCTTGAGCCGTGCTTTGTGCTTGTCTGTGTGCTCCCAGATTTAGAAAGAGGAGTCTAAAGATCTGGTCACCAGAGGGGCAGATGTTACTGTCCATAAAAAGAAGGTTCAATGGTGCACTAGTCAGAGAGTCTCATAAACCCCTGTTTCAGCTGCCATTTCATCATCATCATCATCATGTTTACATCATGAAGGTGAAAGCTGCACTAGGAATATAATCACCCTGCTGCCTACCCAAATTGGGGGCGGCTGCCACTGTACACAAAGCAGGGCGAGACAGACAGGGTCCAGAAATGTCCAAAGACAGGGCGTCTTGAACATTTCAGCTGTCATGGAAGATGTCGAGGTCCTTGCCACCTAAAGCCCCATCTCTCCACCCTCTCTCGGGGAAAGACCACTCACTTCTGGCCAGCATTCCTGGCTATGCGCTGTTGTGCATGTTTATTCCAGCAAAGGCTGCAGTACTCTCCATCCAAGATGGCTGCGGGTGAGAGCAACAGCCGCTCCTCGTGTCTGAACCTGTCTAACCCGGGTCCTCTGGGCAACGCCCAGCCGAGCAACGGAGTCCGCTCGGGCCCGGCGGGCAACGCGGCGTCTGCGTCCGCCGGGGGGCTCAACAGGACCGCGGGCAACACGAACCCCCAGCCAGGCCCGGACAGCGACGCTGCGGCGAGGGCCACGCCGAGCGCACAGCACCAGGCTCGGCCAGCGGCCAGCCAGAACGCCGCTGCGGCGGCGGGGGCAGGTGGGGAGGCTCCGGGAGGCTCCGCGTCCAATATGACGGCTGCTTCGTCGGGCCGCTCGGCGGACACAGCCCCCCTCTCCTCCTCGTCGTCCTCCTCGCTGCCCGGCAGCCCGGCCTCCGTGCTGGTCTACCGGGAGCCCGTTTACAACTGGCAGGCAACGAAAAGCACGGTGAAAGAAAGGTTCGCGTTTCTGTTTAACAACGAGGTGCTAAGCGACGTCCATTTTTTGGTGGGGAAGGGGCTGGGAGTGCAGCGCATTCCTGCACACAGGTAAGGTAGCGAACGGCGACGGTAGACTAATGCAGTAACTGTGTGAAAGGAGGGTCTTATTTGTGTCTTACTGAAAATGAACAGCCGGAACCTGATTTATGGGCTTTTCCGAGGCTGAGAAGTGACCTGCTGTCGCGGTGAAGAGAACAGCTGAGGAGCAGCAGCTGCTCCTCACTCTTCACTACCACAGACACAAACACACACTCCCGCTCCTGTCTCACACCTCAAATCTCTCTCTCTCTCTCTCTCTCTCTCTCTCTCTCTCTCTCTCTCTCTCAGGTTTGCTCTCGCCGTTGGGAGCGCTGTGTTCGACGCCATGTTCAACGGAGGCATGGCCACAACATCAACAGAAATTGAACTGCCAGATGTGGAACCGGCTGCCTTTCTGGCTCTCCTCAAGTAAGAGCACATAACGCTTCATTAGTGCACCAGTGACCCAGTGAGCGGTGACAGCAGCGGCTCTGTGTCCGAGATGCCCTTGGAACGACCTTGTTGTGAACTTGACCTTTGTGGTGAACTGTGTGGAGGATATTAGTAGTTTAGGATGGAGCCCCGGATCCCTGTTAGGCCAGTGTGTGAACCAGAAAATTCAGAAGATCCATGGCTGCTCGTTTGTCTTCATTTTGGATGTAAAAATGACCTGGTGTTGGTAAAATAGGGGCTTGAGCTACTAAAACAGGTTTGTTTTATTTATAAACATCTTTACTTCACAGAAGTCCTGTTGGGAATTGACCACCCGGAGTGAATTTGAGCTGAAAATACAGGAGATCTGATGAGCTATTGCTAAGGAATGCATTGACAAGGGTATTTGTAATAATAAGTGCTTAGAAATACTTTACAGTGGTCCAAACAAACAAAAAACCCCAACCATCCATTGTTATTTTTATTATTTATGTATCAGTATTATCCAGTTTAATGACTTTAATTCTGAAATTTGAACACTGAGCAGAAAAAGCAAATCCATTCCTTCTCACTTTCCTCTTTAACCCAATATCTGGGTCAGAGAAATCATTAGCCCCACCCCCTGTGGCTGATCAGTCAGAGTCCGCATGCAGGTTGAGCATGTACATGTGAACAGACACTGGAAGGCCCCCTCTGGCATTTAAACCAGGATTTCATTCGGTTGGAATGTGAATTTTAGCTGTTTTCCAAAATGGATTACTCACTGGATTAGTTGGTTTATGATTTGTGATGTGCTGGGTTATGATATGGGTCTGTGGGTTACTCTGATCCTGAAATATGATATTGAATACCTGCATGTAACTGCCTGTAAAATGTGGATGTTGAGTTGAAAGAGGGCTCTCACATTTCTGGATAATTTGGTTGTTTATGTACAGTCATGGTTTAATTTGAAATTAAACTATTTTATACTAGTTGTGGTATTTAAACCAGTTATAAAGTCAACAGATGTAGCTGTTTTTTCCTGTCCTAAAACACCAGTGATCCAGCATTACTTCAAAATTTTAAGTCATATAAATAATGGTTAAATAGCAGTAATTCCGAGAAAGCTTTCTTTAGGTTCTATTCTGCCTTAAAATGCACTGGATATACACTCCTTGACAAAAACGCACAAAGAAGTATTTGTTGGAATCCAATTAAACTGCATGTGTGTGAATCTAATGACACATATGGAGATGATTACAACATTATAGTGAAAGGATGCATTAATTGGAGTGACTCTAGTCCCCGGGTGGGCTGCCTCCAGCCTGAATACAAGAACTTTTGGGAATGGAAACATACAGGTTCTATGTGGAATCCTGTGGCACATTTTCCCACATATATTGCAGTTGGGCCTGTACACCCTGCTCATTATTAAGCTACTGAAGGTGGTCCCAGTTCCTGGGCAGCACAAGGAAGTGTTGCAATCTGGTGGAGACCTTCCTGGGAAGCCCTTGCTGTGTGTGCCAGTTGGAAGCCCTGCCATGAGAGGCAATATCACAAAGTGTCCCTCATATCACTTGTAGGGGTGACTCACTCTTGTATGCAGTGGGTCTCCAGAAGCTGGGGCAGTGTGTCAGAGCTTCAAAGACAGGATCAAAGTGCTCACCCCACGGATTCCATGCTGTAACCCGACTTTAGTCAATCCCATTCTAGTTTGTCCAGGTTTCTCATTCACGTAGCCACTGCCAACAAAGGAGAAGGTCAATTGTTGAATTAATTGAAATTACCACCCTGCTTGTCTCTGCCCCCTCTCAACATCTGTCAACTGGGCACACTCTTTGGGTCTGTCATGGAGGCAAGACATCTAGCAAGTCTAGCCAAGACCTAGGGTCTAATCAGATCAGCATAAATGCATGACATTGGTTTTTTTTTTTTTTTTTTTTTTTTTTGCTAAATTAAATGAGTGTATCAGGCATTTGTTAGGCATTGTGATATTTATAAGGTTACTTGTCTATGATTCCTGTCGCAACCGGTCTGAAAAATTGTTACATGACATTTTTTCTAGCACAATGCATTTCACAACAAACCGCTCTAAATGATTTAATTATTCAACTTTAGTTTGCATCAAGTGGGGAAGTTTGTGTTGGATTAACTTTTTCTCTCCCACCATTCCCACGCAGGTTTCTGTACTCCGATGAGGTGCAGATTGGACCCGAGACAGTGATGACTACATTATACACCGCAAAAAAGTATGCAGTGCCTGCACTGGAGGCACACTGTGTAGAATTCCTGAAGAAAAACCTACGCGCTGACAATGCTTTTATGTTACTTACCCAGGTAAGGGCCAGTGTGATTGCCATGACTTCCACTTCTTGTGTGCGAAACTGTAATTGTTTATTTGCTGTCTTTTCACAGCAAATAAACATTGGTGTGTTCATTGGTTTTTATACATTCTATAGACTGTAAGTATAAATTTATGCTATATGATCACATCTGTCTAGGCTCTCTTTTTGGTATTTGGTATTGTTTCTTCATTGTGTCAAACAACTTGTTTAACCTCCACAGAAAGCAATGTGAATAGAATTGGATAGAATTAAGCAGAGGGATATATACAGTTCCTCAGCCTATGCTTTTGAGAAGGTCAGGCATGTTTTCTGGGGTGATGGAGTGGCATTCCAGTCCTCATGGCATTTCATCTGCAGAAGCTGTTACTCCATCAAATGATGGACACACTCCTCATTAATACCATTGATTTTGGAATGATCATTGGATAAGCAGATGTCTATAGATGTTTGGACAGTATTTTCGTCCTTTAGTTTGTCTTTTATGTAAGTGGTTCTCCCTAATCTGTTATTGCAGGCACGGCTGTTTGACGAGCCACAACTTGCCAGCCTCTGCCTGGAGAATATAGACAAGAACACTGCAGATGCTCTTGCTGCTGAGGGCTTCACCGATATTGACCTTGGTATGGTCATCTTTGCGTCTGATCTCAGCTATGAACAGAAACATTCTGTTGATAGATAGCCAGTAAAAATGAATGAATTAAGGATTCAATTGTGTCACTGTTTATAGACACTCTGGTGGCTGTGTTGGAGAGGGACACATTAGGGGTGCGGGAAGTACGTTTGTTTGGGGCGGCAGTGCGTTGGGCTGAGGCTGAGACCCAAAGGCAGCAACTGCAGCCCACCCCAGAGAACAAGAGGCGGGTGCTTGGCAAAGCCCTTGGCCTCATCCGGTTTCCACTGATGACCATAGAGGAGTTTGCTGCAGGTAAGAGTGGTACATTAGACCTTGGTGATGACATACTTCACTGATGACTATATTAATTACAGACTCAGAGGCTGCTTCAATTGGTTCTTTGAGTGATTCTATAACACGTGATTATTTAATTAAAATAATTAGGGTCCAGTTGAAAAGAATCTCAAGGCAGTGTCTGAAACATTATAATGTGTAATTTGCTTAATGATTGTGTTATAGCCTGTATATTGAAGTAGCCTATTATTCAACTGCGGACTCCATGAATTGTTGACTGTCAGATCAGGTTACAAATACAGCTTGTTTTTGGACTGAACTGAACAATGTTTGCTTAACAACTAGTCTCATAGTTTGAACTCTTTAATGTCAAGTGTATTATATTTAATACAGTGATTGTTATTTTCCCTGAGGGTACCCTCCCAAAGCGATCAATAAAGCTCTGTCTGTCTGTTAATGACCACTTTCAGTTCCATGTTGAACCATAGACTTAAAGAAGTACCTTTATATCAAGTAAAGACTTAGGCTGTTTTTAAAGGTTCTGCTCACTCTAATATCTCTATGATTAAACAGTTCTTTATGGAGCCCAAAGTGCTGCTTCTTTCATATTTCATGCATTGATGCATTTATTTGTATTGATCTGAACATTGTGTGGTTAGAGGTATATGGCCTGTAAGCAAGAAAGCTCTTTAATTAGAAAGGGTTTTATAGAATCATCATCATAATGAAACTGTATTATTAATTTTTTAGAGACTGGTCTGTATTGAGTGTGTCAACAGGGTGGTTTTGTATTTCACTCTACTGTCTGAACTGCATGCATAATTTATTTTTCCTGATGGACATGAGCACTAATGCTTAAACCCTCTTGGCTTTTGGGAGCAGGTCCAGCTCAGTCGGGTATTCTAACTGACCGGGAGGTGGTCAGCCTCTTTCTGCACTTCACTGTCAACCCTAAACCCCATGTGGAATTCATTGACCGGCCGCGGTGTTGTCTACGGGGAAAAGAGTGCAGCATCACACGCTTTGGCCAGGTGGAGAGCCGTTGGGGATATAGTGGAACCAGTGATCGCATACGGTAAATCACAGCAGTTCAAGATGGAGAACTGGTTTTGACTTTAACTATTCCTAGTTCGTCTGATCAAGTTGAGGGTTCCTGCAAATAATAATGAGTGTCCTGTTCTCTTTAGGTTTTCTGTGAATCGCAGAATATTTGTGGTGGGATTTGGGCTCTATGGCTCCATACATGGTCCAACTGACTATCAGGTCAACATTCAGGTAAAATACACTATTGGGGCACCTGCATATTTGTTTCTTCTAAAATTAAGGGTATTAAAAAGGCTTCATCCTGCTTTTGTTGGAGTAACAGTCTCTGGTGTGCATGGTTAGCTTTTGAATTTTTGATTGCATTCAGCAACAAGAGCATTAGTGAGGTCAGGATGGATGATCACCACTGTTCCTTGTCCTCAACTCCCCAACTTCTCCCAAAAATACTGGATGGAGCACTGACATTCCAGAGAAGACTTGGAGAGGGACTTGTACCCCTCTAGTCCACACCTGGCATGGTGCCAGTAGGTTTAGGCTTGTTTGCTCCAGAGCATCCTAGACTAGACAAGTTGTGTGTGCATTTGCACATCAGCAATTGGTGCAACTTAAAGTAGCTGAATGCATTCATTAGAAGGCGTGGCCACAAATAGCACATGTGCATTCTAAGTACTACAGTATGAAAAATGTGATTAGGATAGCTTTTACCAATAAACATCTCTTTACACAGATCATTCACACAGACAGCAACACAGTCTTAGGACAGAATGACACAGGCTTCAGCTGCGACGGCACGGCAAACACTTTCCGAGTGATGTTTAAGGAACCTGTGGAGATACTCCCTAGTGTCAACTACATTGCCTGTGCAACGCTTAAGGTAGTCTTCATTTATATTATATAGGGTATGAGAATGGTCATTGTGTATGTGTTTTTAGTTTTAGAGTAAAATAGTTCAGTAGTCTTTTATTGTTTTATCATATTACACTCCTGAAAATTGGGTGCACAATTGGAACTCCAGCTCATGTGCTTGTTTAAGAATTTTAACTGTTGAAGGACTGATGGGTTATTCTGAATCCCAGTATTCCATCATATCCATTAGGAGTGCAATAAGTAATCGAGTTAGTCAACTCAAATTTCAGATCAAATGAGTTGGCAAATCAACTGTTAACTTATAATGTGTAAAAAAAAAAAAAGTGGAGCGAAAGAGAGGCCACTCAGTGACTACATTACAAACAGATAGTGTCAAAATAAATCACTACTATAAACACATTCAAAGTTCGAAAATACAAAAAACTGAAAACCTGTTAAGGGTAATGTTATTGCTGCCAATTCGCAAATTCTTTTTTTTTTTTTAATTCATCCTCTATATTAGCAGGAAAGTTAATTAAAACAGTGGATTTTGAATAAGGCATTAATGCTTGTCCTCATTATCAAATACATAATTTTTTTAATGTAAAACTTATTAGTCTTGACCTATTGTTCAACTAGGACAATAGTCATTTGTTGCAGCCCTAATATCTACTGAAATTCACCTTATATTTGTCATCTAGGCAATGTGTTGTGTGTTCTATTTGGATGTGAAGATGAGTTAGCGGTTAACTAGTACTGTCATTAGGATAAAGGTGTGCCAACCCAAGTGCTAGAGAAGAATCTCCCAAGCTCATGGATATTTAATATTGGCTGTTGTTTAATGTGTTTTAAATCAGTGTTTAGAGTGTTTGATGTTTCAGCTGCATATTTTAAAATAAATTCTTTAAACATCTGCAGGGACCTGACTCCCACTATGGTACCAAGGGCATGCGCAAAGTCACTCACGAAGCCCCAGCCACAGGCACCAAGACCTGCTTCACATTCTGTTATGCAGCAGGAAACAACAACGGCACTTCCGTAGAGGATGGACAAATTCCAGAGGTCATCTTTTACACATAATGATGGCCCTGTATTAGTTTGAATTGTATGGACTGTTCAACACATTACTGATTCTCTGGTCAGACTGATTATCAGTGACCAAATAATGATTTCATTTTCTTTTTTGTTGCCATGGTCAGAGCATGATCCACCATTCTATGAACTGCCCAGGTGTGCTTTGGGTACAGGTTTGTTTTTCTACTTGTGTAGCACCTCATAGTGGAAGCCTGAATTTTGCCTGCAATTTGACCAACCAATGACCACGAAGAAAAAAAGGTCAACAGGCATAACCATTGCAAAAATGGTAGTTTTCTTTATAGTGCAACACCATTTAATTTGTCAGATTGTGTTGTCACTCTGTTCTGAACTGGTTCCAGTTTTTGACTGGTAAAATGCTCATCACTTATGAGTTGCACTGATGCACTTTTGACCCAGACAACTGATAATTGAAGGTTGGGGTGGGGGGTATATTGCAGTGGTGGGGAACAGACTGTTACATGTTTTTACACATGAAAATAACAAATAGGCAATGTTTACAATCAAGTCTGTTTAATTACCTTCTCAGATTTAATAAGTATTTGGTTTCTAAATACCATGGGTTGAACAGTTGAGTAATGAAGAACTGAAGGCCTAGTTTTGGCTTATTCTTCCAGAGTAGAATAACAATTTGAAAAAATTGGATTAAATGAATGTAAACATACTTGCCAATCTGGATACTGCTACAGCTCATTTTCATTGTACAAGTGCTGTAAATATTTGTGTTCTGTATGTTCAATTAAAGTGTGTGCACTTGTTTGACACTGAATCTGACTTGCTATTGAAGTACCTGTACTCTACACAAGTGGTGAAACCAGAACCTTAAGTGAGCACTAAAGGTTGTTTTTGCACATCTATGCACACCCTCAACTAGACAATGAGGGTAAAAAAAAAATAAATCCCCACTTCAATTGACACCAAGCTCACCATCAGCTGCAGCAGACTTTAACATCCCACAAAAATCAAGGTCCACACTGAACACAATTTTTATTTTACTTTAATGTTTAAATTTATTTTATACTGATCGCATCTCGTCTTTACTTTTGGCAAGCGTTAGTGCTCGTGATGTTCTGTACAGTCCAGTCCCTCAATACAGAGGGAAGGGGAGTGGGGAAAGGGAAAAGGAATGAGACAGGTTTACAATTTGTCCAAGTAGTTATCCAGGGCTGGAATGCCTTCCTTGAGACCCTTGCGCTTGCGTGTGTCTGCCACAATCTGAGATGGCTTGGTGTTTGGCTCCATGGGATCTCCAGGCAGGACCTGCCAGTGGTCAAACACACACTGTGGGAAGGCCTGGCCAGAAGTGTTGGAGCGAAGGTCAGCTGTAAAACCTGGAGAGAAGACAATAAATTAAACCCAAACTTCTATATTAATTTTATATAATATGGTAAATGGGCAGAGGAGAAATACCCAACTTACCAAATGACTCATTGACAGGCAGGTAGGCCTTGACCACAAACATGGGAGTTCCGGCAACCTGTGACTCCTCAAACACCAGACCTCTCTTTCTGTTCAGTACACCATAGATGCCACCAACAACAGCCTCAGGACACTGCAGAAAGGAGATCACCATGAGCCACAGGCCTACACTTAACTGAGCAAACAATTTCCAAACAACTACCAACTTACCTGGATCTCCACCAGGTAGACAGGCTCCAAGAGCCTGGGCTCAGCTGTAAGCTGGCAGGCATAAAGCACTCTGCGGGCTGTTGGAATGATCTGGCCACCACCACGGTGGATGGCATCAGCATGAAGTGTCACATCATGAATGTCAAACCGACAACCACGCATGTTCTCCTCACACAGCACACCCTAGGGGCAAAAATTGTTTGCATTTTGTTAAATTGAAGATTTTTTTTTTTTTTTTTTTAACTGATTCATTTATTAAATCGGGTCCATCATAGCATTATTTAATGGCAAGGCTCACCTCCTTGGTGGCCCACTGGAAACCAGCCACAACACTATCCTTGATCTCATTAAGGTACTGAACTCCCTTGGTCACATCCACCAGGACATTGGGGCCATTTCCATCAGGACCGAAGCACCAGATCTTACGTGCCTCAGTTACCTCCCACTCATACTTCTCAGCCAGGTAACGGGCACGGGCCTTCAACTCCTGCCTGGCTGTAACATCACCTTTGTCGATGTCTTCGGGCAGACCTTCAGCCAATGGACGGGCCTTCATGAAAAGACGATTATGCTTGTTTGGAGACTTAGACAGGCACATGATTTTGGACTCGTCGGACACGGTCTCTCTGTAAGACACAACTGGGTCGGATTTCTGTTGGAGAAAAGGGAGAAGAGGTTGAAGCTTACTTAAATTTGTGGCTGCATGTTTCCACTAGCAGGGACATGCTCCGATTTAGTAGTACCTTAAGTGGAATGCAGGCATGGTCCTCCTCAAGATCCTTCAAGCAGATCTCAAGATGCAGCTCACCAGCTCCAGCAATGATGTGCTCTCCAGACTCCTCAATGATGCACTGTACCATGGGGTCAGACTTAGCCAGACGTTTCAGACCCTCCACCAGCTTGGGCAGGTCGGCAGGGTTTTTGGCCTCTACTGCCACTCTCACCACAGGGCTGACGCTGAACTTCATCACACGCATGTTGTGAGCATGCTCAAAGGTGGTGATGGTCCCAGTCTTTACCAGAAACTGATCCACACCTACCAGACCCACTATGTTGCCACAAGGCACATCCTCAATAGGCTCAACATAGCGGCCCATCATCAAAATGGTCCTAAAATTAAAACATAATTACCACTAAAAAACGGGGAAAAAAAATAAATAGAAACAGATTCTTAAAACCTCACTATGGAAGCTCAACCTCAGCCAAGTTTTAGCTTGGAAAGTCCAACAGGGCTCATGTCTACCATTTAAAATCACCAATATCCAAGCTAAAAGCACAAACCTCTGGATGGGCTTAAGGTAAAGGTCCTCCTTCTTTCCAGGGGTGTAGTTTGGTCCCATAATGCGCACCTTCAGGCCAGTGGACACAGAGCCAGAGAAGACACGTCCAAAGGCATAGAAACGACCCTTATCAGAAGTTGGCACCATCTTTGAGATGTACATCATAAGGGGTGCTTTAGGGTCACAGTTCTTGATGCCTGAAAATGGACAGTTTAAAAAGGTTTTAATCCACTGCTGATGTAAACCCTTCAATCCATTCTGGCAGCAAACAAAAAAACCCTAATGCCTCTGATAAGCCACATCAAGGACTTAAAGCAGACACTTAAAACTACAACTAGCCCCAACACATACCCATAGCAGCCTCGTCGTCTCCTGGTCCTTCGTACAGCAGCTCACAGCGGTATCTCTGAGCAGTTACAGGAGATGGAAGGTGGATGGTGATCATCTGAAGCAGGGCCTCTCCAGCTGGCAGCCAGCGGCGCATCACAGCCTTCAGCAGGGGCTTGCCCTCCTTCTCCTTGTCCTCTGAATCCAGCTTGATGTCCAGTTTCTCAATCAGCTTGGCAGTTTCATCCTTTTTGAAGTTCATGATGGCATCAAAAACCTAGGTAGGAGAAAAAATATTAATATTTGCCAAGCCATGTAGATTTGAAAAGATTGTGGAGGTAGCTAATCAGATTGAAGTCTCTCACCACTGGACAGTCAGGTCAAAGTGAAGAATTCAAGTCATCACTTGCTGGCCAACTAACTCACAAACACATGCATTTACTCACTTTGAAGATGGGGTCCAGGATGAGTTGAGCAAAGGTTCTGGGGAGCTTCCTGCCTTCAGGTCCATTAGGACTCTTGCTGAATTTACCAGTGACTGGGTCAAAGTACCTAAACAATAAATAAAACATAAGTCATCTTCTGCATTACATTTTAAACAGCACCTGAAGAAAGAAATGACCCCACCCAAAAACAGTGTTAAGTCTCACTTGTCACCCCACAGTTTCTTCATCATGTCTTCCACCTTCTTGCAGCGCTCTGCTGGTCCCAGCTGGGCATCACCTTTAGCAGCAAACTTCATCACGTACATCTCAGCAAATTGTTTGAGGGTGAAGGCCCACCCATGCAGGCCAGACCCAAAGCCAACAGTGCCAACAACTGGATCAATCTATAAATGAGAAAAAAAAAATCCACAACTTCAGCTACTTCACATGCTGCTGAGAACAGAACTACATAAAGCCAAAGATACCACTTGTGATCAAAAGTGCACATTTGGTGCTACTGCCAACATTCCAAGCCAATATGCTTGTCAGCTGACTCGAAAGTCCAAAAGTGCAGCAACAGCACCTCAGTGAACAATTACGATTGAGCAGCATCAGTATTAAAGGGAAAACACAGATTTACAGCAAACACAGACTGAAGTTTACCATAATGTTGCCCATTGGTCCATTCTCATCCTCTCCGTAGGTGGAAATAATGACATTGACGTTCTCCACAATGCGCTGGAAGGTCTGGTACAGCTCTTCAGGTTCCAGCTGCAGCTCCAGCAAGGCACGGTCCATCTTGTTCATCATCAGCACAGGCTTGATCCTCTCTCCAATGGCCTGTCTCAGCACAGTCTCAGTCTGCACGCACACACCTAAAAAGGAAAACAATTGGGTATATTAGAGGAAAGTGCACACAAATGTGAGCAGCATTATTAATATAGTTATGCATCACAATCACAAGGTTGAAAAAAAGAGGGAAGAAAAAAACTAAGTGGCCTGGCCAACGGGTTCCTAACGACCAAAAATAGAAGTAATTATCCTGACCACAGACAAAGTGCATAGTCACAAGCTTTCAACCTCTGCCAAACTGCACTCACCAGACACGCAGTCAACCACCACCAAGGCTCCATCAGTAACACGCAGGGCAGCGGTCACCTCAGAGGAGAAGTCGACGTGTCCAGGGGAGTCAATCAGGTTGATCAGAAAGCCTGAGCCATCTTTGCATTGCTTAATGAAGGCCAAGTCATTGTCAGTCAGTTCATAGTACATGGAGATGGCACTGGAAACAGATTAGCAGCGACATCAGCTTAAATTGCAAAACACTCAACTTATAGACCAAAGTGAACCAACAGTAAAGTATGAAGACACTGATTGACATACGTGGACTTGATGGTGATGCAACGCTCCTGCTCATCCTTTCTTGTGTCAGTGAAGCGTGTTTCTCCTGCACGGGATGAAGCAATAATACCAGCCTTGGACACCAGCGAGTCAGTCAAAGTTGATTTACCATGGTCAACGTGGGCAATCACAGACATGTTACGGATGTTGGACTTTTTGTCCATGATGGCACGGATCTGGTCTACGGTAAAGTTCACCTGTGGACAAAATGAAAGCACAGATTTATTGCATTTGGTAGACTCCCTTATCGAGTGCGATTTACAAAAGTGCTTCGCTGTTCATTCCTTAAATACCCTTAGCTTGATCACTGAGGCCAGAACCCAGAGATACTGCAAGCTTAGATGCAATCAAATACAAATATGTTGAATACCTTGATGCCCACAATATTCAGTATAAGCCTTATAAATGCTCTTGAAAGACAACAAATTACTCATATCCTGAAATTGGGAACAGTGGCTACTTTTCTATGCACCCCAATAATCTGACTAATTGCTCAGACGGAATAGAATACATCCATGTGTAAGCTTCAACAGGGAGAGAGTAGCCCAAATGAGGCCATTATGATTTCTAGCCAATTAAACAAGGTGGGTAATCCTTTAAATAATCTGTTAAATAGAATAGCCGTGTAAACACCCATCTGATTACATTCCCAATCAGAAAGTTAATACGGTCTGTGCATGTGCTTTTGCATCTGAAAATTGTTTGAGAAGTTTAAAAAGACTGTTGGACGGCCGTAAAGCATGCTATAATGAGCTGCTCAGACAAGTATTTGAGCAAATTAAGAACAGATGGTTTCTAAAATCAGTGTAATACAAAGCTAAAAGCCAACTACATGTTCATTTTCACAAAATTAGACAAATTCATGAGATCAACCCCTTGATAACATGAAAAAAAATCCAAAGTGGACAGGGTTTGCTGGAAAACGAAGGTACAGGAGGCATTATGGGGTTAAATTAGTTGACACCCAGCTGAAAACAACCTGAGACCAGCTTTAGTACACCAGGTTATTTTGTATGGTTCAAGCAAGTTAAGATGCTTTAATAGTCAAAATGGTTGAAGAGCTGATGGTCACCAACTGGTTATTTCCAGAGAAACAATGCATGTTGATTGGTCAGCCAGCTGGGCATTTTATCCAATAAGCTTGGTCCAGGTGGATGTTCATTTTGGATCAGATTACTTGCAGCCTGCATGTAAACAGAGATTTCTCAGACGGCGACTGAGTGTAAACACCCCGGTCTGAACTTTCAGTCGTACTGGGGGAAATCTTCACATGTACCCGCAGCCGCAGTCTGGATCCCACAGGGGCCCGGCGCTCCGTGTGGAGGGATTCTGCGGAGTCAGGGCTGAAAGTGATGCAGTCAGAGTGAAAAGGCCGAACAATGAGCCCATTCGAGCTATTAAGCGCCTCATATCTGACATTGTATTGAAGACAAAACGCGGCCGAGGCCCGTCAGTCTGCTGACATCGTCAGAACCGCGCCCAGCCGCCGGGCCGGGAGGCTCCACTCCGCAGCGTCCGCCCGCAGCTGCATTAACAGTGACGCAGCTCCTAAAGCAGAGCCTCATTACATCATCGTCTGTATGATCTGGAAGGAAGGAGCAGCAGACCGTCAGCAGCGCTCGAGCTGCGCCACATCAGCCGGTAACAGGCCACGTGTAACTGCTAGCCCGTAGCTAGCGGGCCGGCTATCTCTACAGAGACACACAGGAGCCTTCCAGCCTCTGAACGCCTCCGCGGCTGCTCCTGCTGCGTATGAGGAGCAGGTTTACACACCCCGAAGCCGGTCCGGCACACAGCCGGCTTTAAGTGACGCCTCCGCCGTTTCTTCCTGCGCGAGCGCCGCTAGCTCGAATGCTAGCGCAGTAGTCCGTGTGTGGAGGCGCGCCGGGGACCGGCAAACTGCGCCACACGCTGAATTAGACACTATTAACACCAACAACCAGCTTTAATGTGACTTTACACGTCCCATAATACCCATTACATAGATAAACCGTAAGAACAGGACGTCTGTGGGACTCTGAAAAGGCCGTAAAGCGGACACAATAGAGCTGCCATTTTGAACGGACGCTAGTCTTCGGTCTCCGCCGTAAAGAACACCTTTAACGCGCGTCCTACGAGTTAATGTCCACACGACGCTCCGGCGTGACTGTACACTAAAGCAGGGGGACTAAACCCGCGGCCACAGACTCACCATTTTGACGGATGTTCGTGGATTCGCGGTGTGGAGAAACAGACACAAGTTACACTGCCCACCTCACCGGGGCATAGGCAGGGAAGAGAACGCTGACGTCAACGTGTACGTATATATAGTGAGTGCGCGCGCGACGTCGCCTCACGTGACAACGGAGGGCGCGCCCCAATATGAAAACCGGCGCCCTAACTAGGGCGTTTTCCTAGTGTTGAGTACATTCACCGACTAGCCCTAATGTTGATTACTCTAAAGGTACCACAGAATGAAAAACTCCACATTTTATCTGGGCATTGCTGATGAATAATGAGAGTACGATGCACTGTTTCGATGATTTATAGCAGCCACAAAGCAGATCTTATATATTATATATCTTATATAAATTTTTCACAAGCTCATCATAAAAAAGAAAAACTGAATGTTTAATTTTGAGGCAAAAACAGGACTGTAAATGGGTTTGTAAGTCATCTGATTTTGTGATTTTTCATGCCAGATGGTCTGAGTATTTCTATAAATGCTGATCTCCTGGGATTTTCAGTACAAATGCCTTTTGAATGTACTCACAATGGTACAAGAAAAAAATATCCAGTGAGCAGCAGTTCTACAGACAGAAATGTCTTAATGATGAAAGAGGTCAACAGAGAACATCCAGACTGGTTCAAGCTGACAGAAAGGACACTGTAACTCAGATTACTGTACAACTGTGTTAAGCAAAGAAACATCTCAGAATGCACAACACATATATCCTTCAGGTGGATGGGCTACAACAGCAAAAGACCACGTCAGGTTTCATTTCTGTCAGCCAAGTACAGAAAACTAAGGCTGCTGCTGAAGCACACCAATGGTAGGTTAAGAATTTGGTGTTAACAGCATAAATCCATGGACTCAATCTATGTTGTGTGAACAGACTATACTGGTGGAGGTGGTGGAATGATGTTGGAAATGTTTTCTTGGCACCATTTGGACACATTGATTCCAAGCAATCACTGTTTCAGTAGCACAGTCTATTTAAGTACTGTTGTTGACTGCATATCTGAACATGACCACAAATGACCCATCTTCAAATGAATACCTCCTGCATGACGATGCACAATGTCACAATGCGAATTTGGTCTCAGACTGGTGATGACCTTGGCAGGGATTTTTGTGTTCTTCAGTGGCCTTCCCAGTCAGCAGATCTGCATCCAATAGATCACCTTTGGGATGGAGTAGAGTGGGAAACTGACAGCATGTCACATCAACTAGGACCAGAACCTTTGCATTCTTACTAGAAGGCTCAGGTGATACTTAGAAGTCTAGAACAGTATTTAGTTATTCTATTCTATTCTATTCTATTCTATTCTATTCTATTCTATTCTACTGCCATTAGAGATATACACAGGTGTACAGTGGTCAAGAGAATTTCTGGACTAAAGTGTACGTCATTAGGTCTAGGATCAACTGTAAGTCTTAAACTGATCTTGAATGTAAGATAAATGGATTTTATTACTTTTCTTGTAGAATAATAATAAATTGCAGAACAGGAGTATTATTATTAACGGCACATTAGTCAATAAAGAATTCAAAATGAGCATGATTAGATACTCTCAGCAGGTGGCGCTATTTCTCTTTTCAAATGCTTGTCTTTGCACGTAGGGATAAGTCACAGAAAGCCTAACAGGACCATTTAAAAAGCCCAGGGGAGTAAAAAGCTGCTGGTGTTGCTCTTTAATGCTATATTCTACCTACCTATTTTAAATGCAAGTCACTTGAGATAAGAGTGTCACTCAAATACTGTAAAGGTAATTGGCTGTCCAGAACCAAAACTGAAATGTATTTAGGTCATGCAGCAAGACAATATTTCAAAACAGAAAATCAAATGTAAATGAGTGGAAATTAAATCAATGCTTGAAAAAATGAACTGCATTATATATATATATATATATATATATATATATATATATAGAGAGAGAGAGAGAGAGAGAGAGAGAGAGAGAGAGAGAGAGAGAGAGAGGGGGAGATTGATAGATACACTGATAGACAGAACCATAATAAAGACAGCAACTACAGTGAAAGTTTATGAACATTTCTTCTGTGTATGAAATTTTAAACAATCTGAGAAGTGCTGCAACAATATCTACAAACCTCTGCTATTGCCGACCACTTGTCATTAAACTTGAACAGATACCCCAGAAGACAGATCAAAGTGAAAGAGAGTAAAAGAATGAGACATCAGTCAGTCAGTCAGCCTTATAAAACAGAGCATGGCTCAAAGAGAACAACTCTGCATGGTTCTGCAGAGATGGACAAAGAAGAAGTTGGACAGTTGATGGGGATAGAGAGCAATTTTAACAGCAGTTCTAAATGTCATCTCATGACAATCTTACAATAAGCCTCACTGTGAAGCCCGTAGTGTGTAAGCAATTACAGTGAGGCTGTTTTTTGTTGCTTTAGCACATTGGATTGTAGATGAAATAATAGCTATGAGGCTAAAGAACAGAATGTCTTAATAAATGCTTTTGAGCAATGCTATGAATCAGTTTGAGAATGATGTTGAATGCGTTATTTTCAGAAGTGTCCAGACACCCTTCCTAGTTAACACCACTTCTCCTATCATTGGCTGGTCCAGCCACTTCGGGGTCTTGTTTGATTCCTCTCTGTCCCTTCACCAACTAATTGGACAACATTCCAAGGTATTTCCCGGGTTTCTTAAATCGGCTGGCCAAGGAAACGAGGGAACTAAGTGTTACTCGTAAATGGCCGAAATTTGGGAACTTTTTGGACTGACTCATGACAAGTGCCCCTACACTAGTGGATTCATCTACAAGGTTGTTTAATCTCCATTAAAAACACTGTCAATAGAATGGGATGCCCTGGAGTCAATGCACATGGGCCAAAGTCCAGTGTTCACCATTGGGTAGAGGGGTATTTAGGTCTTCAATCTTGGGCTGTGGAGTACTAGAACTACAATCTCTGAAGTGATGGAGCACTTGGATGCCCAACAGAATCCCTGATGGGACCAGAGGGAGTTAAACATTGGCCTAATTAGGGTTGTACACTGCACACGGGGTCCAGAGAGGACCCATGTGGGATTAAGTTAGGCTGTAATAATAGGGTGCATCATAGGTCTACAGAACCTTGATGTAAAGATAATATCCCTCAAAACACCATTTGAAGCATTTTAAGGGTGTTGGTTAGGATTGTATCCAGGGTCTGCATGAAGGCAGTTTTCTTTGAGTAGTGTTGGAGACCACTAGCCTATGCCTTAATATAGTTCTCAGCATAATCGTGTAATTATGCTTAAAATTAATTACTTTATTATTTCACATTTGTCAGTTTTGGCTAAATACTAAGCCTTATAATCACTTTGAATGGTTATGGCATTGCTGAGAAAATGATATGTAAAGCTGCTTATCCTGTCAGGATTTGTTCAAAAACGTAAGAATAAACATAATCATATAAACAGCCTTCTGATTTGATGTTTGTGAGGGTATTAGCTTAACCATTTCCAGAGCTTTTCTGAAAGATGGCTGTTATTTCCAATTCCTATCCAATATCAAGTTATCAGTCCTTCATTAAAGTAAATCAAGTGAGCTGCCAGTACAACCAAACAAACCCATACAGTCAGGATCCAAACTTGTGTTCTCCTCATTGTGTTCTATAGGTTTAGTGACCAGCAGCAAGTTCTGACCACTGAATTTATAAATATATGTATTCTAATATTAATATTAATAATACTAAAAGCACACATTCAACTGCCATAAATAGTATTAAATAAATATATTTGCAGAGAATTGTACTTTACAATATGACCACACATGCTGTCCAGAGGTCAGATAATAACGTTTGACTCTTTGGTTCCAGAAGTTTCATTGCGAACTGTAGTTGACCTCCAGTTTTTGGTTTACATACTGTCTATCTAGGCTCGGTCTTGAACACTAAAATCGTGCAGGATCCTTTTGACAGTTGCCTTACTGTGGTGAGAGATGCCTACAGATCCTTTGATGTTAACCTGGGCTACTTGCACAGTCCTTTGACCATTTCTCGGTCAGTGTATGAGCTGAATTTGGTCTGACGCTAGGCTGTTCATAAATGGCCATTGATGTCAAAATTTCTCCTCTTGTAGATAAACTGTCGTACCATGTGACACTCTTGAAAGTCCTTTGTATAACCCTTCTTTGACACACAGACGTCAGTGACATTTCTTTAGAGATCTGAGGGCTCTACTGATCTGTCTGATGGAATGACATGACATGAGCTATGTGGACATGGAACTGTGACCATCCACCCATTGAAAAATGAAATGTACAATTAGTGTGTGTTTTCAGTATATTCTAAAATATTAAAAGAATGCACACTTCTGTATGCATTTCATTGGCTCTGTACCTGTTCTCTGCACAATGACAATAAAGTTGAAATCTAATCTAATCTACTAAATGCTTTTGGGATGATGACGAGGAGTAACTTCACTTGTAAATAGCATGATGGTAGCTCTGCCCTCAGCAGTCATACTAAGATTAATCATGATGACGTAAACGTCTACTATCTTAACTTGGCTTCATTAAAATTCACACAACAAATTAGTAGATAAAAAAATCCACAAGATATGGTAATAACTAAGGTCTAATGTCTATCAAAGAAATTGATCTTGTGTACTAGTAACTGTTTAAGAGTTTGGATTATTAAGCATTTCAGATGCAGGGGTCTTATCACTACACACAGAACTGTGAACAATTTTGACTCTATTGAACATTTCACACAAAAGCACTCTAAATTGTTAATATCTTAATGATTTACACAGAAATTGGTTTCAAACTTTAAAACTCTATTTATAACAGTTGTGGAGTGTAGCAACATTGCCATAAAAATGAATTGTGTTTTGAGCTCACACTCATGGACAGCTGTACAAGTGCATTTATTGTCAAGCTGAGAGATACAAAATTGGTATCTGAAGTGAAAGAATAATGTGGACTAGAATCGTATTATAGGATTTTACCTTTTAGACAAAAGGCAGAATAGTGTTCATTTATTCATTACACTCACTTTCATTGTTATCATTTGGTACTTAGTAGCTACATTATAAAAAATACATTTGAAACTCCAGTTACTGGGAATTCCGGTGCTGAAAATTGATAGGAGCCTATACATGGTCACAGTGTGCACATTATTGCACACTTTACTGGGTAAAGAAAGATGATCATAAAAATGACAGGCTTCCACACAATAAGCACTGAGGTTTTCCATCTCTGTTGTTTGAAACCAGATTTCCTTCAGTTCCTGCGTCTCATAGAGCATCACTGAGGAAAACAGTGAATTAATAGTGAGTGGATTCATATAAATTTAAACAACCTACAGCTTGCGTTGCTCATTACAGCCCTCTCATCACACAATCGCATTGTCAATTGCGTTCTGAAGTATTGTAAATTTGGAGTCCATCTACTAATGAATTGCATGAACTTCAATAGTTGAACATACATTTTCATGACTATATGAATTTTTCATTTTATATGAGGCTTCTTTTGATAAGCATGCCTCTGTATGGAAATGTGTTTTTGTGATGTGCTGAAACAGCTTTTCCAGAGGACAAGGAGATATCAAAAGAACAGAAGGTATTTCTGGTGTGATCCCCCCATCATTCCAGAACTGCTTGAATCCTTATTCACTGGTAGATAACAGAGGAGGATCTGCTTGTTTGAAGTCCTGCATCTCTTTTGAATTCAAGACTTTGCTTCTTTATAGCCTTTCAAATATGTGGCTGCTTTTCTATATCCCTGTCTGTGGTGGCCTGGGCAGCATACTCACTCCAATCAGTGTGCAGGAACTGGTTTTGAAGAAAGGGAGTCAGCTCCATTCATCCAGATCTTCACAGACCTGGTTGTAGGTCTATCCCGCTGGATGACTACAGTATATGTGGAGCAGAAACAAAGAGAGATGTCAGATTGTCTGAGGTGCGGGAGGAGTGTTGCTTTCTATGCATCAGCCACATTGGTGTAGAGTTTATTCAAAGTTTTATGTCTCCTTGTGGTGAAGCAGGCATTTTGATGAAACTTTGGAAATCCAGATTTCAGATTGCCATGTTACAGTCCCCCACTACAATAAATGTCTGCTGTAGATGTTGTTCGCACGAGTGAGTAAAAATTGGGTAAATTGCAAAAGGTTGTGAGACGCTGACTCTCACGATATACAATGCCATATATATATAATGTGTGTGTGTGTGTGTGTGTGTGTGTGTGTGTGTGTGTGTGTGTGTGTGTGTGTGTAGATGGGGTTAAACAGGCAATTTATCAAAACAAACTTCCTGTTTCACTCAGTCCAGTTGTGCGCCACCTCTCAAAGTCAACCAGTTGGGCAGAATGTCTTTGCGGGATTTGTAGAGGCAAAGACCTAAACTGTGTTAAAGGTCACACCTATCTGGAACTACATGACCCTTGAGCTCTTCTAGACAGTAGAGGTGTGTGTTCATACAGCAACACCAAACAACCAGTTGAGACACAAAAAAGTCACATTACTGGCATGAGAGCAATAAAAGTCTAGCACTTTACACTATTCCAATAGTCTGGAATAATCTGATGTGTTATCATTAGATAATTAAAGATGCCAGATATTAAGTTAAGAGCCCATTCCCTTGCTTGCTAAGTCTTGATTTGAACAAGCTCTCGTCATAATCATGAGATTTAAGCCATATTCTTTGTTGTTTCATCATTTTAACTGTCTCAGCTTGATATGCGTCACCATCAGCCAGAGCCTATAGCAGCCAGGCCTCCTAATGATGATCTGATTGCAGTGTTGGAGTTTAAACTTTGTCCTCAAAGAGATATCACAGAGAGTGAGAGAGTGCAAGAGTGCGAGAGAGAAAGTCTGGACTAAGACTCACAGCAGTTGTCATTTTTCAGATTTTTCTTTTTTGTTGTCACTACTTTAATGCTGGTTTCACCCACCAAGGTCAAGGCAATGGATCTCTACTCAGGGCAGGTAAGTGCTTTATGTTTAGAATGGAAAGTTTTTTTGTTTTTTTGTTTTAGTAAGAATGCTGTTATTGTGCTGCTATCAGGATAGATTAGATGTGGAACACACACAAGAGACCAAAGTTCAGAAAGTGTAAAATATTTCTTTGTGTGTATGTGTGTGGCTGTGTGTGGAGGGGTTGGGGTGGGGGTTGAGGGTGCATGTGTCAAAAAGAAAGAACACATTGTACATTCATCTTGTTTTCCAGTTGTTTCTATATTATTCATTTGTCATTTTGCCCAATTGGTCAAACTGTCAGAGAATGGCATTCAATTACAGAAACATTCAAATGTTTGCAGGCTGGTGATGGGATAGAACTACTGGATTTGCTTTTTGACAAGAACGATGGCATTTTACGCCATGAAGACACGATGCATCACAATGGGCAACCTTGGCCAGTCCAGGACCCTAATGTAAGCAGACACAGTTGGCCTTCTATTAAACTTGGGCTTTGCATCATTTTATTTGAAACACTTTTTGTTTTTTGAAAACTGTAATGATTGCCTATATGGATGGACATTAAGCCTAGTCTGGTGTAGTCCAAGACAAGGCTTCGTCCCTGTCTTGGGGATTAGCCTTTGAGAGCCATTTGAGGGTTTATGTCATTACTTACATAACTTACAGTCTAATTTACCCTGGTCAACATTTCTGTTGCTGTAAATAGCTAAGCAGTAAAAGATGAACTCATGAAAGCATAAAGATTAAAATTTCCTTTCAACATTTCAGGACTGATTTGTGTATTTTTGTTTTGTACAATTTTAGAGTGAAAAAGGAAAGTAGCTTTAAGCAGATTTAAGCTCTCAACATCGTAGACATTTGATTAGCTTGTTAGTGCAATAACCTCATGCATTTTGGAACTGATGAATTTGCAGGAAACAAGTCCAAATAGAATTCATTTGCAGCAATAAGAAAAGGTGTGTTTGCTGACAAATAAACTCCTCCAACTGTTATGCATGCTTTGGGATTGTGTTGCAGCTAGTGGTACATGTCAGTGGTACAGATATTAATGGATTCAATTAAATACCAAAACATTCTGGAAGAAAACATCATATCAGCTATAAAAATTTGCCGATGAAAATTTGAACCTACTACCAGGAAGAATTGGTAAAACTCTTCCAAGGCAGAATTGAACATTTTCAGCTGGTTTCATAAAAAGCTGTGATATGTGCCAATGGAAGTGTTAAATATGTTTTTGTTATTTCAAAATTATAAAAGAGGAAAATAAAAAGTAATCTTGCTTAGAATATTAAAGAACTTAGCTATAAAAAATGAATGGAAGAACTTTGTGCTTTGGAAATCAAGTCATCTTTTACTCACTCAGTTATTCACAGTATTTTGGACCAGGATTGCCTAAGCGTTTACATGCCACTGTTTCATTCGTTAATCATTGTTGTGAAATTGACTTTTGCAATATTGAGATCACATTATGCTGCAAGATACACTTTTTATTATGTGATTTTATTTTGGAAAAAAAAGGGTTCAAGAAAAGTATTTACCAATGCTTTAATTTAGTAGTACATCTCAGAATTAGAATATTGTGAAAAACTTAATCCTTGTTCACAATTTCATTGAATGAGCTCATATTTTAAATTCATTACTTTTAAAGTGACATTGCAAGCTTTTTTGATAGAGATAGCTGAGAGCTCATGAAAATCCAAAAATCCAGAATGATATTTAAAATTTTATATTTCATTTTGAGTTTTGAATAAATGTTTAATCAAACATTATGAATATTAAAACAAAAAAAAGAATGAGGTAAGGCATGAAATATCACTTTACATGTAATAAATTTAAAATAAGACTGTTTACATTTTTAATGAAAATATAAACAACTTTTTCAATGTTTTAATTTTGTGAGATGCACTAGTATTAATGCATCATTTTCACAATGCAGCACTATGTTTGCAGAATGATATTCATATTCATGGTGTTCATATTTTGCAGCCCTAATTTAAGTTTATTTCTTTTTTAATTAGCTTAATAACAATTAACACAATTCTTAAGATCTATTCTCAAGTCTTTAAGCTGTAAAAGTCATTCAGAGTGAATTGGTGCAAGAACAGATATCTGTAGAGTTTAATCCTGGTAAAGGTTACATCACAGACAGCTCCTTTACAAACTTATATGCTTCATCGGTTTTTGTAGTGTTCAGTATATTATTGTATGGCAGATGATGATGCCAGCCCAGGGCAGTGAAGAGTTCTTCAATGCCTTGCTGAGTGGAACTGATTCTGGATCCGTGTCTGGCTCTCCACTCTGGTCGCCTTCTCCAAGTGATAGTGGAATAAGTGAGGACCCCCAATCTGACCACAATGATAGTCCTCCACGGCCTGGAAGCCCTCCTCTGGAGGCCTGCTACCTTACCCCTCAAACGAGACACATTCCAGACACCAGGCTGCCCGTCGATTTCAGTGAGTTGGCTCGGATTTTTTTTTAGTAAAAATGGTTTCACAGCAGCCTATAGATCAATAACCATTTTCTTTATAAACACTTCAGGCAGTTATTGGTTTTCTCTTCGATTTTGGAGGAATCAAACATTTTTTGGTCCGTGGGGAGATTTGTTGTATAGTGTGATTTTTGTTTTTTGTTTTGTTTTGTTTGGCATGACGATGGGCAATTATTCATGTGGGCTGTCGATATGTGGTTACACAAACACACACAAGAAGGCAAACAAATGGTATTATCTGTTTCTGCAGATGGCTGGGACTCTGGCATTTTCCCTGAGAGGGCTGCAAGTGGGATGTCACCTGCATCTGAAGTAACCCAGGCCCGGTCAGCCACCATCTTCCCTCTCACTGTCAAGGACCTGCTGCTGTCTGGCACACCAGAACATGTGAGTATCCACAGCGTTGAGCTACTTAACATACATGAAGAAGAACAGGACAGAAATGCATTATGTGGTATGAGTAAGAAGAACAGGTGTAGATCTCTGCATGCACCAAGACATTTCAAATTTCAGTGGAACTAAGATAGACTGGGATGAAATAAGAATTATAAACCAATTTTAAATCATGGAATGGTTAGAAATATGTTGATAGATAACTTTTAACATCATTACATATTAATACCCTGGAAGACAGGATTAAAGAAATCTATATGTATAGGTACCCATTGTGCCAACAAAACAGCTCTGACCACTGAAGGTGCCAGATCTTTAAAATTAGTGCCAGATCTTTAAAATCCAGTAGGTTGTGAGGTGGGGTGTCTGTAGATCACATCAGTGAGCCTTGGGTATCAATGACCCTGTAACCAGTTGACCAGGTTATCCTTTCTTGGAGCACTTTTAGTAGGTACTGTCCTCTGCATACCATCACAATCTGACCTCTTGTCTTTGCCCATTTTTCTTTTTAAAACATCACTTTCAAGATCTGGCTGTACTTGCGGACTGATATTTCTAACCCCGTTAGAAGTCTGGTGTGATTGGTCCCAAGCCTGTTAGGTGTGCTCGGTGGCGGAGGCCACTTCTTAGATGTCAGATGAGTCTGATGGTTGGAGCAGGAGTGAAGTGCTGGATGGAGGTGTGGATGGGATTATGGTCCTGACATCTATAACACACTATTTCCTCTAAACAAACCGAAGAACACACAACTCTAATTTCACAGTTTAATTTTCAGCATATCTAGCACAGTCTTCATTCATGCCAGATGGTGTGACAAAGCTTTAGTCACAATGACAAGACAGTCAAATGTAATTACGAGCTGAAGATACTGCCAGATGTCCCATGGTGTTTTCCTATGAGTATGAAAACCTATCACAGTGATAACAGTAGAGTAGAAAGCCACTTTGATGGTCACTAACAATGCACAAGTTAATGTAATGTGCCTTTATTGGCAAATGTACTTGTACAGTACAATGAAAATCATCTCTACACATATCCCATGATCTGGGACCAAGCTACAGTTTATCTGGAGTAGCCCAACAATGGCAGTTTAGTAAACCAGCATATGAAACCCATCACACTCTAATTAATAATGCAGAGCTCTAGCCAAATAAATCAATGTATTTTAATTTGTTTTGTTTGTTTTAGTATTTACACAGTTGTAAGACTAAGACAATAAAAATATTGTTTTAATTATGTTTTAAAATGGCCTGAGGTAGTTCTGGGTAGCTATTGAACACTTTACCTTGGTTGTGATAAACTAATGATTATTTTAACACTTAGAACCCATTAGCTGCACTTTGCTGGGAGTTGCATGCCATTTTCTAGGCTTTATAACTCAGGATCCGAATAACCTACAGACATGATACATATCATAAACTACAAGACTTACACCACAAAGAGACGGCAGTGGCTTCATGAGATGTCATATAAATGAGTAATCGTGCTCGGAAAACTAGATTAAATCCCAGTTTAAATTTCAAAAGACCCTTCCATTGTGAACCATATGTATGTGTTCAAGTTATCTGCAAGAGGGGACAGGGCTGATGACATCACTATTGGCTTAATGTTCAGAATAAAAGTCCCAAAAAGGGATAAATATTATTTTGTTTTTTATCTATCTATAATTTAGTTTTTCTTACTAAATTTTTTTTTTTTAATCTATCTTTCTACTTCTGTACTGATGCTGAATCCCATGCTGCTACTGGAACCATAATTTCCCTGAAGGAACCCTCCCAAGGGATCAATAAAGTTCTATTCTATTCTATTCTATTCTATTCTATTCTATTCTATTTCAATACATACATAAATGACAACAGTAAAATTGTTAAGTAGTAAAATTCTATTTCATCAAAACATAGTCAAATTCATACAAATATTTACTTTAAGTACTTTAAGTGTTCTATAGAGAACCACTTACTTTACTGAAGAACTCTTCAAGAACCCTCATTTTAGGTGTGTGGAATGTTAAGGGAACAGTACAGGATTAAAACAAAAACAAAACCCCCAAAACATAAAAATAACTGATATGGACAAGATAAATTCCGTTAATTGCTGTTCATTAATTTGTCAATTAACCTCCCAGCCTCAGCTTGTATGCCTGTACTGCTGAATGTTAAATGTTATTACTATATAAATTAATTGATCGTATCATTCCATATTTGGCACAGTTGTATTGTCATCTTGAGAAGAATGCATCTCAGAATTTAAATTTCCCAGGTTGTTGGTTTAACATTGAAATTTTCTCTCTTCAGCCTCCACAGGCATTACAGCAGTGTCACCAGGAGCTGGTTCTCAACGAGGATGAGAAGAAATTACTTGCCAAGGAGGGAGTGACTCTGCCAAACCAACTGCCTCTTACTAAAGTACTGCATGTTCACATTTAACTGCCTCTGAAAAGGTGTAGACACTTGGTTGTGCTTATATAACCTGAGAGTAACAAGTCCTTTTGTGTTTTCTGTCCTTGACCATCACTGCATCACTGCAGTTCGAGGAGAGGATCCTGAAGAAAATTAGAAGGAAGATCAGGAATAAACAGTCTGCCCAAGAGAGTCGTAAGAAGAAGAAAGAGTACATTGATGGACTTGAGAGCAGGTATGGAGAGTTTTGCTAAGAGCAACTAAACAGGGGACCTTGGGCACTAGGTCTTGGATTCAGGTCCTGTGCAAATATACCAGAATAAATTCCTCTTGATATTAATGTTTTTAATGATGTATGATGTTTTTTTTCTGTCCAGCACACTGGCTTGCAACAGCTTCTCACACATTTATTATTTTTAATGGGCATACCAAGCATGTCAGAGGGTCACATGATGACTATGATTTTTTTTAAATGTAGTTCTAAACTAAGCTATTGGAATGTTGTGCCTTCTATTTGTGGAACTAATAATGTTATTAAATGTAAATGTACTGTGAACAAATACCCCATTCTTTTAATGAGAAGGCATGATATATGATACACCAGTAAACCAGTAAGTTTTCACTGCATGAAAACTGAGCTCTACAGGGAAATTTGCTTTGCTAGGATGGCAGCTTGCAGCGCTCACAACCAGGAGCTGCAGAGGAAGGTCTTCCAGCTGGAGAAATGCAACATGTAAGGGAATGCCTTATCACTCTTTCCTGTTTCAGTCCACTGTTTCTCATTGTTGAAGCTGATTATTGAACTTTCTTTCTCCTACTTTCTCTGTCTCTCTCTCATGCTCTCTGATTCTATAAGGTCTCTGATGGAGCAACTGCGTAGACTGCAGGCAATGGTCATGAATGGATCCAACAAAACAGCCCAGACTAGTACCTGTGTTCTGGTGAGGACCACATTGACTGACAAACACACACCAACATGCTTTAGACCAGGAGTCACAAACCCTGCTTCCGGAGACCTACTGTACCTTCCTGCAGGTTTCAAGTCCAACCAAATCTAGCACACTCCATTCTGCCAACCAACAACTGTAGACAGTTATTAGATGGATAAGGTGGGGTGTAGATATATATATCACATTGGATAGATGGCTAACTGACATTAGACACTATCCTTTAATTGCATTAGTTCAATATTGTAACGTCACGGACACAGAGGTAGGGGCGGACGTACACGCTGGTTTGTATTTATTGACAGGGTACAGATAAACACTAAGACGAGTAAACACGACGTTACATAGCCACATAGGCACAAAGACCGACCAGGACTAACAAAGAGGGTTACGGGGTTACAAATGGAACACAGCTGGAATGGGAGGAGACATGACATGTGCTCAAAAGCACATGGGAATGTAAACAAAACAAAGACAGACCACAGGGACGAGACAGATACGTGACAAATATTATTTACACGTACACATTCTGTGACCTGCTGGCAATTCACCATTGCCTCCTGTGCATTGGTGCCGCTCTTTTGACAGATACACATTTGTTGAGTTTGGTCGACTAGGGGGTACCTTTTGATCGAAGCCAATGGAGCACATGACTTGTGCATGTGCTATCCCCCCTGAGGCCAGAAATGGAGAATGAAAACAACCACAAACAGATACCAATATGGATTTTTTAGTTTAGTGATTTGATAATAACATTTGCCATGAATAAATCTGAGAGATTATCTCAAATATCTGCACCCTCAAGTGTTTCTAACTCTGCAGTACAGCAGGTCTTGTGCCATGCTGTCTGATGCAGGATGCCATCTTACTCAAGCGTCCATCTGTTTCTGTCCCACAGGTGCTGCTGCTGTCTTTCACCCTGATTCTGCTGCCGAACCTGAAGCCCTTCACAGAGACCAAGGTCAGCCAGCCTGGAGACTTCAGCCCACTGAGAGGTCAGTGAACTAGCCACATACAGTAAATGGACAGAAGTATTGGAATATCTGCTTGTTCATTGTTTCTTCTGTAATCAAAGGTATTCAAATTAGATGAAACAAATGTGGGAGGATTTAATTTAATTCGTGTTGGATTATCACCAACCTCATACACAATTCACCAACTCTTCCCAAATGTATTGGATGGAGCACTATCATTCCAGAGAACACAGTTCTACAGTTCCACAGCTTAATAGTAGAGGGCTTTATACCCTTCTAGCCCATGCTTGGCATTTGGCATGGTCACAATAGGTTCATGTTTACCTGTTCCACAGAGTCATATTCTATTGACAATTCTTCTCTACAGGGACTAGACAAGCTGTGTGTGTGCATTTGCACATCTGTGTCAGCAAGTGGTGTAAATTAAAATAGCTGAATACATTAGAAGGGCTGTCCACAAACAGTTGGCCATATAGTGTCCTGGGCTGGGAGCTCTTCTGTGCACCTGTGGATAAAGAAAATTGTGGTCATTCTTTTTCTTGCTAATACTGAAGGCGTCATAATTTGAAGTGTGCAATGTGCCGTTAACATCAACAAGCCATTAGACCTGAACTGGAACTTTGTGGCAACTATTGGGGGAGTCAATGATTTGATTGATGTCTTGTAAAATGGAAAAATCTGACATTTTGTCCTTGCAATGAAAATCACTGGTATGGATGAAAGCTGTACATTTTGGGCAGCTGTTAGCGGCTCTGCAGAGGATCAAGCTTTAGTTCACTTGTTCCTCTGTGGCAGGGTAATTGGAGGTCATGGTGGGAAGTTTGGTCCATTTGGTCACACACACTTTAAATTAGCATCTTGTTTCAGACTGAAGTTGTCCTGATATGATCTCAGAGGGCAGGCTGAGTGTATTTGAGCAGAAACTCAATCAAATCAGTAGCATTTCATCAATAAACACAATCTTGTAATTTAGACTGTGCTTTCCACACCTCATTATATAGCTAGATACAAAATTGATCTGAATAAAGAAAAAATGGAAGCTGTGCTTTGAAGAAATATAATTGGGATTTTTAGGAGTTCAATAAATAATGAATGACAGCTTGGTTGTCTTACTTGCTCACTATTGAGGCCAATCTTGAAGATTATAACAATGTTGGGGTATTAAAGGAAGTAGCACATTTTTCATTTTTTATTGCAGTAAGAGCCACCACAAAAGCCCTCTGTCTGGAACCAGATCTATTATAACATATGGGGCAGGTCTGTAAAGGGGATCTGGGCGGGTGTCCAGATGCACAATGGGCCAAGACCAGCATGGATCTGGATTCAGTTCTTAGAATGATACTGGGGCAGCACCAGACCAGCTCCAAATACAGGCCAGATCCACTTACCGCTATACTCCTCTAGATCATCTCTGGATCAACTCCCAATCAGTTTTGGCCAAGGTCTGGCTTGTTAATCATTCTCAAGCTAGTTTTAAATGCTTAATTACCAAACGAATGTTGAGCTATTTTAAAATATGAAAATAATACTTTTCTCAAACATTTAAAAAATATGATTACAGTACTTTTCCAGATATATTTCATAACCAGAAACCATTAACTCTTAGAACCTGAGATCCACACTTACATGCTGTTTTCTAGGCTTCATCAAAGTAACCTCCATACATGATACACATATAACAGACTACATGTGTCATTGTGTGATATATTATCCATGCAAAAATTCACTTATTTCCAACTGAATTAAATTCCAGTCTTCCAGTGCATGATCACTGCTCTGCACATGAGTGCAAGTTCAACCTGCAGGCAAACTCTGACTGATCAGTGATCAGTCAATACAAATAAGTCAGCAAAATTCTTGCAGTATCAGCTCAAAAACACTGGATCATCAATTTCCAACAGATGTAAAGTATTTTTGTCCTTAAAAACAAGCAAATAAACTTTTAATAAAAACATGGTAAACAATACAATTATTTTTATTCTGTTAATTTTTACACCTCAAATGAAGACACATTAGAGTAGGATCTCTTGTAAATAACAATATTTGGCATATGTGACTGGCTCCTATAAATATGTTTCTAGTTCTGTACAAATAAATGTACATCAAACTACAAAAACATTGCACAAAATTTGCCTAGGGTTCATTTTTATTCCAAACAACATGAACATGAAGCATCAGAGAACTTGATTTCCATTTGCAGCTGAACAGAGCTTCTCTGATTGTAACATTCGCTGGGTGCTGAACAAACGAAGGTTGGGGTGGAAGTAAGTGCAGGGTTGAGTTTATTAATGGGTTACACAGATAACATACACTAACCATCACAGACGAGTAGACATGACGAGTAGGACAGACTCAAACAGCAGGACTTAAATAATGAGACATGATAATTGACACCTGGACTTCTGAGCACATGTCATGTCTCTGCCCATTCCCAGCTGTGTCCCATGTATTGTCCAGAGACATGACATGTGCTCAGAAGCACTGGGGAAGACAAACAAAACAAAGACAAGACCAGAGGTACAAGACAGATACGTGACACTGATCAGAGTATTCTTAAACACTGAGAACTTTATGACTTGGCACAGTGCTGCATTTCTATGTAAGCAACATACAGACAATGAAAAGAGAATGTTTTATTTGTGATATAAATATAACTTGTGTATCTAGCTGTCATGTAATCAGTTTCCACAAATTTTCTTGTTCCACCTTAAAAGGTGTCAGAGTGACTCCTTAGCCTGATTTAAGCTGGAATAGGAAATTCCAACAAAAGCTGAATACAGTGTCCATATAACAACACTAAAGTTGTGTGGTTTCTGACTGTCCCAAAGTCACGTGGAAGGTATGAAATGAGTGTGAGCACAGATTTACCATTGGTAAAGTGAATTGTAGGTGAGTTACAATCATGAATTAAACTCAGATGTCAGTCAGCACAGAAACGCTAAAAAGATGTGACAAACTTGGATCAGAATCAAAGTCACTTACTATCTCGGTGGTTACCTTCAGACATTTTCACATTTGACAATTGATAACTGAATGTGAGAAGCTTCACCATCAACATGTATAGGACATTTAGAGACACATTTTCACTATATGACCTAGTCCATGTGGTGCCTGTGTAGCGTGTGCAGGATGACCCGCCATACGTTCTCAGAAAAGTACCTCAAGTTCACGCATTGGCTTTCATTGATATTTCTGTGCTCAGACAAGCTCTCTTTACTGCTCCTTGTTTTGACTTGAATAAGTCGACTGAAGGCCAACTGAATTGAACTGCCTGCAGTGCTGACATTTGACAAACTTCAAGGTTGCTTTGACAGTCTGTGTTAGTTCAATGTTTTGCTGATCAGTAAGCTGCTGTGCATCAGGGAGTTATTACTTAGAGTCAGCATATGTTTTTGCATTTCTGAAGTTCTGAAGGCCTCTGCTTGCTTTCACTTGCTGAGTGAGTAGGTTACACAGACTGATATACGTGGCTAGCCACCAGCTACAGATGAGAGTGAACATTCTTTGAAACTTGTGGTGGAACAGTTACAGTGATGCAGTCAAAAGCCTCCTTGAGGTATGTCATCCCTGCACCCTGGAGATTGTTTGTGATAGTGACAGTTCCTTTAAGGTTTTTGTCTGCCACTCTGATGATTTCTCTTCAATCACAGTTATTTCCCTCAACGAGCTGGGCCCTGTCTGACAGTCAAGCCACACCTGTGATTTCTCTCTGCTCTCCACAGTTCCTGACAGGATTCATTCAGAATCAGTTTTGAGAGAGATGTAAAATCGTCATACTATATATTCTAGAGGATGCCTTTTATTTGGTCTGTCAAAATCTATGTGAGATTGCAGGAATGTGAGGTATCTTTTGCTCCTGGGCTGCAGTTGAGATGTCGGCATTATGAGCTTCCACTTATGAACAGCTAGAACACCTGACATGGTTGAGTAATACAGGAATTTACACAAATATGACTCAGATTACAGAGTGTTACACAGTTCTGGAGGGAAGTCTTGTACAGCTATGCCAACGTTCCAAAGTGTACTAGCAGTGTTTCAGCCTGGAATGGGAATGACAGACATTATCGTCCCTATTATCATTGATTCTTCCAAAATCGACGGTATTAAAAAGAGCTTATCCTGCTTTTTTGAAGTAACTGTCTCTCCTGTCCAGGGAAGATGGTTTCTACTAGATTTTGGAGCATTGCTGTGAGAAATTGATTGCATTCTGTGACAAGAGTGTTTGTAAGGTCAGTATGTTGGATGATCACCATCCCACCTCATCCCCAACTTCCCAACTCATCCCAATGGAGGGAACACCATCATTCCAGAGAATGCAGTTAATAGGTTCAAGTTTTTCTGCTCCAGAGAGTCCTATTCTATTGGCAGTACTCTAGCTAAGCTGTGTGTGCATTTGCACATCTGTGTCAGCAGTGGGTTCAATTAGTTAATGCATTCATTAAAACGGGTGTCCACAAACATTGGACATATACTAGCACTGTATTTCAGTTGGGTTTTGACATTTTTATGATTACATTATGAGAAGACTTGAAAATCTGTTAGCATTTTACCTTAAACATGATATTCACAAGGTAACAGTAAATGTTGCATCAATGCTTTTATCTTGGCTCCACCTTTCTTGTGCTTTAGTAGTTTAGATTCTTTAGCAGCTGGTACTACCACTATACAAATTTTATTGACTGATCAGCATGCTTTAAGCATATCCTGCATTAAAGCAAAGCTATGATGTACACAGCTAGTAGCTTGAAAACAAAACTAAAAACACAAACCTGTGGCTCAAGTGCATTAGAGAATGGGACTGTATCTAATTTCTTCTGACATAGGCAACAGAACCTACAATACATGTTGGTCTTCATGTCACATTCCTTTTTCTTCCTTTCTAATCCTCTCCAGTTCAGTCACGGTCCCTGCACAACCTGCAGTCCTCTCGGGTGCTGCATGACCTGGAGCATCCGTTCTCGGTAGTGGACGAGTCCAAGCCTCTTTCTGGCTTCCCTGGAGACAAAGGTATGGAAGAGATATCATCTCTAATGGAGAAGCTTCACATGGGGCCTGGACTATCTAATTATGACCTCGGAGCCGACAACACCAGCCTAGAACAACATGACAACTATCACCATGGAGACCCCATCACTGGGCACATATCAACAATGACCTTGAGTCGGCCGCATGGCTCGAGACTCCGACCGCATGCCGATGACATGTGAGGGGCGGAGGGGGATTTGCCCAGGGCAAGTTCTGCACCAATGCTTTTACATAGAAAAATCTATAGCCAACAAAGAGCTGAAGCCTTTCCACTTTACCCTGCAGAGCTAATAAGAAGCATGTTTATAACCTTTAAATTGAGTAGCTTATGCAAGCTTGGTGAAAAAAAATCAACATGTTTGCTATGGTTCATGCACTGGAGATGCTTGTGTAACTTACAGCCAATTTCTCATTCAGCTCAATGACAAGGGCACAATCTCTAAGCAATCTCTATATGCAAAGGAAATCCTTTTTGCATATTTTTTAGCATTCTTAGGCAACATTTGTGCTTTCATCGTACTACCAGGTATTTGAACAGGGACACAATATTTGTAATTTTCCATCTGTATACCACCAGAAATGAAGCCATCAAGATAAGACTGAAGTGGTTTCACCTTTAATTTAAGGGATATAAGGTCCTTTTGCTTTCACAGGATCAAAAGTAAATGGGAAATTAATTGATAAGTAGTTCCATGGCCAGGTGTGGCCTGTTCATTCCTTATGACAAAATATATATTCTTCTTATCCCTGTTTATTAGAAGTGCTTAAGAAGCTATGGTGCTTCATATCAATGTCATTGTTTACATGTGGTTTTTATTATGTAATGTTGTGGTGCAGGAAAATATAACAACGACTTAATACAGAAATGTAGAAATAAAAAAAATCAACTGTGAAATCAGATTTTAATTCACTTAATTACTGTGGAGTGGTTTCTGTAAAAACTGCCACAAACTGTCTGCGTGAGTGAACTACTAAGTGTGCTTCTTTTAGAAAACGAAAAGGACACTCTTTGACAGTGTAAACTTTAGGAGAGCATCTATACGCAGTTCGGAGGCAATTGTTTAAACTGTGTTTGAACAGTTCTTGGAGATGCAACCCCACAGGTGATTAGATTAGGATGCACTGCTAGTTCAATCTAGCTGCCTGTTACCATACCAGACCAGTTGTGAGAAAGCTTATCTAGAGCAGAGGGGTGTATATATATATATATATATATATATATATATATATATATATATATATATATACACACACACGTGTTTAGAATATTTTTCAAATAATTGGCACCAAAATATATTTGGTGGTAAGGGCCTTTAGTCTTGGCAGTCTGAATTCCCTTTAATGGTGTGCCAGGTCTATAATGTTACTACAGGGCTATGTTATGTGGAACGTCTCATGAAACCGAAATCCGATTTTACACACCAGTTGTCAATATTGTAACCCTCAGATTAATTAAGAGTTTGAATATTGTCACAAACTGGGGTACTTACTGTAGCTTCAAGCTAGAATAGGTTACTTGTAGAAGAGATTGAATGCAGTTGCTAGTCGGTTTGTCTTTTTTTGCACCAATAAAGTTTAGTTTGACAAAAGCATCTTTGCACTACTTCCTTTAACAATAGAATTTCCAGCAATGGCAAAGAGTCAGTGAGCAAAATGTTTCTTCTAGGCTGGCCTGGTAGGTGGTCTGGAAAAAAACTATTAAAGAGGTAGCTGAATATTTAAAAGAAGAATTTTTCAAAAGAAGAAATACACTGCAACACAAAAGATTTCTGAAGAAAACTAAAGTGGATGATGGGAGATTTCTTTTTGGTGAGGAAAAACATCTTAACATCTAGTAAAGTCAAGAATCAAAGAAAAAGGATCCATGCTTTCATAGAATTAGAACAAGATTTTTTGAACAGATGAAAGTTAGATTCACAAATATGTAGAAGGAAAGGAAGGGTTCATCATTTGAAGCAGACCACATCATCTGTCAAACCTTGTAGAGGCTTGTTCATGTATGACTGCCAATGGAATTGGGTCTCTGGTGTTTACTGATCATGCAACTACTGCGAGAAGTAGCAGGGTGGATTTTGAAGTGTGTAGAGCTATACGTACCACTCAGATTCAGTCAAATGCTTCAAAACTGAAAAGATGGTGCCTGAACATAAAGTGAAAGTAAAAGAAGAAACAGTTCTTGCAAGGCCAAATCCGTCAACCTAACCTCAAACCATATTTTCAAAACTGAAGACAGAAAGACCACCAAACAAGAAATAACTGAAGGCAGCCACAGTAAATGGCTGGCAAAGCATTTGAAGGGTGGACGGTCAGCATTTGTTGATGCCAGTGGGTTTCAGACTTCATTTAAAGCAAAACGTCTACACTTCAACCACATCTTGATTGCTTCATTTCACATCCACTCTGCTGATGTATAACATTACCAAAAACTTTTGGACCCAACTGTGTCTTACAAGGAAACAATGCTATTATGTGCATGCATGCTGTGTACAAATAACTCCAAATCCTCCAAAAGCGATTTTTCTATATTTCAAATACAGTTTTATTGATCTTGAGATAAAAAAAATAACTGCCTGTAATTCGAGCACTATGCAGTTCATTGGTCATTTGTTCAAGGAATTTCTTTAAACCTGTTCTAAGGTGCATTTTAGGGTACACTGTCATTTTGAATGCTTCAATGATGTGAGATCATATATCAGTATAATTAACCAGTCTCTAAATTTCATCACACTGCATGGAACTTGACCGGTGACCATAAACATGACTAAGGCTCTATTTCAAGAGAACACAGGTAGAGTGGCTTCAGTTAAGCCCAGAGGCAATAGGGTCCACTCTCAGAAAACTTCAAAAAGAGAACGTCAGTTTCAGCTGCCAGCTAATAGTGCCTTGTTTATAAATGAGCAAAATATATTAATATTACTCACTGAAGACCTTATCTGTTTTTTTCAATTTGGTTTATGTTTTTCATGGTCCATATTTGCAGTTTGGTCAATTCTTATGACTGAAAAAGGTTTTAATAACTTAATTATTCATTTTAGTTCAATTAAAGTATTGGGGTCACATTGGTGGTGGCAAGATGGTGCCCCAGATAGCATGTGTCGCACAGCTCCAGGGTCACTGATCGTTGGTATGTTTTGTGTGAAAGCCTTCTCCAGTTTCTTCCCACTTCCCAAAAACACACATGGTAAGTGAATTGGCTAAAAACTAAATTACCCTGAGGTGTCAGTGTGTGAATAAATGTGTGCGGTACCCTGTGATAGACTGGCACAGTGTCCAAGGGTTGCTGTGGCCTGGTGCCCAATGAATCCATGTAGGCTCTGGATAAACTGCAGTCGTAGAAGGAAACAAATAAGAAGGTGGATGGATGGCTTACACAGGATATGTTTTTAACTAATGAACAAAAAAAATATGAATATGAAGTACAAAAGTTCCATTTACACTCATGCTTACAATAGGTTAAAATGTTGTGTAAGAGTTAGTGCCATAAAAAGACACTGGTTTAATATAGGATTTATATAAACCATGATTGAAATAGAGTTGTGTGAGCATGAAAACCACATACTGAACTAATATACAAAACTAAAGCTTGATCTAAAGCTTCTTTACCAATTTAAAGGTTCACACACACACACACACACACACACACACGTGTCCTTCATGGTACCAAAAACTGATTGTTATATAGTATTGCTTATTGCTCAGTGAACCACTTAAAGCACATTTATTTTTATTAGTAATAAAACTTGGTTTTAGTGGCATTTTTCCTTCTTCAATCCCTTGCACATTTACATTTACAGACTTTGCTATAAAGTACAGATTGTTGGGAGAAAGTTAGCACAAGACTGCCAATGTGAAAAATTTGAAAGGGTCTGAAGACTTGTTGATTGCATTGTCATACATAGCTTAGCATACTTCACTAACTAAACCTAAATTTACACTACAAAACTGAACAGCCTGTACTATTGGCACTGGAAGGTCAGTCTGGCAGTGGCAGTGTTTGACCACCCCCACCCCCTGCCCCCCATTGAAATTCAAAGCAGTTGTAACTTGTTGACTTATACTTCAGACTGAGACACTTTCTCTTTAATCATGAAGAGAGGGAGAGACATCTTTCATCCGTTCACCATTCTCCTTGGGAGTTGCTCAAGCTTCAATCCACACACGCATCTCTCTCGCCTCACAAGGAGGTGCAGGAGGCTGCCAGTGAAGAGTGCCCTCATTTTTCCTTCCGCTCCTCTGCAAACCGGTGGACTTTTGATGCACCAGGTTGACCCAGATATTTAAGTTCAGTTGCAGAGCACAAAAATTCAGTGCACACTTGCCAAGCCTCTTGATTCTCCTGGGGTCAAAATTGTCCCATTTCAGGAAGAATTTCCAAATGATTGGTGACATAATATGGTATAAGATGCTGGCAAGCAAACTGCAAGAATTGCACATGAACCCCACTTGCTGTTAGAGTAAACCAGTGACTGTCAGTTATCAGAGTCAAACTGTGGTCCTGGACAGGGTCCAGCACAGTGTGTTTTCTGGAGGCATCAACTACACTTGGGGGGGCAATACTACATTGTTGAGCACAGGGTTGTGGGTTCAATACCCAGGTTCACTAAGCTGCCACTGCTGGACCCTTGAGCAAGGCCCTTAACTCTTTGATCCAAATCTGCTTGTTGACTAAAGTGATGATTCCAGATGTGGTCTAAATAGACACTTGGTAGAAGGTATAAAAGCGATTCCCCTCTGGCCCTATGAAAAGACTCTCGGAGGCTACATCTGGATAATGTATCTCGTGGTGTCACATTGTTGACTGCTAGACATGCCTCAAAAAAACAGTTGACAGACTGAGGCAGTGAATCATTGGAGATGCAGGGTTGTTGTTTTGACTAACTGCCCACCATCTAGTCTGCATTTATTAGCAAAAATAACACTCACCCACACACAGCAAAGGTTTCCCAGGAATTTCAAAGCTTCCTTAGCATGCCCAGTTGCCAGATTTACAGACAAACAAACATTTTTGGAACCAGCTTCATCAACTGTGGAACATCTGTGGGCAAATGTGCTGCAGGATGCCAAAAGGAACCTGTATGCCTCATGCATGCCCAACCATATCTCATCTTCTATCCAGGATAGAGGTGGCCCAACAGAGTATTAGAGCTTCCTTTCAATTGTACAGTTTTATTCCAATGAATGTGTCCTTTCACTCTAATACTGTAATCACTGACATATATCATCATTACATTCATACATATCAAGTTTCTCTTAGTTTCAAAAACTCCTTTTTAGTCAAGAATTTAGAATATTTTGTAGTTATTTTACTGAAGTGTAGTTAAATAGAAACTAATAAATTCAATATGACGAACATGAAGAGTTCATTTGCAGGATAGCGTTTATCTTCAAATTAACTCCATGGATTGTTATCATACAAAAATCACACTGACTTCCACTGAAGTTTTTATTTTATGGTACAGCCTACCAGAAGTTACCAGGACTTCTAAAACGTCTTTTTTTCTAAAGATCTGTTTCTGAGCTCTGGTTGTTAAATATGATTCTGGGAAATGCCATAATTAGGTCTTCTCTGTGGGTCTTCCTCCCAGAAAACTAGGGCTCTGTTAGTAAAAATGCCCAATTTGAGAAATAGTGCATCATCCACTGATCATAATCATAATTGCATCACCTTTAACAAGAAGCTGTGGAACATAAACATAAACTTATTGATACCACATATGGAGCAGTGGAACTGTGTTCTCTGGAATGATAGTGATAGATAGTGATAGAATTAGTAGTGAGATTTTTAGCATCCTTGGAAGAAACAATGAATGAGGAGGTGTCCCAATGCTTTTATCCATATAGCAGGACTTAAATGACTATTAAACGTGTTCAGTCAGCTCTGTGAGAGTTAATTCAGATTCTGTTTGATGCTTGTGAAGAAAGCCCTATGTTGACCAAAATGCAAAGATTAGATTATGTCAGTCACAGAGCCAGAATCAACCACTGTGGGCAGCGTAAATAATGCAGCACAAACCCTGGTGCTGAATAAACACATACTGTGTTTAAATAACACCAGTCCAGCTGGACCCAGAAGAACACTGCATGTGATCAGTTTAATAATGAGGAGAATGCTGTGTTTAAATAAATTGTGGTCTTTATGTATATTTATTAATTTACCCCCCTTCCCAGTTGAATCCAGTCCCAACCCACTTGCTAGGACTTCCACTGGTTATGGGAATGATGCCATAGAAGAACCACTTTTGGTTCCATAAATAAACTTTGTAATTGAGATATGTGGATTATATTAGTAAATAATGTTAATGTCAAGTAAAGGGTATTTACACCTTTGGAAGGTGTGAAGAACCTTCACACTTCACCATAGAATGTATCACACAATGCCACAAAGGTTGGGAAGGTGAAATCTATACTCTTAATAAAAGGCTTTGTTAGTAAAGCCAGTAGGTCTATATACTGAATTATGACACCTCAATGTGCCAGTGAACTTGGACAGCTTGTCTAAACACTGTAGAGATGTACTGCCAATAGAATAGAGCAGATTATTACGAATCTAATGGCACCTTGTTTAATGACAGGTTTGAGCATTGAGCTGTAGAGTTGTGGAACTGTGATCTCTGGAATGACGGTGCTCCATCTACTACTTTTGGAATTGGGTGGTGATCATTCTTAACTCATGCTCTTGCCACTGAATGCAATCAAATCATCACAGCAATGCTGCAAAGTAAAAAGCCTCACCTGGATAGCAGAGACTGTTACTCCAACAAATGCAGAACTAAGTTTAACCCTTTTCCAGTACTAAACAGAACCCTTTTTATAGTATAGCACATGATGCACAACATATTCAACATGCTTGGAGGAAAACAACAGCACTTCTAGCACTGATACTCTGCCAACTTGCAAAACAAGAGTTACTACGTAAAAATGGAAACCACTTCAGCAACAAGTTCATAAACATAAATAATATTCACACTAAGAGAGGTATGCCCTTTCCCAATTCCACACTAAATGTCACTGAATCGCAGTGGTACACAAATTGCATTCACAAAGGTGTGGCCTGAAGTGGTCATACGAAAGGGGCACATCAAGTTTTCAGAGCAGGCACTTGTGAGCAGGCCTACTTATTCCAAGGCGAAGAATTATTATTACCAACCGGAGCTCAGAAACAGAGAATTTCTAAACCCAAAGGAAGTCCTTAGAAAAGGTCTTCACTATAATGCAACCAATATGTCATTACTCTTGTCATCACAAAATCTTGCATTTCCCAAATGGGAATTTTACAGGAGAAGGAAAAACTTCTTAGATTTCAATAGAAATCAATGTGAAAAGATTTCTGTTGGTCCTTTTATTATGTTTTTATGATTTAAAAATGTAAATAACATGACAGAGAAAGTGGGACAAGATGTTACTTGTAAACCACTTTTATCATTTTAAAAGAGCTTATGGGTGGAAATTGTATATTATTATTTATTTATGTGTCAAAATCAATAATTGAAGCCATCAACAGTAACTACTGGCCAATAAAGGCTTTCCATGCTGTCAAGAAGAGATTTATAACCTTATGTTTGATTTATGTTTAATAAAATAAATAACTTGCTTGGCTTCATAGGAACCACAAAGCAAGATGGACAGTTTTAGGTTGAAAATGTGTTTCCACTGACATGCAGACATCAGCCATAAACATCCCTTTTATGCAGGCAAAATAAATTATTAAAATATATGAGATTAAATGTCCCATTTTACAGTATAATCTGAAAAATCACATGATGTGGGGATCCGGCTAAAAAGTAACAAACAAAGTAATTTCCAAGTGTCCACCTTAAGCAATATTTAACCCAATTCTGGAAAAAAAAAAACAAAAAAAAAAAAACAACAACCCCCCCCCCCCAAAAAAAAAATAAATAAAAATAAAATAAATAAATAAATACACAAATAACACAAAACCCCAAAGTTTATCAGTTTATAAGTTAACAGTATCTCAGACATTATTTAGCCCCTTTCTATGAGGAAGCTCTTTAATATATTTAAAAATTGTGGTACATCTAGTTGATTTCACAACCTGTGAAAATAAGTCTAAATTAGTTTTTGTATAAAACAGTATGTCACGCCAAACTACAAATGTATTGATGTCATAATATGGAAAAGAAAGTTTGATCCTGATACTAATAACATCAAAATAGTACTTTTTACTGTAATAACAGTTACAGAACAGTGCATTGCTGTAATAATAGTTACAGTACTGTGATTTTTACTGGAATAACAGTTACAATACTGTGAATATTTAATGTAATAAGTTATAGTACTGTGATTATTGCTGTAATTACATTTACAGTACTGTGATTTTAACAGTAATAGCCACAGTACTATGAATTTGACTGTAATAACAGCTATAAGTGCTATGACTTTTACTGTAATAAGTTACAGTACTGTAATTTTCACTGTAATAGTTACAATACTGTGATTTTCACTGTAAAAACAGCTACAGTACTGTGAATAATGTTATAAGTAATAATACTGTGATTATTGCTGTAATGGTCACAGTATTGTGAACTTTACTGTAATAACAGTAGCTGTTTGTAGCTGTGCTGAGATTATTGCAGTACTATAGTACAGTACAGTACTATAGTTTTGATTGCAATAATTACAATACTTCTGTAATATATACAGTATTGTAATTTTTACTGTAATTGTTACATTAGTGATTTTAATGTATAGAATCAGTATTGTGATTTTACTGTAATCAATACAGTATTGTTTAGTGTGATAGCTACAGTATTGTGATTTTTCTGCAACACAGTAGTGACTTACTGTAATAGATACAGTATTGTGATTTTTCTGTAATAGATACAGTATTGCGAGTTTACTGCAACACAATAGTGACTTACTGTAATAGTTACAATATTGTGATTTTTTTGCGTGATACAGTATTTGTGATTTTTCTGCAACACAGTAGTGACTTACTGTAATAGATACAGTATTGTGATTTTGTTTTATAGATAAATTATTGTGAATTTTTACTGTAATAGATACAGTATTGTGATTTTGTTTTATAGATAAATTATTGTGAATTTTTATTGTAATAGATTCAGTATTGTGGTTTTTTGTGTGATAGATACAGTTTTGTGATTTTACTGTAATAGTGTTGTGATTTTTACTGCAATAGATACAGTATTGTGATTGTTCTGTAATTGATACAGTATTTTGATTTTTGTGTAGTAGATACAGTATTGTGATTTTACTTCAACACAGTAGTGACTTACTGTAATAGGTACAATATTGTAATTTCTGTGTAATATATACAGTATTGTGATTTTCTGTGTAATAGATACAGTATTGTGATTTGTACTGTAATAGATACAGTATTGTGATTTTACCGCAACACAGTAGTGACTTACTGTAATAGAGACAATATTCTGATTTCTACTGTAATAGAGACAATATTCTGATTTCTACTGTAATCGATACAGTGTTATTTCTATTGTAATATAGATACAGTATTGTGATTTCTACTGTTTTGTGTAATATATACAGTATTGTGATTTTGTTTTGTGTAATAGATACAGTTTTGTTATGTTTACTGTAATAACAGTTACAGTGCTGTGATTATCACTGTAACAGAAGTACCGGGTGAATAAAAAACAGCAGCGTCTGCTGACATCTGATTTCAGTAATCCGAACTGGTCTTTGATGATCATGGTGGTTAAGAAACTGGTCATTCAGGTGAAACCACACTCTATACTGGTAACTTGTCTTATTAATCTGGTTGACTAGATTAATAGCTTAGCATATTTCATTCCAGTTGAATGGATTTATCTTCTGGATGAGTGGTTTGGTCCAGCTGGTTGATCAGTTAGTCAAACTCAAGTTATAGAGCTAAACCATCCAACTAAAATACAGCTTAACCGGCTCGACTAGCATGATCTGAGCCTCCCGGGGGTTTTTACGACGTTCCTGTGCGCCTCTGTGCACCCGCGGTTTTCCGTGTCCTCCAGCTCTCCAGCCCGCGGAGCCGCCGCTCACACCGCTCACACCGCAGCCGAGTCTGCTTTTCCACAGCGGCTGATGAAAGGAGTCCCCGCGGGACGGGATTCCAGCTCTGCTGTGGAAAGAAAGAGAGTGGAGCTCGTTATCAGCAGCGGCTTGTTAAGCTCGTTCAAACGCACGCGGTGTGACTGCGCGCGCGGCGCTTGCCACCCTGCCTGCAGTATAAAAGTGTGAAGCGGCGCGCACAGCGCAGAGCGCACGGAGCCGCGCGCGCAGACGGGAGCGAGTCTGCATGCGCCCTGCGCAGCGTTTCGCACGAGACGAGCGAGGGAAGCGCCTGCATGTCATAGAGCTTCCCTCTGCATTTGGCGCGCACGTCTTCACCGCGTTGGTATGGAGAGGAACGGCACGACGCAAACCCCGGAGCCTGGCGAATGTGAGCCGGCGCTGGAGAGGCTGGAGCACATAGAGAGGCTGGAGAGCAGCCCTGGGCTGGAGAACTGCACTGACGGCTTGGTGGGAAACCTGTCCCTGCGATGCTGGCTGCACCTTCTGACTAAAGAGTCGGGCACATCATTACAGGGCGACGGGTCCAGCCTGGCGGTGCGCGTGATGATTGCATTGATCTACTCAGTGGTGTGTGCCCTAGGGTTGGTGGGCAACTCACTAGCCCTCTACCTGCTGCACTCACGCCACCGGCAGAAGCGCTCATCCATCAACTCCTTTGTCATGGGCCTGGCCCTCACTGACCTCCAGTTCGTCCTGACACTGCCCTTCTGGGCTGTAGACACTGCCCTGGACTTCCGCTGGCCCTTCGGAAAGGTCATGTGCAAGATCGTCAGCTCGGTCACCACCATGAACATGTATGCCAGCGTCTACTTCCTCACCGCCATGAGTGTGGCACGATATTACTCGGTGGCTTCTTCTTTGAAGATGCGAAGCCAGAGGTCAGCGGCTGCAGAAGCCAAGTGGATCAGCTTGGGCATATGGGTGGCATCACTGCTGGCCACACTGCCACATGCCATCTACTCAACCATCGCCCAGGTAGCCACGGATGAGGAACTCTGCCTGGTCCGCTTCCCAGAAACTGGCAGCTGGGACCCGCAGCTGCTCCTGGGTCTCTACCAGCTGCAAAAAGTTCTGCTGGGCTTCGTCATCCCTTTGGTGGTGATCACCCTGTGTTACCTGCTGCTGTTGCGCTTCGTGCTGAGCCGGAGGGTCAGGGGTGCGGTCAGCTCGGAGAGCAAGCACAGCCGCCACAAGCGGCGCTCCAAAGTCACCAAGTCAGTGGTGATTGTGGTGCTTTCCTTTTTTCTCTGCTGGCTACCCAACCAGGCACTGACTCTTTGGGCTGTGCTTATCAAGTTTGACCTGGTGCCCTTCAGCAAGGCCTTCTACAATGCCCAGGTCTACGCCTTCCCGCTCTCTGTCTGCCTGGCACATACCAACAGCTGCCTCAACCCGGTGCTCTACTGCCTGATACGGCGCGAGTTCCGGGCCGGCCTGAAGGAGCTGATGCTCAGGGCCACACCATCATATTGCAGTCTAGCCCAACTGCTTCCCCGTAAGACCAAGGTGGCCGAGGCACCCCCTGTCCTGGTGCAGGTGAAGATGGATGTCTAAAGAAGCTTGTTTTACACTTGTCATTTCATATGCCTCATATGTGGATTGAACCACAATTCAGTTGCACCTTGCCATATTTTTGTTACACAGATCCAATTTATTTTCATGCAAATCCAAGGATTTGACTGATTGGGAATGTCCTGAGATGCACCACAGCAATTTTATTCTGTGCACTTGGAAGTTTGGAAGAGCATAAGACAGTAAGAATCTGGATCTGGTTTTTAAGATGTTTATGGTGTAAATGTTTGAGTTGTTTTATGCAGCTTTTGTTTTGTCCCTACACTCTTAAAAAAAGAATATGTGAGCAATGCCATAGAACCACCACTTTTGGTAATAGATATGTGTGACTGTAAAGTTTTTTTTTTGCTTGGTGAAAATGTTCACACTCATACATCTCAGTTACACTTATATATATATAGTTCCTTATGGAACCAAAAGCTCTTATATGGCTTTGCTTAAATAATCTTTGGAAGCACCTTAATTTTAAGAGTATAAAAATATGTGTAGTACCGATGTATTTCCATGTAGGTGGCACTTGGCTCTGAAGCATCACAAAACCACTTCCTGAAGTGTGAAGGAATTGTATAACAAACTACCTGCAACGCATTCTGGTTCTGTGTATACGACTTTCTCACAATGTTGGAAAGAGATCCAAGCAGCCCGAGGTACAAACATAGGTATGCTGAAATAGACAGGATTGATACTGATGCTTTTTGTGTTGGTTTTTTGCTTATTTTTTGGCTGTTGGCTGATGGACAGAAGCAGCCATGAGGAATCCCTTGTCAAATATGCCCCAATTTCTTCACTTCTCTCTTGTTCTGGTGTTTGCTCCTTGATGGCTCCCCAGCCAATGTGTCTGGTCCTGTTTTGGCAAGCATATATGTTCAACAGGCACACTGGAGGCAAGCCCTTCACTTCACCTATATTTTGGTGCTGCATATTAGAAGCCCCTGTTTAACAATTCCACTACGGACATCCTTTAAAGAAATAATAACTGATCAATTTGTGGTGTTAAATCTTTTGAAGCTCAAGTGTGAGCAGATTATAAGTGTAAGCAATGTAAGCAGACTATAAGGTGCATCCTTATAATTAATTGAATCACTTGTGGTGGGAACTGGGAAAGCACTAAAATATGCAGGGTAGGGGTGCCTCCAGGACCAGGGTTTAGAGACACTGTTCTAAACAATGCATACTGTATTTTTATTAATACAATACAAAACACTCTGGCAGTTAAAAGTAAAAGTATGCTCAGAACACAGTTTTACAAGCCTATCATTTTGCCTCAAAAAGAACTATGATGATTTCCATTTTACTAAGTGCTTGTGGTCTGTTTTCATTGACTGGCTAAGTAGGGTGACCAGACATCCTCTGCTACCTGGACTCTGCTACATGTCCTCTTTTTGGGATGTGAAAAATGCTGAGATTTCTAAACTGTATAAAAAAATCCAGGATTGCACATAGTCCTGCCTTCTCTCCACTGTGATTGGTCTATATTTACCTGAATATACATCAAATGTTGGTCAAACTGTTTCCCATTACAGCTTATGTTTGTTTAAAAGCATCTAAATGTAAATAAACACAAATCAGTTCTAGAAAAAAAACTCCTGTGATTTCATCTTGGTGGAACCAACTATAGCCATTTGTACTAACCAGGAGGACTGCCCAGTGTCCAGTAAAAGGTTATTTTTATTTACATTTAATTAAAATAGTTAGTTATATAGACTTACATGGCTATGTATTAGTTTTGGTAAATAGTAAATTTTTATATATAAATGCTTGTTAACATATTTTCAAGGTTTTAGAAATATTTAAACCAATCCTCTCTCACATGCAGACACTCTGCCACAGATTACTTTAAGCCTCCGCAGCCGTGGCAGATGCCTGTTTGTCCCCAGTGTCCACTTTTTTGAAAACCAAATTAAAGTCACCCTAGTTTATGACACCGGCACTCAATTCCCTTATTTTGGCTTTCGTAGTCTTACCACTAAAATATGCTGGTGCTTTCCCTTCTGATGTGGGTTTAGCTCCATTTTTTTCAGCTAAGGTAGTCCAGTTTGTTTATTGAGGATGCAGGTGATGCAGGGAAGGGATAGTAAAGATGCTCACATAGTGTTAGCTTTAAGCCAAGCACAGATCCCCATCTGCCCTAGCTTTTGCTTTGTTGTGTACAAAGTCTCACGTCCACAGAAGAGTCACAAGGTCGTAACTAGCAGAGTCTGGGAATTATTTTCTTAATTAACCTCTTTTACACTTTTATTTTACAGAATGAGGTCATATGTACCAAACGTTCATTACACAACTATGCCAAAGAAAATACAGTTTGACATTCCAGGGTCACTTATTATTTTAGATCATTAATCATTGTCATTAAATGTGTAAATATTTTCAGGCAGTTCAGTTGAAAAGTGTCTGAGAATATGAACCCAATCTTCAACATGTAAACATTTTTGGGCCTATTTGGGATATTAAAATATATAACTTGAGAATAAAATATTCAGTATATATATATTCAGTAAAATATTCAGGGCTTTACAGATGGCTCAGAAATTAAAGGAAGATATGTGTGATCTGTATAGTTGTTTCTGAATCATCAAATAGAATAAACCGTAAAGAAATGGATGGCTGCAACTTGGGTTTGCCGAGCAGCAGAGTGTAAGCACAAGATAAAATAACAGCCAGGGATTTGTGGTGTGAACACACTAATGACACTGGCAAGGCCGTTGTTGTTTCCTGTTTCTCTGAAGAGACTGCTGTTTTCCCACCTACTGTTTTGCAGCACTGTTCAAGGACAACAGTCCAGAATTAGCTATAATGTAAAGATACACAATGAGTGTCTCAGAGATTAACTGGAAGACATTTCAGTGTTATGTCAGGAATGCACTTCTGCATATGAAAATAGGTGAAAACATTTAATGATTATGGTTTGGGAGTAGTTTTACAGGCTGTAAAAGGTGGTATGATATAGGTATTCAACAGCGGAATAAATGAATTTCAGAATGTATTAATATTTGCTGGTGTCCCACCTCTATTCTCTACAAAGTTATACAAGTATTTGATGAACAAATCACCTCCCCCTGAGAGTTGTTGGAACACAATTTTCAAGAATGAAAAAGTTGTAAAAAAACAAACAAAAACAAAACAAAAACAAATACATCTGGTTTTTTGTACAAAGGGCCTTCACACAGTCACAGATTGATTGTTTCAATTTGATTATTTAGCTGGAAACAGTGAAGATGAAGAAAGTTCTTTATTTGACTTAGAACTTTGTTTGACTAAGAAGCTTAATTTTTAATATTTGCTAGTGTAAATGGAACAAAAGAAATCAATCAGTATATGCTATGTCCTTGTCACATTCAATTTTACAAGAGCCCCTGTTACCTGGGAAGGACAAATATAGGAAAAATCATAATGCAGTCCACGACAAACTAAAAATCCTTTAGTAATTACATCTTGACTCCATGAAACTGAATCAAATTGAGAGATCATCACCTTCTAGTTCCTACCCTTTTCTCCCATATTTAAAATGTCCTTTTCATACTATGTGAAGGACACCTTTAATCCTTCATATGAGAGAGTAAGAAAAAGTCTACATGTATGAGCTGTGCCTCGAGGGAAACATTCACAATTTCAAAAGGTTCTATGGGGATTATCTTTTCTGTATGACATTGTGTCAATGTTATATGCCTCTAAAGTTTGGACACACTCAAAGGTATGGATTTTTCATCTTAACCCTTTAATAGGCATTGTAACTGTAATTATAGGGTCAACCTTTTTCAGTCAAACTGCTGTAATAAAAACTCAGCAAAACCCTGCAAAACATTTTTTTATTCCCCACATTAAAATGGAGCATGTAGATTATATCCAATGAGTGTCAATGTTGTGAAATGGTATCTAATCTTAAAGCTGAGAAAAAAAAAACATACATGTATTGGTGTGATGTTGCTCAGACATTTACCTCAAACTACATGGAAAGTTGAGGTGAGAAAAATATTCAATCTCATGCTCCATGCTGTATACCACCAACAAATATTTTGTTGAATGACAATAAAATGTATCTCAATGTTACCTTATAGCATGTGTGCCCACTCAGTTGAGTTACTCGGTTAGGGTAAACAAAGCATAAATACTGAACATTGCTAGACTAAACTGTATATGTTTAAGCTTAAAAAAATATATAAACACATTCAAAAGCTGTTACTAGAATTATTTTAATTACATTCTAGTTCTATTCTAGTTCTCCTCTATTACAGTGACTGATCTATAAAAGAAATACCATAAAATCAGATGGTTGACTTGTACAGGGGTTGGACAATGAGGTGGGAGGTTTCATGGCAAAATTGGAGCAGCCTGGTGTCCAATCTTCATTGATTGCACATTGCACCAGTAAGAGCAAAGTGTGAAGGTTCAATTAGCAGGTAAGAGCACAGTTTTGCTCAAAATATTGCAATGAACACAACATTATGGGTGACATACCAGAGTTCAAAAGAGGACAAATTGTTGGTGCATGTCTTGCTGGCGCATCTGTGACCAAGACAGCAAGTCTTTGTGATGTATCAAGAGCCACGGTATCCAGGGTAATGTCAGCACCACCAAGAAGGACGAACCACATCCAACAGGATTAACTGTGGACGCAAGAGGAAGCTGTCTGAAAGGGATGTTCAGGTGTTAACCCGGATTGTATCCAAAACATGTCCTTCCCAAGATTAATTGATGCTGTATCAGCCACAAAAGGAGGCCATGGTACACCAGACTAATAAATTATTGTGGTCTAAACCAGGTGTTTCAGTTTCATTGTCTAACCCCTCTATGCGTATGGGTTATGGCCAGTAAATATTCTTGCAAGTGTATTTCTTAATGTAAATGTTTTTTTTTCCAATGAAATATATAGATGCAAGAGTCCTATTTAACACAGGAGACAAATGTTTGTATTAATACCATGTGTGCTGCTTTATAGTTTTGAAGTCTTCATTATTACTGTAAAACTATGATCACATAGCAAAGAGAAGAGATCTATACCATACCAAAAAACTCCTAACTAGTAATGCTCTAAAAATTAGCATATCACAAAAATGTTTTTTATTCATGATTTATTTCCAATGTATAAACAACATATTTTATATTAGTTTATATTTAAAAGTGCAGATCAAAATTTCAGTTTAAATGTCTGATTACACAAATTTAAATATTGTGACATTTAATTTCCATGAGCTGTAAGCCATACTGATCAAAAGTGAAACAAAAAAGGCTTTAAATATGTAAACTATTTCACTTTACATGTAATGAATATAAAATATCAATTCATTTTTAAATAACATTATGAACTTCACAACTTTCATTATCAAATTTTGAGACACGAGTATACTGGAACACTGTCTGTGAACCTTTAAAAAAAGAAAAAATGAAAAAACAAAAGAGAGAAGATGTTGGAGAAGATGTTCGCCATCATAGAGAGGAACCATTCACTCAGACTATTTAAGCATATAAGCAATATTAACAGAATCAGAATATACTACACCAACTACTTAAAATGTGTAGACCCCCTTCAAAACAGTTCTGACCCTTTAAGGGATATGAGAATGATTCTAGAAAATAATAGTTGATATTTGAATTAAACAACCAAAACCACATCCTTCCCTTCAGTGGTTGTTCAGAAGCCTCTATCTTGTGATATAAGACCCATGTACACTTTATGAAAAACCAACCACAAATGCAGCATCCAATCACAGTAAGGTAAAAAACCAGCAGGAGGTTCTGTCTACAGTGATTCTGCTGAATTACAGCGACTGATGAGACGAGCTTCTGTTTATGCCGATTCTAGTGAATTACATTCCCATCTCATTCATAACCCATTCATTATTATGTTCCAGGCTTGTCTAATGTCATTTAAGACCTTCTGTTTCAGTCAGTCCTAGTCAGTCCTCTTGTCTTAATGTCTACTCTTGTCTCTATGTCTATGCTTGTCTCCTTGTTTCTGGTTTAGTTGTTGTTGCCATTTATCTGTTTATTTATCTGTCTGTGTTTTGGCAAACCGTTTTCTTTATGATTAAATCCTCAACCCCTGCGAGTACTTCTGTTCCTGAGTCTTCGTCTACATCAATTCAGTTCACATTCCTGAAAGAAGGACTGACCTCAACCATGGAAGTAGTGGGGGTCCCCAGATTTGTTGCAGGCCGGCAGGTGATCCGCTGAGAGTTGTTTGGCGTGGGCTCATGGAAGCAGCCGGACACAGCCAAGACCAGTGGCTGGATGAAGCACCATAAGTGGCGTGCTCAGGTCACCCCCTCACCGGAGGACTATCCCATTAAAGATGAGGCAAATTTTGCAGCGGTGCTAAGGGTTGGCACTGCAAGCCTCAAGCCCTAAAGGGGGAGAAGCGAGGCGTGCTGGGACACAATAAATGTGGGGTCTACGTTGCTGTCTACGTTCCAGTGTCTGTCAGGCGGTCTACGCAAAGACTGTCTACTACAGCAACTTTGCTCACACTGGCTCCAAAGACTTTTGGGATATTAGCCAGTTTTGGGCCTAAGTCCACATCCATGTCTCAGTCCAAGTCTGTATCTTTGGCCACACCTTTGTCTCAGTTTTGTTCAGTCCTACTACCCATATTTGTTCCTGTATTGGTTCCTGTGTCTGTTTCTGTTCCTGTGTCTGGTTTCATTGTCCCAGTCCCTGTTTCTGTGTCCATCCTGGTCCATGTGTTTGTCCCAGGTCCAGGCTCCTGTCATATCACACATTCCTAATGTTCCTCATGTTCCTCAGTCATTGGTCCTGTTGCTAATCCCATCTAGTGTTTCTCCTGTCATGTCACATGTTCCCCGTGTTCTTCAGTCATCTGTCTTGTCTCTGGTCTCATCTTTAGTATCTGCTGTCCTGTCCTGTGTTCCCTAAGTGCCCCACATTCTGTCTCCTGTTCCCCACATCCAGTCTCCAGTCTTCTATTGAGGGTCTCCAGTCTGGTCCCCAGTCCTGTCTAGTATGTCCTGTGTCTCTCAGTATTCATTCATATCTATCAATTCTCAGGTCCTGTTTCCAGTGTTGTCTTGTATGTCTCATGTCATGTTTTCAACCCCTGCGAGTTCTTCCACTTCCTAAGTCTCGTCTGTTCAGTAAAGCTCACATTCCTGACAATTCTGTTTATGCTGATTCTATTGAATTACAGCGACAAGCTTATTTTACAAGCTAATGGTACCTAGCAAAGCCTTGCAAATTATACATGAATCCAAAACCCTTAGTGGTAACAAGCAAACAAAACTCTTGATAATGTTAAGGAGAACAATGTCACAGTGAATGATTAACATTAGCTAGGTTGTATATCAGCAAACTACAAAAGTTCATTTTAAGAGAAATAGTCAAGATTATTTGTCACAAACATTCACATTCTGGAGAAACAATATCAGTCAATGTCTGAGCTATAATAAAAATAAGTCCCTCCTCATGCCTTTCACCTCTCTGAGCTTCTCCATTATCCAAAGATCTTACCAATGTTCACCCATGTCTTTGATCTTGATCTAAAATATTTTTTTTTACAGTTTTTGATGGTACAGTTCGACATGTCATCCCTTCTGCTTTTTCTCCATTTGCAGCTCAAAGCTGAGCATAAACACCAGAGTTTATCCAGTGTGTAGACTGGATAGCTAGTGGATGGTGAGGAAACACCAAAAATTGTAATTAATTTAAATCATGCACATTTCCTTTAAGGCATGGACTCCACAAGTTTATCAAATTTATTTGTCTAGAAAATATGACAGATAACACCAACCCAAATTTGGATACTCAATACTTGGAAAAAAACTTGTAAGACCTGCTGCTGATAACCAGTGAACAACCCAGTCTAGTCTCAGTGCTTATAGGTTGTTTAAAGTGAAGTTGTGTTTTCCTGAGAGAATCAATTTCTGTGAGAATTGGAGCTCTGTAAACAAGAGTTAATGAGCTGAACATGTTTAACATTTTAAATCTGAGGTTAATTGGAGCCTGAAATGACTATGGGTGACCTTTTAGTGAAGGTTTCAGTAGCAGTTTCTTTTCTTGGTGATATTGTAACAAACTGAGGTTTGTCATAATTTCATATGTATTCACATGTCCTCTAGGAATATTTTTTTCCGGTATATTCAATAGTTGTTTTATGCAATTTGGATAAACACAAATGGGCAATTGAGGATGAAAGAACCGATCTTACAAAAGATTTATGCTTCAAACATTCATACATAAAGAATGTCTGTTTCATCATGACAGAGCTCATTAGACATTAGCAAAAGGGACAGCATGGAAGAGCCCCTGTTCTTTTGACTGAATTCTACAGCAGGACTATTGTGGGGGTGTCTTCAGTTATGTTATCAGTACATCTGAAAAGGACAATGAATTATAAAAAGCGTCAGCTGCCTTTCTACAAAATGCACGGGTAGAGCAAGGCTTTCATATCAGAGAGAAGATTTTATGAGGTGGATCTGCCTGGAGAGAAGAGAGACAGGAATGCATGCTGAGCTTTTAAATCAAAGCCATTTCTGCATTGTGTGGCCACTTAAACTGTATTTTTTCCTTCGCTGGGTCTGAATATCTTAATCAACCTAAGATGAAACATAGTCAATTTCATTTATTTCACCTCACTCACGAGAAAATCATCTTTTTTCTGCCCTGGCCAGCTGGAATTGAGCTCTTTTGATGTGTTCTGGGTCTTATTCCAGCAGTAAGTCGACACTTATAAAGCGGGGTTGACTGAGGACTTGTCTATTAAGTCTCACAAGTGGTCAATATATCTGTTTCACAGGGATGGAAGCCTATACACAGTGCTTCCTGCTGGTGACCTTTGAGTGGGCTTCTATGTGATGGTTGGTAGGGGAATAGAATGGTTAATTGTTGCTCATTAATGGCTGATTAGGGTGCTGGAGGGGAACACTGAGGGAACGGTTTGGGCTGGATCTCAATTAGCACTGGTTTCAAAACTCGCCTACACATTCAACAAGTCAGGGAGATGTATTCACAGTAGTCTCTCAGGCTTAGCATGGCATCATTCCAGACCATGTCTAATTCAATATGACTAGCTCGTGTAGTAATGGAAGTTCATTAGAAGCAGCACACTTAAGTCAATACTGACTCACCTTCTGTCACTTTCCCAGGAGTAGCTCAAAAATCAAAAATCAAGGTGTTTCTCTCCAGGGCTGCTTAGCTTTTCTGTGAAGAGGTTTTCACAGCAATAAATGCTATCTGCTATGACCCAGGCTAGCATTTTCTACGGCTGCAATTCTATTTTGACTGTCTGATTAATTTTCAGTGGGGGAGACCATGTGAGGGTTTTCCAAAATACTTCTTGAATGATGCATCTCCTGTTTGGCAGTCACAGTCATATGGAAAGGAATGTGTGCTTTCTGAAGTCCAGAAGAGCCCAGAGCCCCTAAGAATGGGCTTATCTTCCAATTTCATTAGGAAGTCTCCTAAAACTCAGTCCCTGACATTAAAGCACTCCATTATTCTCAAGTGCGTTCTCCACAGCTTCAGGAGCTCTTCATGATGTGCTGTAGATGCTTTAAGGAAAAAGGTCTCTCTCTCTCTCTCTCTCTCTCTCTCTCTCTCAGCTGAGCTCCAGCCAAGCAGCTCACAATGAAAGTGAAGCATTTTTCAAACAAGAACAGCTCCAACTCATCAGGCTGAGTGGGGGGAAAGGCATCAGGCGAAAGATCAACCAAGACATCAAGGCTTCTTGTCTCAGGCTTAGGAGTGGCAGTGATTTTTAGGGGTCTTTGTTCTTGCTTAATACGTCCTTAGTCCAAGCCACACTTGTGTGCATGTATATGCTGCTGTGACATCCTCAGATAAAATGGAGCCCAAAATAATTACTGGAGCAGTAGAAGGATATCTCTCTCTCTCTCTCTCTCTCTCTCTCTCTCTCTCTCTCTCTCTCTCTCTCTCTCTCTGCCCTATTTTCAAGCACAATCTCTCAGGCTGTCTCATCTTTAGAAAAGTGAGCTTACAATTACCATGTGTCACTCAAGAATCATGGATATGAATCAATAAATCACACCACTCAAACCAAGAGCCATAAACAAGCAGGCTGAAAAAGACAAAGCGCATGAAAGCTTCCCATCTCTGCTCAGAGTACATGTATATTTAAAGCAACATTATGTCAGATATAGGCTGCTGCAAATAGCAGGAGCACAGGCATATCTAAGCTTCTTTACGCTGTGTTTATTTTAATCATTAGGCCTTCAGAATTGCTGAAACAAAAGATTCTATGACTGTGAAATGAACATTCTGAAGTCCATTTAGAGAGGGGACATGATGTTAACAATGCTTTCCACATCCCTATAACACTATATTTTGATTAATTCTTTAATATCACAGAATGAGCAAGTTATGAACAGCACAACCTTTTCACACATTATCTAACTGCAGCAAGGTAAACAAAACATCACTGTTGTAAAATAATATCTTAAAAGCAGTGAGGCACAATACCTTGGCTGAACTGTAAACACAGTTGTGAATTGTGAATGGATTTTGAAAAAAAATAAACAGGGAGAAGGGAAGCCCAAATATCTAGAAACAACTGCCATGGCTACACTTTGAGAAGAAGGATTCCACAGTAGGGAAATCCCAAACCTAGGGCTCATGATTTTTAAATTTCCACCGAATTTGGAAGTGCCAATTAGGGCTCTCCCTTATTACATGGAAAGCGCTGGGTCTGCAGGTCCTATACGGTAGCCAACAGACTTCTGCCGGCTAGGGCATGATGTGGGGAGAAAGTTTCATCTACCTACTCAGAGAGAGCATGGCAAATTTTGCTCTCTTGGAATCTGGCTGCTGATGAGAAACATCACCACCTGGGATCCTAACCTGTGATCCTCAGACTTAATGATGATTAAGATAATAGAAGATCGCAACACACACTTGTGTATCACACACTTTTGTATAGCTGCAGACCAGCCAGTTTGATCATTCTAACAATATATAATTACATATATAACATACAATGTCAAAAGTGCCTATTATGGGCTCACAAGCATCTGGATTGGATCTTGTAGCAATAGAAAAAGACCACCCTTGGTATGATCAGTCCTTTGTTTATATCACTTGGCTGGCTGGGTACAATCCTGGAGTTGTCGACCAGAGGAGGATGGGTTTCCCTTTTGAGTCTTGAGTTCCTCTCAAGGTTTCTTCATCCTAGCCTAAGGGATTTTGCCACTGTGACCCACTGGGTTGCTAAAAAAAGGCCTTATTTGACCTGGATTTCTGTAAAGATGCTTTGCAATAATGCCTTCATTTTGAAAGGTACTATATAAATAACTGTGATTGATTGAGGGCTGGATTTGGTGATTTCTCTGTTCAACACATCTACTGACCTGATAATTAATGCGTTAGCAGGAGGAAATGTTTAAGTAGGGAAATTACCCATTCATATAGGACCAAACTCCAGACCAAATCGGACACCCCTGATTTACCGTCTACCTGGGGGCACCCTTACTGTGTCAAGTTTCTTCACATTTACTGTGCCAAGAAGATTTTCCAAGGTGTAGATTTGGAGTTTGGGCACCAGCATGACCTGACTGCTGGAATAATCATGTTATGTTGAACCCTGGGGTTTCCTTTCTGTCCTTTCTGTCCTTTTAATGAGTGCTGGCTAGATACTAATTGGCAGAGTATGAGATATTTTCAGCTGTGATGGCAACTGTGACCTGATACACTGGACTACACCAACCCTGTCACTGCAGCTAAAATGACCAATTGAAGATCTGTATACAACCTGGTCTCAATCAGATTTTGCACAACGTGCATTAAATATAGTTTGACCCTCGAGCATATGCACAGTTTACTATACACCACCCAGCAGTAGTTACTAAGCGACCACTGTAATTTTATGTAGTGTTTCTATACCTCAACCTAATCCTAAACCTAACACTTACCCCAAGCTTAAGCTTTAATCATAACCATGAATATAAACTTAGTCCAAACTTAACTTAACCCATAGCCTTACCTAATACTTAAGCTGTGCCGATGCTGTTCTCCCTGTACACTGCAGGCTGGGTTGTGTACATTTGGCAAAACAGCACCAGCAGTATTCATTGTAATGATGAAAAACATTTGCAACACTTATACAGTGTGTATAAGACATTTGGCTTGCTAGGGTTAGCTTCTGGCTTCTTTGTGGATTCTCCTTCCATTGAATAAAACAGCAGTTGAAGTTGTAGCAGTTTTTAAAAATTGACTTAAAAATTATATAATCAGTTGTGGGCAGAAAGGTATTCCCTACCTTTCTCCATCTGAAGATGGTGTTGAGGCATTTTAGAGAAACCTTGTTGGTCCATTTTAAAAAGACCTGTTTGCTCAAGAAAAAGGATATACCATACAGCAATCAACCACAACATTAAAAACACTGAGGGGTAAAGTGAATAGTGTTGATTATCTAATCACAGTGGTCATTGGGTAGTAAGTGAACAGTTCAGACTCTAGAGAAGTGTGATAAAGTTTTATTCTTAACCAATTTGAAAGATAACAATAATTATACATGAAATATTTTGGCATTGGCCACATCATCAGTCTAGGTTTTGAAACATCTGCCCTTTTGCAGGTCCTGCCAAGTATGGAAGGCATGGTCTGAACCAACCCTCTGGCCAACCAACAGCACCAAGCTGGTGCCAGTGAGATGGAAGGAGGGTTATAAACAAAATACCTGCATCTGAAAAGAAGCATGCACTAAGGGTCACAGGTTAAGGAAGGGGTATAGTATTTGAGTCTCCTAGTACCTAGTACTCAAACTTTCACAAAAGCTTTCATTTATTGATGTTGATGTGTTGGAAACATCTCTGAAATGGAGCATCTCTAAAATGACAGGTCTTGTGAGGTGTTCCTCATATCCAGAGGTCAGTACCTACACAATGTGTTCCAAGGAAGGTCAATCAGTGAAGAGACAGGTGAACTTGGGAGCAGATACCACAGGATTGGGAATATTATATTATGTATTTACTGGAAAAACATTCAAAAAAGCATTTCGTTTTGACATGTATACATTGAAAGGTGTACACTTTTGTTGTTTTTTCTAAAGAAATTCATTTTATATAGTGTTAATCTCAGAAATTAACTAAAACTTTGGTACATTAGCAATGTTAATTTTGACGACTGGATAAGAATTAACCTTTAATTTAACAGATTGTCATGTTCACTTCATGAGCTACACTATGTCCATATGTTTATGAACACTCCCTGTTATGATTTAAGTTGCAGTTTTTTATGTACAAATTAATTTATTCATATACACGTATTCATATACACAGCTTGTCTAGTGCCTGTAGAGAGGTACTGGCAATAGAACAGACTCTCTGGAGCAGATAAATGTAAACATATTGCCACCTTGCCAAATGCCAGGCACGATAAATTGAGCTGAAGAACTGTGTTTTTTATGGAATTATGGTGCTCCATCCAGTACTTTAAAAATGAGTTGGGAATGAGGTGATTATCCAACATCCTGACATCACTAATGCTCTTGACACTGATTGCCATCAAATCCTCACGGCATTGCTCAAAATTTTAGTAGAAAGCCTTCCATAGAAAGCAGAGCCTATTACTTCAACAAAAGCAGAATAAATTCATTTTAAACAATGAATGAACATGTGTTCAAATACCATTGTCTATTCAGTGTAAGATTGCTTTTTTTCTTGTCTGTTATCTCAATAGGGGTTCGCAAATGACTCTTACTCTATTTTATTTCAGTCCATTTGAAGAGACATAGTTTTGATTGTGTGTGTGTGTGTGTGTGTGTGTGTGTGTGTGTGTGCAGGTGGATATGTCTGATTGGGTGTGTGTATGTGCAGGTGGACATATCTGACCTTCTTCAGATCTTTCAGGTTTTGAGGGCTGTCATTGGGAGTTTCAGCTCCCTCCAAAATTTTTCTGTTGGGTTCAGGTCTTCTTATGAATCAACTCAGTAGTTGTCCTGGCTGTGTTTCAGGTCATTGTCATACTGGAAGACCCAGCTATGACCATCTTTAATGCTCTTAGTGAGGGAAGGAGTTTGCTGGCCAAAATCTCACATTAAATGACCCCATCCATTCTCCCTCCAATACAATGCAGTTGTCCTGTCCCCTTTGCAGAAAAGCACCCCCAGCGTATGATGTTTCCACTCCCATGCTTCATGGTTTTGAAGGTGTTCTTGGGGTTGTACTCATCTTTCTTCTTCCTCCAAACATGGTGAATGGAGTTGATACCAAAAAGTTCTATTTCGGTTTCATTTGACCACATGACGTTCTCCCATGCCCTGCAGGATTTTAATCCATGATGGCTTGGTGTGTTACTAATGGTAATCTTTGAGACTGTGGAACCAGCTCTCTTCAGGCCATTGACAAGGTCCTCCCATGTAGTTCTGGGCTGATTCCTGACTGTTCTCTGAATCATCCTTACCCCACGAGGCAAGATCTTGCATGGAGCACCAGACCTAGTGTTACATGTGAACATGTTTTCTGTTTTATTGTGGTATTTCTCTCTTTCTTTTTGTTCTTCCCTTTCTCCCCTTAAAGGTATTGTTGCAGTAACCTGTCAATCCTGATTAGGCCTTCCCACACCCCAACCAATCAGGTCTTGACACACCAGCCTGGTCACCCTAAGGAGAAGGGGGCTAGCCTTTAACACCACTCCTGAGGTCTCTCCAGGAGGAGAGAGCTTGGAGAGAGCTTGGAGAGTGCTTGGAGAGAGATTGAGATTTTTAGATTGTGTTTTGGCTTTGTGTTGGAAAGCTTGTTAGATTCTTGTGCTGTTTTCGTGTTTTGGCTTTATTTCTTTGTTTCTTGATTTGTCTTTTTCCTGTTTCATTAGTTAGTCTGGATGTGTTGGTGGTTTGTTTTCCTTAGGCACCTTTTGGTTTTAGTTCAGTGTGTGTGAACTGACTTTCTCCCCTAGGAGGGGAGAATATGTAGTAGGTGCGTGCACATACATTGTGCACACGTAGCCAACCTGATGTATTAGAAACACTAGGTAGTAGGGCAGGTACCACCATCTGTATTTTTCCATTACCCAAACATCTTTAATATAGCCTTTTTGTTAAGGTTTTTGCTTTGGTACTGTCCTCGTTCTCTCTCTTTAGGTTTATCATCACACCACTTACTGTTTGTAAATATATGTATATACTATCATGGTAGGGGCGTATATTTGTAATACAGGTTTTCTTCATAACTAAAGTTGGTCCAGGCATTATACTCTGCTGCTAGCGTTCTTACTCCCACTACACACATACATGTTATTGTCTCTGCAAAGCCTTTAGATGAAGAGCCACACTGTTGGGACATAACAAATGGGGGCTCGTCCGGGATACTAGTGATCCATGTTCATTGTGTGTAGTGGTGTTTGTGAGAGTTCTGGTGTTTGTGGAGTCATGGCGTCCATGGATTTGGCAGCCTTTGTAGATGCTCCTAGTTTGGAGGTTCTTGAGAGGTGTCGCAAAGATGATCTCTTAGCTGTAGCCTCTTATTATGGTGTTGAGGTATCCAAACAGAGTAGAAAGAAGGAGCTTAAGGATAAAATTGTGGCAATACTGAGCACGACTGTTTGAGGACTAAATTTTGAGTAAAGATGACACTTCTTCCCTTGAGGTCTCCCTATGTCCAGTAGACTAAAAACTTGGTTCCAAACCAGACTGTAGATAGTCTGCTGAAAACCTTAACTATTAGTCAGGATCAACTAATTACTCATCAGACAACTGAACCCAGTTTAAAAAAAATGTCTTTACCTGGTGGACCATGTAGGAAACTTGGAAGACAAACAGGTTGTAATTTTTTTAAATAAAGAGCTTTTGATGAGAAAATGGTCACCATGTGCAGCTGTAGGAGCTGTTTCTGTGTATTTCCAGAAGCCATTCCTTTGCATAGGATAACCACTCCCATTATAGTAAAGGCTTTGATTAAGTACTTTACCACATTTGGTCTCCCAAAATGTGTCCAAAATGATCAGGGTACAATTTTTTGTCCAAACTGTTTTCACAAGTGATGGCAACTTTGAAAATCCAACATCAAGTTTCCAGTCCGCATCACCCAGAATCACAAGGTGCCTTAGAGAGATTTCACCAGACCCTGAAGTCTATGTTGTGCAAATATTGCTTAGATACCGGAAAAGACTGGGATGAAGGTATGCCCCTTGTGCTCTTCGCTGCTGGTGAGGCTATTCAGGATTCTTTAAGTTTCAGTCCTGTCCAGCTTGTGTTTGCTCACTCTGTGCATGGCCCAATGAAAGTCCTTAAAGAGACTTTGTTAGAAGAAAACAGTAAACCACAGAATATTTTAGATTATGTGAGTACCTTCCATGAGCGTTTGCACAAAGCTTGTGCTCTTGCTTGTGACACTCTAGGTGTTTCTCAGGAAAAGATGAAACATACCTATGACAAACGTGCAGTATCTAGACATTTTCAGTCAGGTGACAAAGTCTTGGTTTTATTACCTGTCCCTGGCCTGCCACTTTCAGCAAACTTTTCTGGCCCTTATGCTGTGGAAAAATGACTCAGTTCCATAGATTAAATTATTCATACGCCTGACCATAAGCGTTAGCAGTGGGTTTGTCATATAAATATGCTAAAACCTTACCATACCCGTGAGACTCCAATGGATTGTGATGTTATGACACCTGCCAAAACAGTTGTTTCTTTTGCTACAATAACTACAAGTTCTCTGACTGATTAAATAGATGGGCTAGAGTTATTACACAAGTCTCCTCAAGCTTCATGTCGACTTTCCAACTCTGACGTATTGCAAAACTTGCCCACTGTGTTAGCTCACAAAGTCAAGACATTATAAAACTCATCTGTAGTTTTCCTTCCCTTTTTACAGATGTACCATCTCAGACAAATGTGTTGAATCATGACATCCAAGTTACCACTAACAAACCCATAAAACATGCTTACTGCCTGAATTCTTTGAAGAAGCCTGCTATGAAGAAAGAGTTAGAGTATTTGTTAGAAAATGGCTTAGCTAAGCCAAGCTGTAGTCCGTGGAGTTCACCTTGTATTTTGGTACCAAAGCCTGATGGTACATATAGCCTCTGTACAGACTACAGACGAGTGAACGTCACAATATCAGATTCATATCCTTTGCCTCAAATCGATGATTGTGTTGACAATGTGGGTCAGCTAAGTTTGTAACTAAATTAGACTTGTTAAAGGGTTATTTGCAAGTGGCTCTGACATCCTGTGCCTCTGAGATTTCAGCTTTTGTTACCCCAGATGCCTTTATGCAGTATACAGTGTTGCTTTTTGGTCTTAAAAATGCACCTGACACTTTTCAAAGGCTTATTAACACTGTGTTAGCTGATGTCCCGAATTGCTCTGCCTATGTAGATGATGTTGTATTGTATACAGAGGACTGGACCACTCATGTTGAGACCCTGACAACTGTATTTGAGCATTTGCAAATACACTTAATCTCGCTAAATGTGAATTTGCACAAGCTACTGTAGTCTACCTTGGGAAAGTTGTTGGCCAAGATCAAGTTTGTCCTGTTGATGCTCAAGTATCTGCCATATTGGAGTACCCTACTCCACACTGTTGGGATGTAACACCTAGAAAGATTGACAGTCAGCTTTTGTTTCTTCCATTTTCTAATATTTGTGCCAACAGTTGTTGTCTTCTCACCAAGATGCTTGCCTCTGTCTCTTACAGATTAACTGTACCTACGATAAAAATGAAAAGCCTCTCCATTCTTTGTAGCTGGAAAAACTTGCAAAATTGGCAGTGTATAAAATACTTTTTTCCCCTACTGTGTTTGTTTGGGAGTGTGTACCAGCTGTGGGGGTATGCAGTTCTTTTTTGATTAGTAAATCAGACCTGAAGAAGTAATTTGTTGCTTTTTTACTTCTACTTGAGTAACTTTCATTTTAAAGTAACACTACCTTTACTTGAGTTTAGTTTTTGGATATTCTACCCACGTATACACACTGATGAAAACTATGATATATTCAGAACAGTGTACTATAAAGCAATTTATAATGATGATAAATTGTCATATTTTCCACCCTGTTAGTGGTGTTTGGCCCAGGCCCCAAACAGTGCAGGAAAGATCAAACCTGTCAGTGTGATTACCCGTGACGACCACAGCTCTAGGACATCCTGGAGCTTTTGCCCAGGCTTTGATATATTTTGAGCTGGGAAATGAATATGTCACTCTGAAGATTGAACAGAAAATAGAGCCCATATTGGCAAATTAAAAAGACTTAGAAAAGTGAACTTCAGCTAGATGTTTGCTAGTGACACAGCACTTGCATTTAACTGTGTCATAACCAGTATGTAATTGATATGCTATCTAAATGCAATTAATAATTCATTGTGATCCTGTGTGTGTGTGTGTGTGTGTGTGTGTTTGTGTGTTTGTGTGTGTGCGCGTGTGTGTGTTCAACATTTCCAAAGCTCACCTGGAGGAAGGCCACAATTAAAGTTCCCATCCAACTTTAATCAATCCTTCATTAAAGTAAATCAGGTGAGCTGCTGGTGCAACTAAACAAATCCTTACAGAGTCTGGATTTCACAGAGAAGATTAGCTCCCAAACCTGGATTCTTCCAACTGTGTCTTTTCAACCAGCAAAAATTATGTTTGTTATACCTTCTTTAAACAATGATTTTCGGTGTTCATTCTCAAACTATGAAACAACCTAATCTTTATTATAATATCTCTGACAATAGACATTTTAAAACTCTAGGTATAAACTATAGTATGCATTATGCTAAGTATGCTTTGTGGATATTTATCATTTATCTAAAGAATATACACTTGGGTCGCATCCTAAGGGACAGTTTCCTAGATTCATGAAGTCTATTCCTGGACTACCCAACAGTTTAAATGGATTGAATGTAAAATATAGTCAGTCCATATTCATGAATATGCACACAAGGGGAGCGCATTACCACAAGGAAGGCTAGAACAAGCTTATCTGTTTGTTCTAGATTCCAGGAGATTTTATCTGACTTGTGGGCATCCAGGAGACTCACAGAGCTTCCGGGAGGCTTGGGATGTCTGATGTTAGCATTGGATTATATGAAGGCTCTCTTCACAGAGCAGGAGGTGAGCTGATGGTTGGGGAGCAGATGTTAATAGTAAGTTATCAGAGCTGCCAGTTTATTAACAAACATTTGTTTTTTCAATGATGTATTATGTTACACATACCATAATTTGGTCCATGCCTATACATTTTTGTGGATATCATATAATCTACTTATCTACTTTGTCATTTGGATTGTCCAGAGCAGTGCAAGGCACCTGATCAAAATTCCTGATCAAAAAAAGAGAGGCGATATGAGGAGCTTTTTGTACACACACCAATAGCATACAAAATAGGTAGAAGACTAACTAGCCAATAACCACATTAATTTAACATGAAAACATAGTTATAGTTTTTTATTATTATAGTTTGAAGCCAGACTCTGAAAGGAGGATATCAGGCCACTACTGCCTCAGGGATGGTCAAGCTGGCAGTTCACTGGCATTTAGCTCAGTGTTTTCTCTTCAGCCTACTGGGGATTAAGAAGGGTATTAGAAAAAAATTAACAGTCTAATTTACTTATTTGTCCTTCATTTTTCACTTTTATTATCCTTTATAAATTGGTTTAGTAAATAATTTTCAGTAGGAACATTTTCAGCTAAATCAGTCATTATTGTTTTTCTCATAGTTATTTGTAATGTTTGTTAATTTACTTTCTAAAATAAAAGTCTCTGGAATGAACATACGTATGAGAAAACCAAGTAGTCTACAAAAAACTAGCTAGATCTTTAAATGATAGTTTTGCATTTGGGGTCTTTGACTGTTGTATATGTGGGGAAGCATAAAAGTGCTCTCTCTGGTGGTTTTGGAAATGGAGTTTCTCACTGTATACAAACAATTGTTTGTTAACTTGTTAAGGTCTCTGGAATGATGTGTGTGGGTCTGGACTTTTGGCCTGCTGTTCTCAGAGGTGTCACATAACACATTAAGGGAACACATTTGCATCACAAAAACTTGACACCCTTTGGACTAACTATATATATAAGCCATGAGCTATGAGCAATCATAGCCTCTCCCATTGGTAGGTGCCAGAACCCTTCATATAATTTTTTTTTTTCATTTCATGAGGAAAATAGTTTTTTGGTGATCTGTTCTTTTTTTAATATTTCAAATTTCAGCAATGACATGGCAATTATCTGAGTAGTACAAGGGAGGACCCACTGTGGCAAACAGTCAGGGGGTGCCAACCTTTTCAAGCCTGCAGACAGATGTTTGCTCACTATCTCGGTAGTTTGGAATTATAGTTAGGAAATAAAGGGAGCTGTGATGGACTAACTCCCTGTCCAGGAAGTACTCCTGCATTGCACTCAATGATACTGGACCCCACCACAACCGTAAACATGAAACAGTGGAAAAGAAGATGGCTTTGAAAAACTACTAATTTGAAAATCAACATATTTATTATTTGTTTATTTTGAAAGTTTATCAAGTTTATCAGAACAAGTTAGTTTCATGTTCAATCACTTTTTATAATCAACCTCATATTCTTTGGCTTTGTCTATACAGATGTTGAAACCAAACATACACCCTTAGATGGGAGGTCCATAAAGCTTTAGACATATTGTGTATGTAGGCACTATGTACTTAAGCAAAGGTGTCAACCCTGGTTTCTGTTTAAACTATGTGTGGTGGTTATTTGTGCTTTTCACTTTCAGTAAAACAGAAAAAATAATCAATTTAACCTTAACGCCAACCTTTGCTAGAGGGGAAAATTGCATGTGCCTTATCCGGTACAATGTTAAACTCTGCTCAATTAATGAATGGTTGTGATAAAATCCCACTGAGTCAATGTTTAGAGAATAGTAAAGCAGCAAATGTCACGCTGATTCTTCAGTCAGACACTGGCTATGGTTGCTGACAGGCGGTGGTGCAAATTACACTTTGGTAGGCATTTGATCAGATATCTCAGTCTGCTCAATGACCTTTCCAGTACATCTCAGAGAACAGTTTAGAATTAATATATGTGACACAGCAGCTACACACCAACACACACACACACACACACACACACACACACACACACACACACACACACACACACACACAGTCATGTGTGATGCTAGTGACTCTAGGAAAGGGAGCTTGTTGTCTATTTCAAATGTAGAGAACATCAACTGAACTTGTGATAATGGAAACCATATGATGGGCACAGTGGCTTTAGCCTGAACTTGGGTTCACAGATTGACCTTTCTTTGTCGCCCTGGCTTTGATGGGAATCATGGCAGTGTCCAGACAACAGAAGTTCTGAAATACCAGCCAGTGTACCACCAGCCACATCTTATCACCTTTTTCTCACACAGCCAATGGGAGCAAGTCTTTGCAAAAGACACGCCAAAAGAGATGCCAAAAAGACAGTGTTCAGGGAATAAAAACTAAACAAATAAACAAGTCAGGAGTAGAAGTTGTCTGTTGCGAAGGGAGGTAATCCATCAAAAATGCATGTCATTAACTTCAGTAACAACAATGTGCTGATGAACAATAAACACAAACTTATGAAGATGCATGAAAATTCTGTTACTCATTGTTGAACCTTTGATGGAAATTAGTCTGGCATGAACAGCCAATTTAGATCTGCTATTAAATTTCAGCTACATCAATACTGAGGAGATGCAAGATGGAAGAGAACCTAATTATTGCTAGAACTGTGCACTATGTGATTACTGTGGCAAAAAACATAAGCAAACATTTCAATACACATGAAGCAGGGAAGGCTATAGTCCTAGGTGTACATCATTCCATGGTTAGGATTGATGTACATCTACTCTTCCTAGCAACGGACATCTTAAGATCACTCTAAAGGCACAATGAGCTATCCTGACAGAGCTCAGGACCCATATATGACTCTAGAAACTACGTAAAGCCTTTTTAATGTGACCATTTTTAGTGAACATTTAAGGCAGTAAAGGAACTAAAGAAGCCACTGCTGTTCAAAACTCACGTTTGCAACCTAGATTTTCCACATTGCTTCTTAGGCTTCCAAGGTTATTTGTGCTCTTCAGATCAAAGGGTCTGACAAAATGACAGTGGATATAAAAATATGGAGGTGTCTGCATTTAGTCCAAAAGAACCACTGACCATTGTTCATGGTCACCAGAGCTTAGGTCTCAGTTCCAACATATCAGTGCTCTACATGAGGTGTGCTTTTCCGGCTTCAACACATGTGACACAGATAATGTAGAGCTTTGTTTATGATTGTATGAGTTGAATCAGGTGTGTTAAAGGTAAAACAGAAAGTGTTTTTTTGGATGAGGACTGTAGTAGCAATTTTATTAAACACATATTTGCATTAATTTACATATAATTAATATTCAGCAGACAGAAGCAGAAACTCCACTCTGTACATTTATTCAATAATCAGTCCTCCAAACATCTCAATATTCAGACACTTGGAAAAGGCTATTTATTAATCATTAACAAGGTTTAATTCCATCATACAATCATGAACAGTTTGAGAGCCATGCCAAGGGACAAAATACTGGCTGGCAAATCTAAGTGATGTATGTGTCCACAAGTGTTGCAGATGTTTATATCTCAAAAGCTGAACATTTATAGAAGAAGCAAGTTCAATGGTTTTCCAGAGTGAATTTGGGTTTTGAATCACTTTAAAAAATAAAGGTGCTACAAAGGATTTTTGAGCAATGTGAGCTGTTCTAGAGAAACAGAGTCCGAACTGTTCACAATGGCAGAGAAATTAATTAGGTGTCTGAAGTATTTAATGCCTCAGCGAACACAATGCCTGATGACTTTGTTATAATAGTTTTGAGATCAAGTTTTGTGCTTAAACATATTTGCAGGTCATTGCAAGGCAAATGTGTTTTATCACTAACCATTATCATAAAAACAAATCAGAATTCAAGTATATAGAAAATAACTAGGACATTGTCTACATGCTTTCTTTCTGTGAGGAATCTTATCTTTTAATACAAATATACATATGCAGTTTGCATACGGCAACCATTGGCCATATTCTTTTTTAATTGAGGAATAATAAACACATTCTCTGCAGCTAATCAAACACAAAACAATACTTTCAGAAAATTCTTGGAAAGGTTTAATTAGAAAATCAGACCTGAGGCATGACAAATTGAAATTAGGAACTGGTGTTAAATAATATTCTCTGACTTAAATATTTTCAGCTTGTGGCCCCTACAGCTTGAACTGTTATTAAGAAGGAGAGGGGAGCTGTGGAGGTCAAGATGAGGTCTGGAAGACCAAGAAAAATCTATGAGAACTCCTCATGTGCTGGTAAGACAGACAAATCAAATCATTCATATGACTGCCAAGAACTACCATGAAATATGGACAATAGTGCATATGTGGAGGGAATAATAAATTCCACAAATACCAGCAAATCTGGGATTCAAATGTCACGCCATTGAAGGCAAAAGCTGAAATGAAGATGGTCTACAGAAAAATATTGACCCAAAATATACCTCAAAATCCACCATGGGCTCCCTCACACATATTAAAGCTTGTGGAATGGCCATCACAGTCCACTGACCTAAACATTCTAGACAGAGACCTGTGTACAGACCTGAACTAAGCTGTACAGCAAGAATAAGGTGACCATATTTTGGTTTCCAACAACAGAGGACACTGAGGGCACAAAGGAGTCTTTGTATGTGTGAGGGTAGGAGGAAATGAAATATCTCTAAAACCAAGCAACTATGTTCATGAATATTAATAGATAAACATATATTGATTTACCAACAATAATAAAAAGCCAAAATAGTCCATATTACAAAAATTTCAACTAGTGTGTCTCAAAAGACACTCACTGAGATAAACTAATGCACCTAGACAGACATGTTCAGATAGATCAGCATTTATGTCTCAGGCAGATTGACACTGATTAGACACTGGCACAAGTCTTGTCTTGGCACATGAGGGTGTAAGAGTATTTGCCCTATAAAACGGCTCTTGGAGGGTACTTCTGAGTAGTGAGAGGTCATGGGCTGCCAGACATGCCTCTAAGACATATTTGAAAACATTTTGGCCAGTTGACTTTGCCCTAACTTTGAGAGGGGGCACATTATTGGACTGAGAAGGTTTCCCAGCAATGTCTCCACCAGATTGCAACACTTCTTTTGAATTTTCAGTCACCAGATTTATTTCCAATAGAGCATGAATGTTCTAATGTTCTAATGCTAGCTTTGGCAACTTACAAGGGTGCAGGATCTACAGGTCCAGTTGTAACATATATGGGCAAATATGTCCTAGGATGCCACACAGAGACTGTATTCCACCAAACCCAACCATGTCTCATCTTATATCCAGGATAGAGGCGGCCCAACAGAAACCTGATCAATTGTACAGTCTTCCCCAATAAACTTATCCTTTTGCTCTAATATTGTATAGTATATTTATACTGACATGAAACATCATTACATTCACACGTACAAAGTTTTATTTGATTACAACAACCCCTTTTTGGTGCTTTATTAAAAAAAAAAAAACTTTATATATTAATAAAATAAAAAAGTCAGTCTTATTATTTCCACCAAATAAAAACCACCTGCACACCTATAAAAAAGTCAGCAGGAGCGAACATCAACAACCCAAGTAATCCATTCCCCAGGCAGAAGTAAGGTCAATGGAGCATTATAAGTAGTTCTGATTACTGCAATTCATTATCCTGCTGTTCCCAAGCAAACAATTTGAAGGTTGAAACAAGGGGTACAACAGAATACTAAAGAGACCCCAACATGGGGGCTGGCAACACATATGTGAGGAATACCCATTTGTATGCCAATTGTATGATATTTGAGCAGGCCTTTGCAAACCACACACACCACATTACATAGCATTGCATGGAAGAGTAAGCTATACAGATTGCACAGGGTTCTAGTTCATTCACTGTCCTTGTATAGGTTAAATGGAACTTCCAACATCATCTATTGGATTTATCATTTGGCTTTATTCAACTCTACACTATTCAACTATTTTGAAAAACATTAGACAAGATAACAACATAAGCATTGAAAGCTTTAGGTTGATTGCTTTTCTTGATTAAACTTTTAAGCCATAAGTGATCCACCATGAGTTTCTATTGTGTGTAAATTTTGCAGTGATTTCATGTCAGTGTTTGATTCTACAGTTTTCACACATTCTTTGAGTGAATTCTTACAGTTTAAACAGTTATAAACATGGTGTCCCATGGTAAGGGAACCAGACTTGTGACTGGAAGGTTTGATTCCCTGAACTTGCAGGATCTGCCTCCCGGGGTGCCACGGACAGGACTGCACACTGCATTTGTGCCCCTAGTGTGTGAATTCACTAGTGTGTATTTGTGTGTTGGACTGTGTGGATGAGTATGCGGAGGACAACTTTCCAGGTGAGGAATGTATATGCATGTTTATGTAAATGTCTCTTTAACACCCACCTTCTCAACCACACCATACGTACCTGCATCTACATGCAACCACTAGTCAAATGGCCATAAATCAACCTTTACAATACAAATGTAACATATAGGTTATAGAGAGATCAACCTGTGGTTCATTCTAGTTTTAAATCAAAAATCAAACCAATGACAAACACAATTGTAGCATGTCAGACATACCAACAGTGCCCAGTGAAAAGATGGATTTTTCTGGCAACTGATGTTTTGATTTTTATTTTTTTGGCATAAAAAATAATAATATATATTTTTTTATTTTTAATTTTTAAGGCAGTAAAATAAAAAAAATTATATTCACAATGCCCTTCCAACCATGGGAAGAGATTTCAAGGATCACAGCTGTTGCTGTGTACATAAACCCACAGGCTGACACAGACCTGGCACTCGGGAAACCGTACAAGGTTTTCAGCAAACAGGAAAACACACGCCCAGAGACTGCGTTCATTATCGTCAGGGACTTCAAAGTCAACCTGAAGCCAGAAAAACATCCACCTCATTCACCCTCCTCAATACCGAAGCCCTTCAAAGCATCCTGATGGGCTGCATCATGACCTGGTATGGGAACTCCACATAAACTCTTTCTGCATCTGCACCAGCTGCTCAGTTACAATACACCTACTATGGTTTTCTCCCACTGCATCCACCAAACACTGTCTCTGACTGCACCCATTTTATAGTTTTGTATACAGTACTTCTACAGTGCAATAATGTTTCAGTCCAATAATGTATGTATAGTGCAAGTTAATGTGTATATTGTCTATTTATATTACATATATGAATATCTTTATCTATTGGTGTGACAAATTTTGATAATTCATTTGATTTTGAAATATCAAATTATTATTTTACTAAAGTTGTTTGCTATTAATTGCTATTTTCTGCTTTGAAGGACAAGAGAGAAGAGAAAGTAACCACATGTTGCTGACTCTACGTCAGCAGAATGCCTCATTCCAACTTTCTGAGCTGATTTTATCTATTTGCAGGAATAGAAATTGATCTAAAGTACTATTTAAATTGACTTTTAAACTAGGCAGCAAATGAGAAACACTTCATTACTGTCTTGTGACGCTTGAGAGCCTTTTCTCCTAATGATTGTAACTCATTTGTGTTGTGACTGAGAGCCAATGGAATGAGGATAATGTGTTTTTTTTTTAGAGAGAGCCAAAGGAAACAATGATGTTTTGGATAGTTTGAGAGAAAGCACCAGCTATAAGATCCCCTGTCTGATCAACCATGCTTTGGCGTGCTGCCTGGGTGACCCTTTTGAGAGTGTGACCTTGAATTCAATGAATGCTAGATCCACAACAAGAAGAACAATCAGCATCCACAAGGGAAGTCCCAGTGCAGTCCCAGATTGTTTTACTCAATCTTGAAAAAAAAAAAATTTTGAACACTTACAGCAAAGGTGTATTTACAGATCCGGATCATCTTTAAAACATAAAAGAAGGTCTTGTGATTCTGTTAGACCCCTTGGCTAATCTCAGACAAGCTTTACTCTAGGCACCAAAAGTTTGTGGGCTACAAAATCACCTATGTTTCTCTCCATTTACAGAATAGGCCTCCCCCTACCAGGCTTGCACTGTAGGCTATGTACTGTAGGTTATATTCATAGATATACAAAATACCTTTGTATGAATTTAGAATGTAAAGCAGAATGGTAAAGTTTGGGTCTAAAGACAGTCCTGAGAAGATGGTAGTTTTTGTAATTTATAGCCATTTCTTTATATCATTCTCAGGGTTGCATCACTAACACAGTAAATCATTTCCAAATTCATTTTTATGAAACTTTAAATTAAGTTAATCACATTTAATGTGATGACCCTCACTAACAGATAACCTCTAACTGACACACATGCAAATCTATAAGTAGCTAACGGTGTTTATTGATTAATACTGTCAATCAGTTTCATCAGTTCAATAGAGTTAATTCAGTTGTGGAAGGTGAACATCACCAGTACCTTCCCCACCAATTTCTTAAAACCAGCAAATAACTGGTTTCAGTTAAATAGGAGTGGAATTGTTGATTTTAGAAGGGTGGTATCAAGTTTTTTTAACTTCTAATATTTAAAAACTTTGAATTGATATAATTATGAGGCCATATCAATATTTAAACCATATGCAAGTAAATTTGTATAAAAAAAAAGTATAAGTGAAAAGACATGATCAGACAATTAGTGTTAATCCCCTATTCAGGGTATCATAGCTGAGCTGAAAACCATATAATACCACATTTATCTTTCATGAATATGAATGAAAATATGAAATATATAACTGGAAAACTCAGTGTTTTCAAAGACTTAATGAGAAATGTTGGAATCATTACTATTTTGGGTAAAAAAAAAAGAAAATCATTCTTTAGGGGACTTCTGTACTTCATGTTACCTCTGCCAGCTGTAAGAAATGATGGATTGTTGCAGGTGCAGTGATACCTCAGGTTGCAAATTTAACCAGGACTCCTGATCAGAGCTTTGCCTAAGGCCAGAGAAGGGATGCAGAAAGTGATATGTAAGGAAGCGAAAACATGGTAAGCAATCTTATTATTGCCATTTAAAAGTCATTACAGTCATTAGGATGGAAAGCGAAGGCAATAACTTTATATAAAACTAATATACAAACAAAATACCGATAAACTTAATTCTAGATAACAGTCCATGTAACTAGAAAAGCAATGCTATTGCTGGTTAGTCACAGAAACTCCAGAGACTAGCCTGCATACAAAGTTAACAACCATTTTCCTTTATGATGCAACCCTACTGAAACTAAAATGACTTAATGTAGTAGTTCTGGGGGCAATGTGCTGAAGGGGGGCTATGTAACTTTATATTTTCTCATTTCAAAACAGCATTTTCTCCCATTTCAAAATCCAAAGAATTGCTTGTTTTATTTGAACTGTTTTTAATTGCTCAGTTTCTAATCAGGCAGTTAATTACATGCCTGAATTTGAATCTGTTCGCTCTCACACACCTACACCGAACCTCAGGTTTGTTCAATTGTGTGCTGTGCTTTTGGCTGAATGAGAACATTTTAAATATGTTCCCATGATTGGTTCCCACCTAAGGAAGTGCAAACTGACCTCAGTTCATAAACTTTTGACCCAAAATATTACTAACTGAGACCTGAAAAATCTCATCTATGATCCCAGAACGGTGATGTTAGGTCATGTTTATTATTATTATTATTATTATTATTATTATTATTAATAATAATAATAATAATAATAATAATAATAATAATAATAATAATAATAATAATAATAATAATTGTAATGCTTATTCACTTGTAAAAGTTTAAAACACTGACCAATGCATGGATTGCATATGAGAAGGATTAGAAGAAACACAAACATAAGAAACAGTATTTTATTTAAAAATGTTCTCTGCATAGTTATGAATGCTTTTCTTTTATTAAGTTCAATGAGAGATGACACTTGAAAATGAATCATATTTCACTGATCTAATCACTGAGTGGCTACTAGATGTCACTGTAGTGTGATAATTCAGATGTTTCACTGTTTCATTAGATCTGATCTTTCAAAAGCCCCACTAATGCCCCCACTACTTCTATATGAAAACTGTATTGAAACACAATTTGAGTATACAAATAAACAACAAAATTAAACCGATCAAAACGGACACCGTCTACACCTCCGAATTCAAAAGAGTTGTAATCCAGGCAGGAAATCAAACCACACTATTAACAACAAGGACAAGGCTGAATTGTAGGGGCAATGTGACAGTAGTGTAAAATTCAAGGGTTGATTTAATTTGCCACTCCAGCCTTGGATTCAGCATTTTAAAGGTGTCTTCTCCTCCCCTAATTATGCCAGCAAGGCCCCTCATTGGACACTTGGATACTGGAAGGGGAGCCAAACAAGACAAACATACAAAAACAGAAGCTTTTTTTTTTTTTTTTTTTTACGTAACACTCATCTTGGAAAACAAAGACAATAAAGGCTAAAATTGTCATCTTGACTGGAAGAAACTTCTGCAAGTTTTCATGCTCTCAGCTGCTTCCACAGTATGTTTTTGTGACACAGTGGAACACAGGCTTTATTGTGAATTACATCATCTTATTTTGGCTGTGAGGATATTGGCTGTTGCTAACATTTCCATGAAGCTTAGACTGCTAATTAGCTCAAGTCTGGTCAGACACAGACACAACATTCTCTACTTTAAGGAGAATAACTTTCGGAACACCTAACTCCAGCTTGTTTGCCTGGCAGTTCCTTCAAGTTTCTTTTCATGTTTGAAATGACAATTCAAACACACTCAAAGAAACAGGGGACATAGCTGAAATAAATACACTGGCATGTAAAAAGTCATGGAATAGCAGTATGTACACTAATGGTCAAAAGTTTTCAAACACTTTTTTGATTAGTCCACAGGCAGTGCTGCATGGCCAAGACTGCTTCTGCAATGACATTCCTATTGCCACTCCACCAATCAAACCTGCAGCTCCGTTTTCTCTTCACAGCTGAAACTGAGATTTTGTCTAGTGTTGAGCTGAGCTACAAGCTGTTATCATATGAGCATTCTATCACACAAGCTGTTGACTCTCATAAACTAGTCAGTCAGATATCTTTTTATACCAGCTCTTCACTGTTCTCCAGGTTCCAAGAGGTTCCAAGAGGCCTTTAATGGAGTACTCACTACTCTGGCTTTATGTAAAATTTCTCTCAAAATAAGAGCTTTGTAATGAGTTGTAAGAGTTGTAATGCCTTTGTAATGTCTTTCTTACTGAAGTGCCTTTTTCTGTAATTACAAGAGCAACGCAGATGTACAAAAGTCTCCAAATACTGTGGTAGAGAGTCCAGTAGTACAGTCAGTTCCAAAACAGCTTTAATGAGGTCAAAGGTTATTGTAAATGTTTGTCTGTTTCCATCAATTTTCAATGCTTAAAAGTACTTCCACTGCAACAAACCAGCTGTTGTAGCATTTGTGGTCACTGGATATTTGACCATTTCAGGTTATTCAGGGACTTGAACTTATTAAAAATAAATAGAAACCTGAAAATGTGGGGGTGTTCTAAAACATTTGACTGATAGGACAGAAGGAGGAATGTGTTGGGTCCCACTGCTGGGCACTTTGCCTGGCTGAGCAGTAGTTGTCTACAACAATCAACTGTCTCCCATTGGCCTGATTCAAGACCGTAGCTCTATAAAGAAAGAACTATAAAATTTACTTGTTCTCTTTCTCTTTAAAGAAAAGGCCAACCTGATAATGAAATACAGAGAGGTGGCAAATTTGCATACAGAACAGTCTTATTATATTAAACATCTTTTGGAGCTACTGAAGCAAACTTAATAAATAGGGTTTCCACCCACCAGATTTTTGAAAAATTTGAAAATGTGTAAAAAAAATGCAGAAAAAGAAAAAGAAAAACAAAAGAAACCAACCAACAACAACTGCAACAAAATGTTCAAACTATTATTTTCAAGTGATCAGATCATATAGGTTGTTGTGTAAAATATATCAGCCTTTGGTGCTGTTCTTGGATCCCTGCTCTTCCGTTAATCTAGATTTGACGTGGGTGTTTGTCGCATTGCCAGTAACACAAATGACACTTTGAAATCTGCTGAAAGAAGCCAGCCGGTCTGTACAATTTCAACTGCGTTCCACCCCTTTTAATATATCTTTGAGCTGTTTGAATAGATTGGTTTCTGGATTGGGTAATCTGGATCAGGGCAAAGGGAGAACCAAGGGGGAAAGGAGCTCTGGAGAGAACAGCACACCTCAAGAGAGTAGCTGAAGGGGTAGGTGGTGATGCACCAGGTTTTGCTCTGTATGCTCACTGAAGGAGAGAAGATGAGAGAGAAAATGGAGACTAAAAGACAAGGTCTATCGATTTTCTTAATAGTAGGACCTAGCCTTTGACCCAGTGCTTGGTTGTGGAGGTTCCAGGGATAAAAAAAAAACAAACAAAAAAAAACCATCACCAAAAACAAGCATTGATTGAACTCTGTTCCTTTCCCGTCATCTCAGTTGCATGTCAACAGTGGCAGTTTACCTTTTCTGTCTGATGATGGGCACTGTACTCCTTCTTTGAAGCCTGCATAGACAGAGGACTTTAATTAGAGTCTGATTAAATGGAAGTCTTTAGACTATGACAGCATTTGCCTGTTGCTTCTTCAGCCCCTGATACTTAATCAGTGGCTGTCATGGTGCCCACGGATCAAAGAAGCGGCAATTTATCAACTGCAGCACACTGCCGCCTGGCAGGTCAAACTCCACAGGATCTGAACCCCCACAGCACACACACACACACACACACACACACACACACACACACACACACACACACACACACTCCTGGAAAACTGTTGAAAATATAAGGGCTATTAACAATAATGGATTTTTAAGCAACACAATGAAAGTAAATCTGCTGACAGGCTTTGTGTGACAAAGCTATACTTTCTTTTTTACATCCCCCTCCAATGACAATGTTATGGAGGGCACTGGATGGATTGTATTCTGATTGTATTAGTGGGCAGCATGCCATCTTAAACTCCAGGGTAATTCTTGTGATATGTGAGCAAGTGTGCCTCTGCAAGAATATTTTTTGTTATTAGCTTGAATGCAGTGCCATGTCCTTGGCAGTCTTCTTATGAGATTGCTGTGTAGCCTCCAGAGAGTGTCAGGGAGGATGAGGTATCCTCTCCCACTGAATGGGCGCAAATTGAATCTGCTGGCTACGATTAGCAATGGGAGCTGACATGCACTCTGGCCGGTTCCCTGGCCACCTCTTCTACGTTCAAGTTTGTATGAGATGTACATGCACTATTCACCACTGCAGCATGAAACAAAACAAGCCTGCCTTAATGAACTTCATACTACGCTTGAGCCCTCCGGTCAAGCTTTCAAAAACAAACTCAGAATCCAAAACCGGTCATGTAGCTTCAAAGCAGCAGAGCTCTGACTCATGCTTCTTTTTGTTGTTGTGCATTTCAATGTTGTTTGAAATCACTGAAATAAATAAATAAAATGTTTTGCTTCCTTTTATACAGTAGCCATCCAATCAGTCTACTAATGATGATTGCGATATTCAAATATGTAGGGAGTCATGTTCTTATAGTGGACTCCAAAAAAGGGTTTCCAAAGGGTATAAAATTAAGGATTCTTCTGAACAATGATGTAGGAGAACCGCCCTTGAACACTCAATGTGTTTTTGTGGTCTCAATTAATTATTAATTATTAAATACATTGAAATTTAATCTTGTTAATTCTACTAATCTAACAGTTCAAATACTTGCATTTTTGGGAAGGAGACAAAACAAAATACATGTGTAGATGGGTATGCTTGGGAAACCTTTTTTCACTTTATTGTAATAGCTTAGCATACACAAAGAATTGCAAGATCCTTGAGGAACCTTTGGAGGTTCTTCAGTTTAAAAACTGTGGAGGAACCTCTTAAACTGCTAAAGTGCTTCTTTTTTGTTGTGTCAATGTTGTTTGAGATCACTGAAATAAATGATAAAAAGTTCTGCTTCCTTTTATACAGTAGCCAACCAATCAGTCTACTAATTTATATGAATACTGTTAATCTGCATGATGATTGTGATATTCAAATATGTAGGGACTAATTTAGAAAGCTTTTGTCCTAGAAGTATATGCTAATTAACATCACAATCAGTAGCACTACATTCAGACTTGATTTAAAATGTCTCTGAAAATCTGATTTTTTAAAACACTTTAAAACCATCTGCTCTGATTTCTTTATTTACCCTAACAGATTTATATTTTTTCTTTTGGATTTTCTTGCACAGAAGAAAGCTTACTGAGAGAATCCATAATGCACAGTGACCCACACATGTTAGTTTAGTGCTCCTAATATTAGCTCATACTGTGCCTTTTGAGAACATACTGAGCCTATATTTACAGAACAACCCTTTCAAACCTTTCAGAATATCATTGACTTGTTTGACCTCACCGGGTGAAGGGAAAGTCATTGCAGTTCAGTGGGAAAAGAGAACTCTTTTGTTTTCATCGCACATTGATTTCTCTGTTTCTGGGTCAAATTGAAACGTCTTAATTCTCTGAAATGCCTTTTAGTCCTGAATTTAGACTGATTTAGTCAGTTCTACTGTTGCATTCTTCAGCACCACATTCACTAGGCCATACACGAGAGTAAATAGCTTTATTCACATGCATTTTATCAAACCAGACTGGTTACATGAGTTGAAACTAGTTAATGCCAGCACAGACTCACTCATCTACAGTATGAAATTTCCTCTACATATGTACACACAAATGCATCATCTTCCTTTCTTAAAAACACACTGACAAGTTTCTGAAGCTGACAAGCTGTTATTCTCACAGTAGGAAGACAATCATTCAGGACTGCAGTGCCCCAAGCCTATTGATTTGTTCGATTCCAAAAAAAAGAGTCACCAGCGATTACAACCTTTCCAAGATGTTTGATTTAATGTCATAAAGCTGTCATCATGCACATGAAATGGCAACAAAATGGTGCAATGGCCATTAGGACATTGGTGTTAAGATATCCAAATCTATGGTTAATGTGTTGAGGTTGTTCTGTCCCAGTCATGTAGTCTTCATAGTTTAGTCTGTCAAAGTAGCACAGATCCTTATTTTCCTTGCTTTTATCACACCTCATCACTTTCTGCCTCATATATCCCACTCCTTAACTGATGTGACTGTAGATTAAGATAATCAGTGTTCATCACTTCACCCGTCAGTGCTGTTAACTCATATATATCACCAAAAACATTCCACAAAATTGGCCTAAGATTCTAAAGGTTTATATTATGGCTGGTTGGTGTCAGATGGAGGGAGCAGGAGGCAGACATAAATGCAGGCTAATGTTTATTTACAAATGAAATTTGCACAGAAACAAAACAGACTGGGAGCACCACAGCAGTGAACATATATACACACACACACACACAAGACAAAGGAAGACACGCTGGAACAAAGGGCTACTTATACAAAGGACCAGACTAGACACACCTGAAGAAGATAACCAGACAAAGGAGGCACAGGTGGGAACACTGATGACAGGGTGGAGCTAGGGCGGAGACAAGAGAGAAAACACAACAGAGCCATGTGCTGGAAAAGCACATGTCAAACCAAAACAAGACCTAAGAAGGACAAGCAAGGAACAGAATGGAAACCAGACTGGACAGAAGCGTGGCAGTCTGCATATATATCCATTGTAAAGCCAATGTTATTATGAGGATATCATGATTATAGCATTCATTTTTTATATCAATTTTCAATTGTTAATCAACCAATGACATTTTTCACCATTTCATGTTAAATTGCTTATGTAAACTACTATTACTACAAATATTTTATCAAAATACCTCAATCAAAAAACATGATAATAAATCATACTGCAACCCCCAATAATGATCTTAGATAAAATAACAAACTAAGAGAGACATGTCTCTTCTTTCCCCCAAGTATACATCAGTGATTCTGGTTTATGCATTAATTAGGTAGCGGTCTTTAGCTAACATCAAACCACTGTTGAATATAAACCAAAATCCACATGCATTATCATTTAGAGTGATGCATGAGTAATCATGAAACTGTGAGAGCAAGCGTGATTGAATCCATGACAACTATGGGGTAAGGAAAGCAAAGGAGTTCATTTCACAAGTCGATTAGCAGAAGTTGCCACTGGGGCACATCCAATCAAGGACCGATGTGGAAGGCCTCAAGTCCTCTCTCCCTTCTGCACATTTTCCTGTTGAGTTTCCTCAGATTCCAGTGGATTAGTATTCGAGCAGCCTGCACTTCTTCATTCCACACAAGAAAAAACATGTCTTTATGCTGAGATTTCCCAGCTTCGATGTGTTTGTGCAGGCATTTGGGAAAAGCTCGGCAGGCACGCATTTGAAAAAACAATGAGAAACTGAAGCCAACACAAATTATACATACCTGAAAAACAGAGCACAGCTGTGCTCACCACATCTACACTATTCTACAGAGCAAAGTACCTGCACAAAAACAAGCCCAAATTCAGAGGAGCCTTGTTTCATGTCACCACATTAAATCAAGGCAAGCAAAATTCTAGATTCTTAGTCTATGATCAAGAATCAAATATTGACCCCAGAATTTAATCATACCTGAAATGATATTGATATACCCCTAGTGTGTAAATGTTGACATTTGCAAATTAACACCATCTAAAACAGATTAAAATGGCACTTTCTTTATGTAAGATTAATTAATGAATTATACCAAAAACTGAGAAAATATCAAATATGACCATGAAAATAAAGTTGACACTATTAATAGAAATAGACTGAGATGTAATGTAAGTAACTTATGTGTACACAGCAGATATAGTAGCCCATTATTCCTCACCAACCACATATTTTAAGGCTGTTCACACTGTTTTTAATGCGACTTATATTTGACATTCGTCTGACCAGTTTATACTGTGGAAAAATGTTTTAATAAACAAGGTCAAACAAGTGAAATAGATTTTAAAATTGATAAATGATAAGCAAAGGCTTTGCATTTTAAGCATTACTAAGTAAATATCATTAATAAATTCCCACATTGAATAAGACAGTGTAAAATGTATTTAAGACATACCTGCTTTGGATGAGTTCATAAAGCAGCCCTGTTTTTAGCTTCATACAAATGCATGTTACAGCTTTTTAAAGGAGGGCATAGTTTTTAACCTGAAGAATGAGAATTGAGCTGGTACATCAGGGAAATTCAGAAAATACATATTAGAGATGATTTCAGTAAAAATGATAAATTAATCAACTGAGTTACACAGAACAGGCAAAGGTGGTGGAGTTAACAATAGATGCTACATTTCTGATATTTTGATATTGATGATATGCTTGAAATGGAATATAAGGAGGAAGAACTATGTGGGGTTTTGGAACAGGACCACATTCCAGCATTATTTTTCCTCAGAAAAAATACATTTTCCCCTACTAGTTTTGGGGGGAACCCAGTACCACTCCTGAATTACATGGTTTTGTTGTTTTTGTCTGTTTCCTTATTGTTCCTTTCTTTTATCCAGGTATTTTAGAATCTTGGATTAATCATTACATGTTAACATGGAGCGGTCTATTTGCCCATTGTAATAATTTGATTTGATTAAAATAATTTAATTTTAATAATCATTTGCTAAACATAAACATAAATATAATATAGAAAAAGTACAGTCATTAGTCATTAGTTATTTTCTTGACCATAGAAACTATTCTGTTTCTATCCCCCACCTAGTCCAGAATCCACTCAAACCCGTCTCAAAAAGCTCATGGTTGACAAATGAAGAGAATTATTCAAATGAATCTCAAAACTCAGAAGAAAAAAATGGTCATGTTGGTTTATTTGCACAAATGCTAAAAATCTAACAGGGTCACATGATCTAAGCTTCAGCAAGCAAACATAAATTAATTCCTAATTAAAGTCCTGATGATGTTACATTGCAAACAATACCCACATGGCTTGATCACTTTTGAGTTGGGTGACTGCATTGATCTGAGTAATTTGTTTTCATTCAGTCAGACTGAACTTTTGAAGAAAAGGCTCCACACTTCCACACCTCTTGTCTCAGCTCTTGATCAATTAAGGATTGTGGATTTAAATGGCACACAGCTTTCTACACATGGAGATCTGTCGGCATCAATTTCAGCAGGTTGTTTTATATTAAAATCTGATTTACATGACAGAAATGAGCTAAATATCTCTCCAGACAAAGCATTAGCATTCCAAGGTCACCTTGCTTGGAATTTCTTTTTTTTTTTTTTTTTTTGAAAATGTAAGATGCTTTTATGTAACCCAACTGACTCAAAGCTGTTCTACATGGTAGATCTAAGGCCTTCAGAACCCAAAACCATGTGGAGTTGATTTCTCAAACAGTGACAAGAGGAATTTCTGATCCATGTTAACTTGGTGTGGGATTCTGGATTCAACCACTTAAAAGAACACCTTTTTCATTCTCTACTGTAGATCTTGTACATTTCAGACAAGTTGAGAAAGTTTTAAATATATCACAATCTCTTCATGAAGTGAAAAAGAATAAGATTAGAAATTCTGTAGATTATGATATTCCTATCATTCTGTTGTACATCATTTAATGATCATATCCATTGGCTGGGGTTAAAAAACAAGTTCTAGAATGTGACTAATGTCTGGCTGTGCCATTTAAACCCCTTGAATTAGCATCTCAAATAACATTATCTCTACATATTTAAGGCATATTGATTGCACTAAAATATAGTGTTGAGTTAACATAAGGGTGAAATACTAACTCTTTGACAAGTACCAATGCCTGGAGAGGAAGATAATATCTTAAGGTGTTTTTGGTTAGATGAAAAATCACACCCTAGTCCTAAGGTGTCACAGCTAGGGCAAATCACACAACTTGTCAACATCACATTACTTACAGTCGGTAAGACAAACCAGTTGAAGCCCACTCTTCATTACGTTGCTGCAATAATGATATTTTCTATCCTAAAGAATGTTAGTGCCACAGTAAATCCTCACACTCAAGTGATTTGGTTCCTCTAGAGTAAGACATGGACTGATCCAATGTTAAATACTACACTAAACTCAACTTAAATTTGACTAAAATTTAATTATTTAGAACTACTTATTAGGGATCTTTAATATCATCTCAGATAGCATTGGGACTCCTCTTTACCTGGACGCAATTACAGCCCCCTTTGGTGTCCCCTTCTTAAATGTATCACTACCAAATTATAAATCAGAGTTCATAGCATTTACTGCTCTTCTGGCTTGGTGCTTGATTTTGCTGAGGCAGAAATCTTCTGCCCCACCTTCTCACTCTGACTGGATTACTGAAGTACTGAGGCACATTAAAATGGAAAAAATTAAAGTATTTCACAAGAGGTTTGTTTGCCACTTGGTAAATGTTGGAATTGTTTGAAGATTGACAAATTGGCCATTTGTAGTTGTAGACACGATGCTTGATGGTGCTCAAGAACTGTTCAATTCCTCCCGTGTCATAACAGAATTTGAAACGCAAGAATTTCAATATTTTAACAGAAAGTTTTCATTTGGAGCAGTCTGACTCTTTTTTGCAAGAAACTGTCAATGTGAGGACAGAATGCCAAATGTATTTTCCTTCACATTCCAAACTCTAAACTCTTGCACAGGAAATGGCGCATCTTCAGCAATGATGAAGGGCATGTTCCCATATGCTCTGCTCCATGTATTGGCTGTTCTTCTTGCACCCTAAGCTTTTTCACATCTTGAACTTGAACTTAAAATCAATTTGAAATAAAAACAGTAGCTCACTGGCACTTCCAATTCAGCACTTCACTATGTGACATGATATTACAGCATGTCTGGTATGGGAAAACCTTATCTTACCAAATTGTTATTTGCAGATGGCATGGTTCAAACTGCCAATTGTATCTTTTTAACATTTTAAAATTTCTAAGCTGAGAATTTGTATCTTTAACATCACATAAATGCAAAATGTTTTAATGTTTGAGATTTTTCTTTGGCCTAATAACTGATAGAGTGCATTGGTTTTCCTGTAGTTTTGTGCTTTTCCTGCTCAAGTGGACTGTAGTTTAGAAGGTGTGTTAGAGCAAGGAATACTATTCTATGTTGCACTTCAGCCCTCAGTTCCACACTCTTGTTTTAAAATATAGACACCTGCGCCAACCTGTAGGAAGAATTTATGAAGAAGCTACAGTATGTATGTGTGCTTTGAGTTTTCTGGCAGGTCTTCGAAATGCCTGCTGAGATAAGTTGTCTGAATCTAGCTCTTGGCCTCAGTGTTGCTTAGTGACTGACATTTTTCTCCTGTTTGGGGACCAACATTAAAAGTGAAGCAGCAGGACACTGGCACCCCAACAAGCAAACTGTGTGTATAAAATTGTAGCTGTGACTGTGTGGCCCAGGGGCTGCCTGTGCTTGATAGGATTGACAGCTGCCATGAAGTGATTTCCGCACATCTTTCCCCTCACTTCAAAACAGACATATTAGGCCAGTTATCCACATGACAGTGGCTGCCTGAGGCTGTACGTATTGATCCAGTATAAACAGACTGACAGGATCAATTTTCATAGCAGAAAACCAATCATCAGCAATATATCATATCATACACAAACATATACAAGGGGATCTGAGGAGGGTACCCAAGCATAAATAACCTGACAAGTCAAATTCTGCTGATGCAAAATTCCTTCCGTAGGTTACTCAGATGAGCGGCCCTTGTTGGTACACTTTGTGGGATTATTTGTTGGAGTACTTTTGTATAATCTGCCAACGAATGTGCAGTGGAAGTAACTCCAGGTTGAAGCTATACATAGGTGAATAGTCAGAGATCCATCTTGGAGTGAGAACAGAAGCAGGAAAACAAGAGAAAAGAACAAAACACACACACACACACACACACACACACACACACACACACACACACACACACACACACACACACGCACACACACACACACACACACACACACACACACACACACTCACAGAAATACATTGTGAGACAGAAATAGCATAAATGAATGATTTGCCTGTTGCTGGAGTTGTCATGTTGTCAGTGAGTTTGAGAAGTCTAGCAGAAGCTGAGGAAATCTATACGCAGACTGAATTAAATGTAACAAGCATTTGTAACGACACCATGAAAAAAGTGTACCTGCTGTTCCAGCTTGTCAAATTTTAGAACAGGGCAGGGAATGTACTTGTGTTATTGACTGAACATTTTAAATTGTTCTTGATGTAAATAATATAGTGCATCTCAGGGAATTAGAAAAACAATTACATTCATTACACTTGTAAAAATTGTAAAATGTGAATGTTTCCTCACTGTCTGCTAGCTCTCTGGTCTGTTTAAAATCTGGTGTTAATACTCTTGACACTGTAAATGGGACAAAATGACTATTCAAGCAGGTTGCATTGCTTGATATACAAGTATAGGAGGCAGAGAACCAGCTGAACAGGAAAAACTTTACAAATATAAAAAACAAAAAGATTTTAGTTCATATTCAAAGACATAGGTGAACATTATTAAGATGCTGAGGACAATGGATAACCTCAGATATCTGATACTCAGGAGAAGGGAAGAGGAAGCTGCTTTATTTCTATTCAACAGCTGGGTAACACTGATTTTGCTTTGTTGCTTTACACAAGTGACTCGGTCATTGTCTGGTATTGTTATTGTTTGTGGATGTTTGTGACAGATCTTGACTATTTGTCTTACAATTAAATTTTTGTAGCAACAGTTTGCTGACTTTTACTTGCTATGACATTAAATGTTATGGCCAAAATGACCTGAATAGGTGTTTATCAGCACTGTGGGATTATTTGCTATTATATTAGCTGCTCCTCTTGCCAGTCGCTGTAATTCAGTAGAATCAGTGTAAACAGAAGCTTCTGATGGTTTTTCATCACTGCACATTGGAAGCTGCTTTCGTGGTTGGTTTTATTATTGTCCTATGTGTCTTAAGTCCCAAGACAGAGGAGTTTATATAGAGAATAGCACATAGTGTTGTAGCATTCATATTAGAAAAGTAATCATATCTCAAAGGGCATAAAGTAATGAAGGCCACATCAGAATTTTGCTTCCATTAAATTCATTGTTCCTGACTTAATTAAAACCATGATATCAAATCCAGCAGAATCACACTAAACACTAGTTTCTGTGTTGGGAGGGGGCCATAGAATCCTAAAGAATGAACACCATCTGTCTTAGATTCTTTTCAGACAAAGCAAACAATAGCACACACAAGTATGAACAAAATAAAGCATAAAAAAACAAACAAAAAAAACTAAAGATAGAAGTATGACAGTCATCTCAACACCTGATTCACACAGTACAAAATGCTAGACACTCATGGATAATCCTTAAAGTTTCAAGGTCTTTGAAAATTGGTTGTCTCCCATCAATAGTTCAACAACCAGTCCTCAAACTTAGGAACTACTTGCTTGTCAGTCATGTCTGTCAATCAGGCCTGGACAATGACTGAACAAACTGACAGAGAAGAGGGAAGTGAAGTTGTGCCCAAGGCTCAAAACATCTTTTTGAAAAATAAATAAATAAATGACAAAAAACATCAGATACTTCCAAATGATAAAATAATTCAATGCATAGCAAAGCAAATGTATGCAATCCAAACAAATATGGATATATCACATTTGCAATTGTTACTTTAAAACCTTTATTTTACTAAATATCTTAGTACATCTGTGTGTACTTTGTACACCACAACTAATTTTAAATCTTTATGTCATATGGATGTATCACAGTAGCCATTTTTAAATAGAAAATGCTTTAAGTTTTTTTTTTAAAGTATCAGCACTTTATAGATCGTCCCTTAGCATATTTGATTTGAACTTTCAATAAAATGGAAAGATCATTAATTTTGACAAATTGAAAGAACTGTAGATTGTTCTTTGTTCCAACACAATTTAGAAAATGTAATTGCATAAGATAAAAAGATAAAAGATAAAGATAAAGATAAAAAAACAAAATGCTAATATTGTTGCTCATTTTCTGCTGGTACACAGTAAGCCAAGCACTAGATACTCACTGATGTGTTTTCTTTGTCAAATACAGTGGTTTCTATTATTTTCATACTGTCTCATCTTAAATTATGTTTATTGATATTTCATGCATATTGAGGATGTTTACTTTGCAAAACAGAAAAAAGAAAGTAATTTTTGGTCAGTGGTCCACTAGCAGTACTCCAGTACACCCACAGGTTGAAAAACCTAGGAGATTCTTGTTTTTTAATTAGCTGTATTAGTGGCTCCACATTTAATCCTTTATACACTATATGTATACATCTTTGCAATGTCCTAACACTGGGAATTAATGAAGGACTCTTTTGGGAAGGAGGCTTTTGGGAAATGAGAAAGTAGATAACTGTTGCTTAATCATGGCAAATGGTAGACCAGCACAAAGTTTGTCATCAAGAAGAAGTTCAATCTTGAGGCGTTTTCACATTTAAAATCAAATACTTGATTCTGCATTAATTAATTTTGCACTCTTCTGGGGAAGAGATTTCCAGTTTATTTTCACGCAGGACAGTTCCTTCAGAAGTATAAATGATGGATTGATTGTGCAATTCTCTAAATCACTTTTACTGGTATTCAGAACACAGAAAATAGTGGTTATTGTTGGTTGCTTGGCATAGCACATCTGGCAATGCTGAAGAAGATTTTCAGACACGCAGGCTGTCATTACCATCATCAATTGTGCCTTGTGTGACAATCGACACTGCTGTGCTGCACATCTCCAGTAAAAAGGAGTTTTTATTTGGACCACTCGACAAAAATAGAGAAAACTTAAAGTGACAAGTTGAGCTAATCTGTGGAAGTGAAACTTTCAGACACAACAGAGTTCATGTGAAGCACACACATTTCAGAACAGAACATTCCAAACTGTTGAGCCTGTCAGGGGCAGAGAGGGGGTGGCTTATGGGGATTAAACCCAAGAAGATTTGCCAAAAGCCCCCCAAAACCTTTTTTACATACTAAGTTAAAATAAATAAATAAACTTAAAAAAAAATCAATGTTTTTTAAAAACTGGGTTTAATAAATCAATGATCCCTTCTAAGTAATTTTTAACGAATAATTTATAAACAGTATTGGACAGTATTCTTTTAGCTGGTTGTTGTTGAGTTCTGAGCAAGACTAGACCTGGCAACCCTGTCAGTCATTCACTGCAGCAAGCCTGAGTCAGCAGTGGTGGAAATGAAGAAAAAGAAAAATGATTCACAGCCGTCATCAACAGAAAATGAATCAACAATTAATTTTCAGACAGCAAAATGAAGTGGTTGTGAACAGCAGAAAGATGTTTCAGGTGGGCCCACACCACTGAATCTGTGAAGCAATAGATGTAATAAACAGAACAGACCCCTTGAGATAGAACTCTGGTTATGTTAATAAAGTTTTACTGACTCAGGAATAAATAAAAGTTAGATGTAGCACTGTGGCTTGTGAGATTTGTGTCTGACTCAAAAATAGACCTAAAGTGGTTTCAAATCCATTAAAATAGGAGAAATGCCTTGTGCCTCCTAGACATTATAACAAAATGTAAAATTAAGAAACAATGAACAACATTTCACAGATTTTTTCACAACATTTTTAATGTATTACATTTGACAATAAGCTAAAGTTGTGCACAGTTACTGTGCTAACTGATACAAACTTAAGCATTAAATTAAATTAATTAAATTAAATGCAGAAATTAATATTAGTCAGCAACTATTGTACTAGTACTATTGTACTAATAGCACTATGTACTATTGTTGCACATACAATGTACTGATTTGATTTGTTTGTTCTATTGTCTTGGATGGCTTTAAAAAGGGTTCATATTGCTGCTGTAAATGGGCAAATAAATGTTTGTGTTAAGCCCTGGGGTGTTTAAAATGTTTGGCTCTTGGATGCAAGACCAGAAGTTGCACACATATCATAAATAATTATATTTCAAAATATATGTAGCAATTTGTGACTTACATACATGCACATAACAAATATTATACATAAATTCAACATATGTGGGTTTTACATATGATCTGATAGATTGTTTAGGTTTCTATATGACCAATACATTTACACTGGCATGCAAAAATTTGGGCACCACTGGTCAAATATCAATTAGTGAGTAGAAGAGGAATTGATCCTTAAAAGACATAAAGATAAAGATGAAACATTACTTTTAAGAAAAAAATGAGTATTTTAGTACATATGTAGAAGGGCCTAGAGAGCCTAGAGAGCTTTCCATAATACAAACTACTATGAAATCTTTATGGTATCACAGAGGGCTTGAGCAAAATATAAGAAACGCCATATAGCTAAAAGAATTGGGAGTGGGAAGATCCCACGTCCAATTGACATTATTTCAGTCTAGGGGGGAAATACCAATTATTAAGACACAGAGTGCTATTTCACTAGATCACCTCCAACTCTCAATATAGTAAAATGGATATCAAATCTCCATATGTTTAAATATGTTACAAAGGTCAAAGGTATTCTGGGAGCATTGTAACTTTTTCAAATGACTGTAACATATATAAATATTTGAAAAATACATGTTATAACTGCAATGCCCAAGTATGCACATATATGGCATATGTGAAGAAATAATATAGTCATGTATGATTTTTTCATATATGATTCTTGCCTAACAAAGTCTAAAGTGACTGAGAAAATAGCAGTTTTGAAAAAGAGAAATCAAGACCTGGTAGACCACCAAAACTGCCACCATTAAATAAACAGGACTTAATGCATCATGTCATCTTTGTGAAAGAATTTAGAAAAATCAATCTCTTTCTCACTTTTTTTTCTGTTCATCTATCCATTCCGAGAAAATCTATTCACCACTGTAGGTGAATATAAGCATTCACAGAAAAAGCTGCTGGTGTTCTCTTAACAATGACCACCCTCTGAGGCCAGACAGTGTTTGGGAGAGAAGAAAAAATGCTCTAAGACTGAACTTTGGAGGTGTGGAGAAATCTCTTACATCCTACATCACATGCAATAAAAATGCACCCATGCAAAACTAACTATAAGTGACAAAATCCTTTCATCAAGGTGCAAAGTAATAAACATATGGATTTTCTATAGTTCTATTTGTTTTCCTTCTTCCCAAACAAACCAGTTTGCTCACGCATACAGGATGCAGGATAGGGCTGAAGGAAGACGTTATGAACGACTCCTTTGATTTTTTTCAGCAGTTAATGTGACTCTTAGCCATTTATATGCAGGTCACAGCATTAAATTGTGCCACACAGGTTCAGCTCATGATGACGGATGCCCCCCTGAGAACAACCACTGCTCTCATTCATAGAGTGCCATGAACAAAACAAGCTTGTCTGCATCTTAAAAAGGACATTTTCCCCTTCCTTTTGTCCTTTTCTCATATAGTATTGAATGTATTGGACCTTAATACCTCTGATGCATGAAATGACAAGTGAAAAAAAACCTTACATTACATCTTTACATTAGTTTAAAGGACATGCTTTTCAAGGGTGAACCAGGAAGTTTGGTCCTTTAGTTTTGCCTAGATAATGTAGCTAAAATGCAATGGAAAAGGTTTTAACTGTACAATGAAAAATGAGCATCAATTAACATCAAGCAAACTGCATAACTTATCTAAGATTTTAATGGTTAGCTACATTACTTTGTTAGCTCCAGTGCTAAATAAAGAAGTACATTCCAGATGTGAAAAATATCATATGATGATAGAAAAAAGATTGAGTCTTTTAGAAGGCAATGTCCAATAAGATGTGTAACAACAACAACAACAACAACAACAACAACAAAAACAACAACAACTGTTAAATCTTGTCTACTTCCCTCAAAACGTTACAAATATTGAGGTGATATATTCACACTGAAACACAATATCCACAGTAAAAAAATAATATAGACAACATAATAATGCTACAAATGAAGGGAATCTGACAATAAAGGAAGAGTTGTATCATATAACTCAAGCATCAAGCATCATTTTAGCTTGACCCACCATCCTTCAGGTCACAAGGAAGACAAGCATCCAGAGTCTTTTCTGTCCTGGCACCAAAATGGTGGAACGAACTTTCCCTGGGGCCCATCTCTTTCAAACGCATTTAAGCATCTAAGCTTGAGGAATATCTGGATTCTAGCCTCTTCTACTAGGATACATGAGTGAACAGTAAAGCAAAGCAAAGTCGCTCTGGATTAGAGCTTCTGCCAAATGCCATAAATGTAAATGTAAATGTAAATGTATTTTTAAACACACAATATGAACACATGTGAGAGTGTGCTGACATCAAATAGCAATGTCTGCTCCATTCCAAATACAAGCTCAACATATTGTCCAAACTGCTCAGAAAAGATAAAAAAAGTAATTGTTTCACAACCTATGAGAAGCAATGCTCTCTCTATCAAGACTAAAGGTGAGGCTAGTGAAGCTATTTGTTGAAGGATGTTTTTGAGCACCCTGCTGTGTGTTATGTAGACAAGCGCAGCACTTATTAGAGTTAATGTAGATGCCAGAGTTAATTCATTCTTAGAGTTAATGTAGATGCACAGATGCATGTAGTGGCGTCTTTTCAAAAAATAATAGTTAGTCTAGCACAGTTTACTGATTTTTCTGCTACTATACACAGATTAAACCCGGCAATTAACTCGTGAAGTGATCTGGTGTGCTTAATCAGGAAAAAACTACAGGAATCCTGCCCTGCAGAATTGAGTTCCCCACCCTTGCTTTAACTCTTGAACCTGGTAGAAAAGGGATGCTTAGATCACAACCTTATATATTTGGGTCGAGGTTGGGGTAGTTTTGAGTTAAAGGGAAATTTTGATGATTTTGGTGACCACACAATATCTCAGTATGTGATTGATTACAGCTCACTTTTATCAACTATTCCACTGCTTGGCTACACATTTCCTATTATATATTCTGGATAATTATTCATAGCTAATGCATCATCCAGTGAAGTGCATATTTGAGTGTTGCAGATGGAGGGTTTTGGCTGATTAAGGATCAAGTTAGTTTTGGCCTGAAGTTGTTAGAATTCCTACCTCTACCTCTCTCTGTCCGGAATGAAAATATATTCTGTTACCTGCAGGGTTTGGTCTCGGATCAAACTTCAAAAATACACACAGGAGGAATGAGCACATGTTGGACACATATTCCACTGAGCCATAAGAATTAATAAGAAGGAACATCAAGAGTAAAGCTGATACTCACTGATGAATTACAGACTGCACCCATGCTGCCTTTATGATTGGAATAGGCAGTTTCAGGTGCACAACATGCACATGGGATTGTGTAATTGCAGGCCATGAGCATGCAGGAAATGAGCACAACAGGAACCCACAAAAGCCCCATCTGACAACTCATCTGTGATTCAAGGTCACAAGGCATTGATTGCCAGCAAATGTACACCAAATGGACAAAAGTATTGGGACACCTGTCCAGGGAAAGCTGTCCAGGGAAAGCTTTCTACTAGATTTTGGAGTATTAATGTGAGACATTGATTGTATTCATTGACAACAGAATTAGTGAGGTCATGATGTTGGTTGATCACCACCCCTCATCTCATCTCCAGCTCATCTTAAAGTAATGGATGAAGGATCATCATTCCAGATAACAGAATTCACAGCTGAGTGCTGCTTTATACCTGTCTAGCTCACACATGCCATTAGGTGTGGTGCCAGTAGGTTCATGTTTATGTCTAGAGTTCCATTCTTTTGTTAATACTACATTGACTAGACAAGCTGTGATCTGTGTCAGCAATGGTTGCAACTTGAAATAGATGAATGCATTAATTAGAAGCGGTGTCCACAAACATTTGGACATAATGTAGGAAATATTAATATGAACCAGTCATGATTGGCAAGGACAACAGCTTGACTCACTCTCATTGCAAAGTGCTTCACTGAGCATCACCTCTCAAATGAATTCCACAGCAACCTGTTATCTCTGGCTTGAATTAATAGACAGCCCTCAACAGACAATTAAGCAAAAGGCAATGAGTGCTTTAATATGACAGCAGTTAATATGACAGTTTAAGAGATGATAAATGACTCACTGTTGAAATGGTAAATGGCATGCCGATTTCAATCACAGCACTTATATATGCTGTACATTTGCCCAGAATGACTGAAAATCTGTGATCTAATGCTTGTGTGCTGATATTTTATCTTATTATAAAGCAAATATAAGTATAATGTACACAATTGGACCCATTTGAGGCAGAAAGACTTAAATGTTGGAGCTGCCTATTTTAGAAAGAAAACTTATAACAGCAGTTGTAATCAACATCCACATCCAAGGTTTTACATTAATGGTATTTTTTATTTTTCAACTTGTGTCCCAATCTTTAAGTCTAGGCTGGTTTTGTCTCTGCCCTTGTTCTCGATCCCACCAATGTCTCACAAGTATGTCCACCTCTCACTCACCTTCTGCTCTGTGCACTGCGTAACATAAAGACTCACCAAATATGGATGTAGCAGGGTTCTCTTTTTTATCCATTGCATGCCCTTCAGCATGAATTCTCTCTGGAGGGAGGATCTTAATGAGAATGAGAAAGCCTTCCAAACCCATGGCTGGAGGAAGAGACAGAGGTGGCACATTCATATCTCCACCTCAGTGAAGGACTGCCCCTTACAAGATGGGGAAACTTTTGGGCTAAGTGTAGGCACTGTTAGACTCAGTCCTGTGCATAGAAGAGTGAGGCTAGCTGAGATGCAGTGAATGGGGGTTCTGGGCTCAATAGTATGGAGGAACTTTGGAGTTCATGAACTATGTACACGCTACCCTTAACCCCAACACCCATGCCCCAGCATCTACAGCAGCACTAGCTACCCATAAATTCCTGTCATACCCCAAGTCCAGTTCCCTGTCGTGTCTCATGTTTCTCTTGTCCTGTCTCATATTATCAATGTTCCCAAGATTCCCTTTTTTGTTTCTCCTCAGTCATTAATCTTCGGGGAGGGGCATACTGTCATGTATCTGTCCTGTTTGGCTCCTCTGTCTGTTCATTCACATTGTCACTCTGTTTTGTTTTGGTCCCCCCCAGTCGCTCCTTAGCATGTGTCTTGTATCTGCCCTTGTTCTGCCCTGTTCTCCACCTGTGTCTCATTTGTAACCTTGCCCGTTGGTCATTCATTCCCAGGTGTGTCCCTTTCTGTCCGTGTATTTAAGTTTGTTGTTCCAATGGGTCTGTGTTTGAATGCCAGTGTGTGTACTATGCATTTGTTTTGTTTCCTGTGTTTGTGTGTTTTTCAATAAATCCTTTGAACCCTCTGTCCACCTCTCTTCGTCTGCTCCACGCCCTACGTGACCAGTGTGGATTGAGGTGGATCGAGGCTGAAAGCAGGGAACATTCATCAAGATAAGAGTGTTCAAAGAAGAGTGGGGAAAGTAGTAAAAAAATGCTCATGAATCTTACAGACTCTATGTAAATGTATTTAAATAGATATATATGGATATATAATTAGCTATAATGGCACAGTCATTGTTGACAACACAACAGGAGGCTTAATCAACCTTTGTGTATTTAGTAAGTGGGATTTAGTAATGGATCCCTTTTTACCTCACTAATGGGAACCATTTTCTGAGTGTTCAACTTGTAAGGTGGAATTTGAACATGATTTTGAGGGCACTATAATATCCCACAATTCACAATTCACTACTAATTTACAGTAAACACTACTGATCAATACATGAGCTGAATATGGACCAGAATGCAAGTGTGAGTCTCATTACTAAATAACACAGTGGAATGAATGCAACATGTAAAATGTAACATTAGTTCAATAATGGGAGGATTGTTTCTAAGCAGCATATTCAAGGATTATTTCATGAACAGCACAGAGCTTTACTAACTTTAATTCAGAATTCAATTTGTTTGTTTGTGTGTGTGTGTGTGTGTGTGTGTGTGTGTGTGTGTGTGTGTGTGTGTGTGTGTGTGTGTGTGTGTGTTAAGCTTAAGCACGGCTCAGACACTCATGTGTTTGTTTATGTGACCGTTGCTTACGTGTGTTACTGAGGAGGAAGTGTCTGAATTCATTTGTGTTTCTACCACTACTTAGTAAACTACATAGTCTATATAGCACAATACTAATGAGAAAATAGGGATCCATTTCAGCCACAGTCATATTGTTTCTGTGTTCTGAGTCTGTGCCATCATCCATCAGCTTTCATGTGTCTACTCAGGTTTGCTGACTGTGGGTTAGAGGGGAGCTGATACAACGTAATTGTTTTTTTATTTTGTTTTTTTGTAATTGTTTTTTTTTTTCTTTCTGCCAAGCTGAATTGACCTCTGTCCTGTCTGGTTTGATGTTGGAGATAAGAGCTCCATTGACTAGGTGTCCTTTCTGCTGCCACCCTTCAGACTGAATCAACCGCCATAAAACCTCTTATATCTACCATTACACCCAGCCAAAGAACTTCACTAGCATTCCGACTTATCCCCCTGACGGGACCTGCATACTCTCCCAAAAAAACATTTCTAACATAATTCATTTTTACATACTCCTATCAACATGGTAATCATAGATCTGATCTTCCATCCCCTTCTACTATTAATCAGTGGTTAAATCTGAGTACTATGAAGAATCTAAGGGGTCTGAAGTCCAGTGTAAAGCTTCCACAGTATGTGATAATTTAGGGCAGGGTTTCTCAACCTGTGAGCCAGGGACAACCAGTGGGCCTTGAAGCACTGTTTAGTGGTCTGCAAGCCCATCTTCACAGGAAGGCAGTATAGTGGGCTGGTACTTTAAACATATAAAAAATGCATAAGTATAAATTGAGAGATCAGTTATGATCAAACTCTAAAAAAGTATAGCTATTAATAGTAATCCACATATCATAGAATAAAAGCAGGCAAATTAAGTATTATCCAGCCACTGCATCAGCCACAGCCACCTGATGCAGTTCTCTACACTTGATATCTCAGGATCCTACCTACAGACATAACATAACATAAACAACATAAAAAAAAAGCATAAAAAATTCTTACCCTATCTAACCATAGTGCTGGTCTCATCGTTGTGTGATGAATTATCAGTGAGTAATCCTACTCGGAAAATAGCTAAAGTTCACTCATTTCCAACTGAATTAAATCCCAGTTTAAATGCCAAAGGAGCCTCCAGTACAGGTTTAATGTTCTGTTCAAGTGTAGATTCTCATCCTGCATGCAGACTCTGACTGATCAGCGAGAGGGGTTATAGAGGAAAATGAGAAGAGAGCGGCTGTTTGCTCTCTTTTTTGCTCACACAGTGGTCACATTTCAGAATAAAAGTATGAGTAAATCATTACCTTTATATCTAATCTGAGGAACAATGGGTGCCTACACCTTCTTGGCTTTAGTGCTGAGTGCATTCCTGTACACACTTAAAATCTAATTTTCAAACATTTATATTTATATGCAGATGCTGTACTTACAGGATGTAATTGCTGTGATTTTCCTAACACCATTAAAGTTACTGAGGCTTTTTAGGCAGACTGACTTAAATTTGTCTCTCATTAAATCAGGACCATAATTGCAGGTTGATAAGATTGCCTGATAGTTTTTTTCTTGTCTGATGAAACTCAAATACAAGCTATATTTCTCATTTACTTTTCATCTTGCATGAGAAGGTCAGAGAAAGAAAGCACCAGTTTCTCATAAGGACATGGAGTTTGTAGAGCACAGGTTCCCTCTGGTGGTCACAAACTGTTTTGCAGTTTAAGTGTGTGCCTTACTATAATCAGAATTACTATTTTATATCCCAGAGGGGATAATAAATATAACAAATTACATATACCATAATGTATGTTTACTGTTAGATTTCTTCTCCTCTCATCTTCTTAAGCATTGGAAGTAATGTGATATTACAGTTATCTGAAGGTGGATTTGTAATGGTAACTGTATCTCCAAATCCATGGATGATCAATCCATCATGTAGGCCTATATCTGGATGAACCAATGACATCCCCTAACTTCATGTGTTCACATTGTATATGAGAAGGTGTAAGAGGGTTCTTCAAAAATTCTTTACTAAGCAGAAGCTCTGTGTAGAACTATAATGACTCAAAAACCATTTGAATTGATACGTTATTAATTGCCTGTCTTATATTTTAATAAATCTAGTGTAGGTGATCATTTAAATAACATTTGGTTCTATATACTAGCACCAATACTAGATTAATTGTTGAGTTGTATAAAATAAGATCCATGCATATCCATTTTTAGTTTTCTCCATGGTTTGATATTTACACAGTGTAAATATTTCTGGATGAACAGACTGAATAGACCAATAGATATGCATATAATATACATTGTTTTGCATACAAATGTAGATTAAAAGATTTCAATCTAAAAACATTTTACACACACACACACACACACACACACACACACACACACACACACACACACACACACACACACACTATAATCCATACAGATCAACAGTAAATCTAATAAAGGCTTGAAATATTTAACTTACATGTAATGAATATAATATGACAGTTTACCCTTTTGAATAAATAATGAATAATAATAATAATGCTTTAATATGCATTAGAGATGATACACAAGTTTATACTGTGGTAACTCGACTTTTCACTTTTATGGCAACTGTGGTACATGTATCAGTGAATGTGGACAACAGATTCCTTATTATATAATCAATGTGCTTCTATTGCAAAAACATAACAGGATTTTCCATGTGATGAAAATGGGGGCAGCCTCATTGTGTTGCTGTCCAATGTAAAACATATATCGCCAAAATGTAATATATATATATATATACACCCCTGCTGTGTGTGTGTGTGTGTGTGTGTGTGTGTGTGTGTGTGTGTGTGTGTGTGTGTGTGTGTGTGTGTGTTTTTCTTAGCTGCAGCCCCAACTCCATAGATCATATCTTATATAATATTCTTCACAAGAATGTGAGTCTTTCCTCCTAACCTTTCTAAATTCATGGATTTCATTAGACAACAGCAATTTTATAATTTGGCCGTATGTTCCAACCTTTCTATGAGCACCAGAATGCAGTGTTTGTGTCAATTTTGACCGTAGCCCTTGTTTACGAATATCCAACGTTTACCTCGGCTTTCTTATGCAACATTAACACATGTACACATGTTGGATGTCAATAGAAAGAGAATTGGCTAGCATAGTGAAGTGTAATTGGCATTGTTCACACTGTGTGCTTGCTGCAGTTTGCTAAGTGGCTCCTTCGCCGTCTGCTCTCCTCCCCAGGGTCCAGCCACTGACAGGCCGGCTGGTGAACCCCAGCTTTACTGCTTCTCCACACCCATTGAGTGCTTAACAAGCAGCAGAATTTCTCACATCCTGAACTGTGTGTAACTTTTTTAGTCTGCTCTAATAGTCCTGGCACTATTGATTTCTTGTCACGGTCCCTCAGCCAAGCAAAATACTAATGGCAATGGTCAATAAATGACACAGACAGAAAGTTCTCCCCCTCTTTCTTCCCCATCAAACTTGCCCTCTAAATATAGTACACCGTCCTCACTACAAGGCTACTGTAATATGAGTGGAATGGATTAGAGCAAAGACTATATTTATCAATGTTATATTGAAGTCTGGTATTTGATCATAATTGTACCATACGTACATTTTGAAATCTTGGATTGTTTTGATACAGTGCCTTGAAAAAGTATTCATACACCTTGAACCTTTCTAAATTTTTTCACATTACACCCACAAATTTAAATGTTTTGGGGGGGATTTTATATGATAGACCAACACAAACAAGTAGCAAGTATTTGTGAAGTGAAAATGAAATTCTACATAGTTTTGAAATTTTTTAATAAACAAAAATTTGAAATGTGTGGCATGTATTTGTATTCAGCCCCCTATGCTCTCGTACCCCTTAATAAAATCTAGTGTGACCAATTACCTTCAAAAGTCATTTAATTACTAAATGTCCACTTATTACTTATTAAGTCCACCTTTGTCTCAGTACATTTACAGATGTTCTGTAAAGGCATCGGAGGTTTATTAAAGAACATCAGTGGTCAAACAGAATCATGAAAACAAAGGAACTCAGCAGACCGGTCAGGGATAAAGTTGTGAAGAAGTGTAAAGCAGTGTTAGTTTAGGTTAAACAAAACATATCCCAAACTACGAACATTACATATAGCACTGTTCAATCCATAATCTGAAAATCAAAGGAGTGTGGCACAACTGCAAGCCTACCAAGGCATGGCTATCCAATTAAACTGACAGCCCAGACAAGGAGGGAACTAATTAGAGAAGCAGCCAAGAGGCATATGGTCACTTTGGATGAGCTACAGAGAATCTATCCACAGGATAACTATTTGTCATGTACTCAATGAATCTGGTATTTATGGAAGCCATGTAGAGGACACAGCAATCTAGCAAAGTAGAACATTTGGCCTAGATGCAAAATGCTATGTGGTGGAAAACCAACATAGCATATCACCCCGAACACACCATTCTCACTGTGAAACATGGTGGTGGAAGCAGCATGCTGTGGGGATGCTTTTCTTCAGGTACAGGGAAGTTGGTCAGAGTTGATGGACAGAGGTAAATACAGGGCAGTCCTGGAGGAAAAACTGATAGAGGCTGCAAAAGAGTGAGGTGGATTTTCACTGGACAACAACCCTAAACATGCAACCAGAGCTACAATGGAATGGTTTCAATTAAAGCATATTCATGTAAATTCATTTAATAGTGCTGTAAGTTTAAGTATGTTACCTTGTTACCCATCCTCAAGTTGCAATAACATTAGTTGGTTATCTGGTTGGATATAGAGTCTTTAAATGTCTACACAGTTACTATGAACTGAAAAATGTACTACTGCAATATTAACCATGAGTATTGTGCCTTTTTTCTCTCACCAGCTTGTGCTGTACTTTTTGTCCCTCATATTTTGTTCACACACACACACACACACACACACACACACACACACACACACACACACACACACACACACACACACAACACACAGAGAGAGAGAGGAGAGAGAGAGAGAGAGAGAGAGAGAGAGAGAGAGAGAGAGAGAGAGTGTGTCAGTGAGTGAGTGAATGAGTGAGTGAGACAGACAGACAGGCAGACATACATACAGAGAGAATACATTTCCAGTCAAACACCAGAGCTTGTCTGGTTTTCCTTTTCTTCATGGACATAAAAAAAAAACTTGGAGTGTGAAAGGTTCAGTCAACCAAGCTCAAGCATACACACAGGCCAACGAAAATGGTGCCATGACCCAGATTCTCTTGTTCTAGGCCAGTCTAGGTCGGTCTAAAAATCCCACAGTGGATCAGCATCAGCTTGGTCACTGGTACTGGTGCTGACAGATATAATCCCATGCATAATTTTTTAAATGGTTTTATTCCATTTTTAAACATTCTTACTTAAAAAGGGGAGCTACAGCAGATCATTTGGATTGTTTCATTGAATAATATGCTTGAGACTGGGATGCATTTTTGGCTCTTACAAGAAAAATGCATTTTGCTAATTATATATTAAAAACATTTCTTCAGTTTTATGTTTAGTTATATCACCTCCACTTCTCAGTATAGTTAAAAATAAAGATCAAATGTCTATATATTTAAATATGTTAAAAAGGTCAAAGGTGTTAGTGGGGTGTCCAAACGTTTTCACATGAATGCATATTTCACATATAAAGTTATTTCCATATGTTTTAATTTTATTCACATAAATTCACCAGACAAAAAGACTTACCTTGCCTGTTTTACATGGTAGTAAATTTAGACCTCTGCAGATGACATTGTACACGGATGATCAGAGTCTAAATACCTGTGGGGTATGCAATGGGAATGAGTGATTGACAAGTGGAAGTACAGTACAGTGAGTGTCTTGTAGGCAGGCCAAAGGCCAGAGTATTAAATATGCGGGTGTATCAAAGTGTACAGTCAAACAGACAAAAAGACAAAGTGAGCAAAGGCATCTTGCATGACAATTTGCCCCAAAACTTCATGGTATGCAGTTCCCTGAAGAAAATGAGTTGTGAAGGTCCTGCATTGACCTTTAGTTCAGTTCTTGCATGGAAGTGAAGTGATTTTCAGTCACATGCCAGTGCTCCCTGTTTGTCATTTTCATTTTTCAGCCACAAATCTGATGAGAATTTCCTGTATACTGGGATACACCTTCTTTCTTGCTAATCATTAACATCTGCTTCAAATGAGATGTACACTGCTCTGTATCACCTCTTCTCGATCCATGAATCTAATCACACACCCTGCAGATATTTATAGACTGATCATCCACCATCTGCAGGTGCCTGAATTTCCTATCACTTTAAACATGCAAGATGAATAATTGTTTGTCTGGGGAGTTTGTTTCTATATTTTTCTTCTTATATCATCAGCACATATTTATTTAGTTTGTTCTTAATTTAGGTTCTTGGTTTGTAGTTATGATCTTAAAGATGACTGTTTATTGCAGTCTGATCTAAAGAGGACTTTGTACATATGACTAAAAAATATTTCAGAAATTGCAACAGTATGTACTAAATATAGGATGGCCCTCATACATATGTCATGAAGTTGTCTCTGTGACAACTTCAGCTGTGAAGAGAGCTATAAAAATACTAATACAAAATACAAATATATTTTGATTTGATTTGATATGTGCAATTTCCTAAAGCAACCCAGTCATGCAGAAGCAAGTCAAATGATTTGAAGGGAGAATATTACAAAGCAACCACTTTTATTTTTTATTTTTTATTTTATATCTTAACTTGATATAAACTTTACCAAACCTAAACTAAGTTAACCCTTAGCTAAACCCTTAGCTTAGCATAGCATAAACCAGTGATGGATCCCTATCCCCATTCTTTATTATTGGTTTAAGGCAAAAACATGTTGATGGAACAGACATGAATGTCCACATTTCCATTGTCTTTATCCTCTCATATCTGAGTTGACTCATCAAACACAACATTACTGTAACTAAGTAAAAAGTAAAAAAAAATGAAAAATGTCTTTACCGTAATCCACATTTAAACCTAACCATTACCCTTATTCTATAGCTAACCTGAACTGTAGTGAAATGAGGAGTTCTTATTGGTTCTTCACTTATTTCAGTCCATTCAATTATTTTTTATAAGATTCAAAAATTTAATAAACAACATGATTATCTCCAACATTATTTCCCAGTGCTGTTTGGTCAATTCTACTGTATGTTAAGATACATGACAGACAGGCTGTGTGAGGCTGTATATTGTTCGATCAGTTTTAGCTGGGTTCAGAAATATTCATATGGGTCATATTTTGGGTCTAGAACAATCAACCTATATGGGTGTTTCTACGTGAGATCTAACAGATCTGTTTATCACATCCAACTTGTGGTAAAGCAGCACTTTCAACAGCACTGGGTCAAAATGAATTCTCAGTTATTACCTTAGAGAAGATTCAACACAGCCAACAGTCTGATCCTAGTCGTCTAAAAAAACGATTTAAGAAGGAAAATCCTTCAAGGCAAGAAAGGGGTGGAGTGGAAACAAAAGTCTTGGAACTCCAGCAGTGGGAAAGGTTGAGGGTCCAGGGTGGTGTGTTATGGGCAGCTCAAGCTTTACAGGTTTTACAGGGAAAAGGGGCTTTGTACACCATTCACTTCATGAATCTCCATATAATAACACAAAAATGAAAAGATGCAGCACTTTATACCTTTAAGAAAATGCCTTTTCTACAGGATTGGCAGTTATTGATTAGTTGTATTGAAGTTGCCACTTCTGTCAATAAGGCAGATTATGGAAACTGCTCCACCACCTGGAGTGAGGAAGATGATTTTTCTATTGGAGTTCTGTAAAACAACTTGCCATTGTCAGTATGCTACTTTAAGGCACCCCTTCTTTTGCACACACAGCTTGTATAATCTTGACAGAACAGCACTACCAATAAAGTGGGATGCTCTAGACCAGTGCTGGCTAGAGTTAGAGTGTAAAGCACTCAGTATTGGCACATACTGAGAAAGTTTTTCTGCCTTGCAATGGGGAGAAAGATGCTGTGGAATCTCTTCTTTCTCCATCACAGGTGGAGGAGACTATCACTGAAGGAGCTGCCCAGTGCTGCACCTGCTTGCTGTAGTGGGTGAGGTCCACTGATGGAAGCTTGGTCAACATCCTCCTCTCCGCCACCTTCCCCACTGGGCACAGCCCTGGACAGAAATGAATGATTTTAAGGAAATAAATCATACTAACTTACCATATACCTTAACCTTTAGAACCATAGGTGAATCTTCTGGGATGTTTTCATAGTTTAACATATTATTATTCACCACACATTTAGAGCGTATTTATAGGAGACAGTCACACATATTGTTATGTTCAGGAGATCCTAGGCTACTCAAATTTGTCTTCATTTGAGATGTAAATATCAACAGAATTTAAACATATGTAAGAATTTGACCATGCTTTAATAAAAATATTTTTTGTGTTTTTTGTTTAGATCGTAGAAATAAATAACACCTTATGTCAGAAATTTGATTATACAAACACAAGTTATTTGTTATGATTAGACTGACAAGTATATTTACAAATATTATTTGTTTATTATTTATCTTTTATTATTATTTTTTTTTTATTAATGTATGTATCAGTATCAAGGGGATAGAATTAGCATTGACACTAGTATCCAGAAAGTATTGAATTACCTTCCAAAAAAAACCAAAAAAACCCTGATTTGTCAACATGTCCTTAACCTAGAGGTGCAGAAAGGGTTAAATCCCGATATTTGAGTGTATGCTTGGTTGACTTTAATCATGATCTCCCCATAACACATATAGTAAGTATGATTGGCTCTGTTTGTTTGTTTGTTAGCAGTGCCAAAACTAGAAGGAAAACCTTCCAGCAGGGTTACCATGTTCATTTCCAGGCAAATTGGGCTTGCTTGAAAATGCTGGCACAGGAGAAATTAGAAAAGGTTTTTTTTGGCCTACTTTTACTAATTTACCTTGACCACCAAATCACTTTCGTTTGTAAAAAACAGTACAAAAAAGTGACATTTTTTTGGGGATGTGTTACTATATATGTTTTGTGACGTGTTAAATAGCTGACAAAAGTTTGGAAAGGAGGAGTGCTGAAAGAAGAAAAGACAATAATAAATAGCAAAAACTGAATGAGCTTGAACTTCAGTGACAAGAGAAAATGGATGAAGAACTGTCCACTAGAAATTTAAAGACATATTGGCTATTCAAATTGTGCTGCTTTAATTTGAAAGCTGGAAGCTTAAAAATTCTCCAACTGTCCACTAAATGAAACAGATCTTCATTTAAACTGAAATTCTAATGACCAGGAATTCAGGAGTGACCAGGAAATGGAAATAAATAAAATGTAACCAACAAAGAGGATTGGGGGACAAAAGAGAAAGAGGAGAGGAAAAAACTGAAATTAGTCAAATTCAGTTTTTAGTCTTTGTGTTTCTATTAAATGCTCATGACTGGGATTTTAAATTACTGTAACAGATAATAAGATCTTAATATTAAATTAGATTATAATATTAAAAAAGATGAAAATGCTTGGTTAGATAGGAGAAGTGCTGAAGTTTATTGTGATATGTGGCTCATGTCTGTATTGTTCCTCTGATCCTGAGATATGAAGACTAGAAAACAGCATGTAACTGCTGCAAAGTGCAAATCTTGGCTTCTAAGGGTTAAATGTAGAAATTTAAAGACATATTGGCTATTCAAATTGTGCTGCTTTAATTTGAAAGCTGGAATCTTAAAAATTCTCCAGATGTCTTTGTTCATCTGGAGAATAATACTGCGAAAGACGATGATGCCATGAAACAAAAAAGCTCTGAAAGACCAGTCCGATCAGTTGCTGCCAGTGCAGGGAGAGTGCCGGCTATATTCTTGGACACTGGCACTTTTTATATTACCATCGAGTGGTGGGAAATGATCTGCTGATAATAAGGTCAACACTTGGATGGCTTCCCCAGTGCTAACAAACTTTAGCCATCATGAGCTACTTCTCCAACACTTTAGTTAAAAGGCTAACTCTTTAAGTCTTTCACTAGTTAATTAATAAAGTTAATTTCCACACGCTTGTTGTTTAAGCTGTGTCTGTAGCTATTTATCTAGCTGGCATATTGCTTATGACCTATATTATGAATGTTTTGAAGACAAACCAAGCAGAAATGAAATGTGGGATAATTACTGAATTTGACCTTACTGTCAATATTTATTATATTTACAATATTATTTAATTACTTTATTTTCATGGATTATTGTTGATGCTACAACTCAGCCAGCTAATGATGCTCTGACAATTTTGATGTATCCAACTTTATCGTCTGACTTTGACAGTGTTGTTTCAAAGTGAAAAATTAGTTTCCAGTGAAATATATACCAATATATATACCAACCAAGCTAAGCCTTGTTTCAGCCAGACATGTTGCTTGCTTTGTAAATGTAATGTTAAAGGTTCATTTGACCTTTTTTCATTTTATTTTACAATTCTATATTCTTTATTATTCAATTTTATTGCTAATATTGCTGTTCAATAGGGCAGTTGTGGCCTGGTGGTTTGATAATCAGCCTTGTGACTGGAAGGTTGCTGGTTTGATTCCCTGAACTGGCAGGACATGACTGAAGCACTTAAACAAAGAGTTGGACTCCCCAACTGCTCCCCAGGTGCTAAGAATAGGGCTGCTAGGTATGCTTACTCCCCCCTAGTGTGTGATTTCACTAGTGTTTATGTATGTTTTTCAGTGAGTGGATAGGTTAAATGCAGAGGACAAATTTCCCCGTGTGCAAACACAGTGGGGGTATATGCACATTTACATTTATGTAACTTTTTTAAATTACTTTATAACTTTATAGCCATAAAATTTATTTTATACTTTATATGCACTTTCATTTACCCTACTTTCATTCATAATTCTATGGCTACTTTATGGCAATTTTCTCAAGCATGATTGTATTTGTGGCTACACTGTCTGCCTCTCTGTGAAGCAAGTATGAGCTACATTAATGGATGCAATACAAATAAAGCTTATTATTTTATATCATATTGTGGTTAAAGTGTCCATTACACCCAATCTTATCGCACCATCCTTCTCCAGGTAGAAAAAGTCAACATAATAAAGACATGAGTTCTTGATTGTTGGATTATATTTGACAGAAGCGTATAATTTGTAAAAACTGTAAATTGGGTTTTCCCCTTTAAAAACACAGCGACAGAGTATCAACTGTAATACCGCTCTGTGACCATGTGGTGTCGCTCAAGAGTAGCTGAAGGTGCGTCTTCTGCCTCCCCTCCCCCTATGCTTGTGTGTGTGTGTGTGTGTGTGTGTGTGTGTGTGTGTGTGTGTGTGTGTGTGTGAAACTAGAAAGTGAGCCTGGGTTTCCAGCTGAGTGCTTGCGCTCCTCTCAGTGTGTGTGTGTGTGTGTGTGTGTGTGTGTGTGTGTGTATATGTGTGTGTGTATGTGTGTGTGTGCGCGCGCGAGCGTGCGCTTGTGCGCGTGTGCGCGCGCGTGCTGTCATTATTACTATCCAGTCTGCTCCCCCTTCTCAGAATGGCCAGATTCGCTCAGACTGAGACAAGACGGCAGCAGCCTCCCCCCCAGCAGCCCCATCCCACTCACTCCAGCCTGCTCTCCACCGGACCCGGGGCTTCACCGACCCAACATCCACTCCTCCCTCTCCCGCACCAGCACCAGGGCGCCCAGACCCCATTCCCCAAACCCATGAACGGGTCAGAACACATCTCCATTCATCCGGAGAACGGCACCATGAAAGACCAAGACGCCATAAAACTGTTTATTGGGCAAATACCGCGGAACCTAGAGGAAAAAGACCTGAAACCCCTGTTCGAACAGTTTGGGAAAATCCACGAATTGACAGTGTTAAAGGACCGATACACCGGCATGCACAAAGGTAAAGCCTCAACCCCTGACAGCATTGTTTACCAGCCTGCTGCTCAGCCGCTGGAAACACGACTTCATACACAGCACGGCGGGCGCTCGTGGTTACGCCGTGGACGTCCGCCGCGGTTTTGTCCTCGCAGTAAAAAAAAGCGTGTATTTCTATCGTTCGGTGATGTTGTGAGACTGAACGTCGATGTTATTTTGGACGTCAGTCCCACATTGTTATGCGCGTGTTTACTCGAATAAACCCCGTGTGCTGGAAACAGTGCGCGTTAATGTCCGAGCTGCTGTTTGCTGCTCGAGGCTTTTGAGTCGTTTTAGTTCCGAGGCCGTTTAAACTGGGCTGATGTTTCCTGTCCCCTTTCCTCTGGAACTGGGGCAAAAGATGGCTTAGCAGAGATGTATTTTTTAACAGTCTTTGCCTTTTGCGATGGGGAGACATCATTTATTCATTGTGCTGCCTCTGTCTAAACCGCGCTCACGGCTCACGCGCTTCTGGCTCGTACAGTGTTTTGGAACCTAAACCGCGTTTTTTTCCACACTCCTTTTACGGCGAGCCCCGCCCTCCCCTACTGCGATTGGCTGGAGGCACTCGTCGTTCGGTACCATTGGCTGGTAACTCACACTCACGAGCAGTTCACCGAGTCGGTGTGTGTTACTAGCCAATCCTGACGCGCGAGAGGCGGGGCTCTCCAAAATACCGGTGTAGAATAAAGCAAGGGTCCGTCAGCGGCCGGTATTCCTTTACCAGTTGATCAAAAGTCCTGCATGAACAAGAAATGATTAAAGATATGATGTAGTATTTTTGTGTTCTCATTTGATCACGTGTCACTCAGTGTTTGAGCAGTGTTGAGGTTCTGGCATATGCCTTTGATGCAGAACCTGTAGATTTTCTTTGGAAAATGCTTGAATTCATGGTGTAAAACTGAATATTTACCATATAAATATGATCTAGTTATTCTTATATTATTATTGATATATAAACATAAATGCATGTATACCCACTGTGCTTGCACACAGGGAAATTTGTCCTCCACATTTAACCCATCTACTCACTGAAACACACTCTAGGGGCGGCTCTGTCCACAGCACCCCGAGAGCAGTTAGGGTGCAGTTAAGTGCCTTGCTCAAGGACACTTCAGTCGTGTCCTGCTAGTTCATGGAATCGAACCAGCAACCTTCCAGTCATAAGGTTCCCTAACCACCAGGCCACGACTACCCTGTGTATCTTAAAAGATCATTTATTCAGTATCTACTATGAAACTGGTATGCAAAGGATCAAATCATAGTCAGAATTAGTGTCTTTTTGGTTTTTATTAGGGGTTTAATGAAGTTTCCAATGTTTTATGTTATTTCTTATTCTGTGATCAAGATTCAATATGATTTTTTTGATATTTTCAAAAAATTACCATAGAATTTAATTTTTGATAAGTGAACCCCTTGCCTACTTTACTTATAGCATGTGACCAGATGTCTATTTTAAATCACATTAGATGCAATGATACCAGAAATAAACCAGTAGCATCTCAATTATATTGTCAGACCCTTAAAGTGATGCTGGGCTATTTAATTCATTTTGTCACAAGTATAAATGCTTATTTTCTCTGTTATTGGTTTTTATTTTATTAACAGTGGTAACGGCATAGATATGTACAAATGTAATATCATATTATTGACAGTATCCCAGAGGGCTGTGTTAGCAACACAATTGAGAAATTCCATTCCCTGTGTTTAAGGTTCTTCCAGTTTGTATGATGTGGTATTGATTGTTACAACAATCTAATGAAAATTAATGCACTTATTATAACAGTTAACTCATAGCCTGAAATACTGATGTTATCGTATAAATGAAGCACATTTGCAGGCCAACAGTGATTCATGACCCATAAGCTTCTGTGAAATCCTACAGCAAGTTGAACATTATGATGAAATAAGAAGCTTTTGAGTGCACGAAGATCCAAGTTTCACCCTTTAAGTAAAGCTAGTTTCCTCTTTTCAACTGTGAATCAATTCACAGCTGCTTTGCTATTAGCCTGCAAAAGCTTACTGAAGCCTAATCCTATTCACAGCCCTCTTTCACAGCCTATAATACTCCAATATATCTCAATGCATGACACATACAAGGACAGCTAATGTTAATGCATGTTCTGTGTTTATTGATGTTACAAATGTCCCTTAAAGAAAATTCCCATTTGTGATTCTGTACAACGCCAGCTTTAAATCTTTTGTTTTTGTATTTAACTAGTGATGTAAGGGGATGTGCTCACTGAGGGGATCAAATGTTGGAGACACATTTCGGAAAGGGGAACGCATCTCAGCACAAACTCAGCCTGCTAATTCACGCAGGAAAACATGGAATTAGTTTGTTAGGCGTGATAATAAGGCATGACCATAATGACTCGACTGAAGAGGATTAGCAACTGTAGTTATTGTCTGAGGCCTCGGTCCCTTGGATCGGACGCTCTGTCCCTGAACACAGCTTGCTTTTCCCAATTAAAATGTGCTCTGGTCTGGTTACTTCACATTATTTAATGGGACTTATGCTGTTCAGTGCCAACCCCCAGGCAATTATTGTCCCTCGATTAGTATTAATAGTTAGCATTCACCTCCACGATATTTCAGGATTGATCGCTCAAAGTCTAATACTCCCACTGCACTTAATTAAAGTTTGTACATTGAATATTTATCAATCTATTGTGTGAGTATGTGACTCTTTTGTACTTCTGCAGATTGAAAATGCTGATAAACATTAAAATGTGTCAGAATCCCATGTTGCATATGGTGCAAACAGATTGCTGTTGCTCCTCCCTTTTGTTTAGTCGTTATTTTTGGGAATGCCAAATGGAGACAATCGTCACATGTGAAAAGCAGAGAAGACGGCACAGTGCACACAGTAATGCTAGATGAGATGCAGAACAACTAACATTATGAATACTCATATCTGCTGAAGTGGAATACCAGCATTAAGATAAAGTGTTTGGGATCATGGTGTTGATGTCTTTATAACTGGTGTAGAAATAACCCAGACAAGTCGTAATGCTAATATTATCTTTCTTGATCTTTCACTGATATAAAGACGCTGTAGTGGTTTGCATGTGCAGTAGCACTCAGATTAAAGCTGGACTGGACTGTTTATATTGTCAGTCACCTTTTATTTTATGGGAAATGGAAATTTTACAGGAGAATGTCAGTGGAAAATATTTTATTATTTATTTATTTTTTTTGGCCAATTACTTATGAAATTTGGGCACAAAATAAAGAACAACTGTCAGATTCATGTTATGTCAAAAAATGAAAGATTCATAAATACAGAATGGTTGGGGTAAAATGGCCTTATTTGCTCACGTGTTAGTGTTGGATGGATTTCTCTTTCTGAGAACAGGATTAGAAACTGTGTTTTGAAAATATTTTAAGGGGGAGTTTACTAGGACCAATTTTCTGATACAAAGTTGAAAATGAAGTTGAAAACTCTTTTGGACCATTTAGGCTCCTACTGTCTAATTATGTTTCTTGATAATTATTTGAAAATGTTTGATAAGAAATTATATGTCATTGCCGTGAACCTTGTTTTATGAAGTGGTGACATTATAGGTTAAAATTTGACAGCAGTCTTAACGGAAAGGTTTGGTCAGTCATGCTAATCTTACTAATGTAGGGTGGTAGTGGCTCAGTGGCTGACATGCTGAGTTATTGACTGCAGGGTTTTGGGTTCGATTTCTGCTAATCTGCCACTGTTGGGGCCTTGGGCATGACCCTTAACCCGCTCTGTTCCAGGGGAGCAGCAGAATGGCTAATCCTGCACTCTGACCCCAGCCTTCCAAACTGGGATATGTGAATTTCATTGAATTTCGTTGTTGGCTGTATGAAGCTTCTATAAGAATATTAATAATAAGGGCACCATCTTCTCACTATTATCGATTGTTAAAGATATTAATGATTAGCATTACTCAAACAACATCAGGCTCTGGATTTTTTTGTTCATTGTTAGCAAATTTAGCGTGTATGCCTGAAACATTATTCCCACAGATTGTAAAGTAATTGTTGTTTTAAAATAGGTTGAACTGGTAAAAACATTTTCCGTCACTGTATCACACAAGTACTGCAGACAAAGTCCCATATCTCTGAATGTATGCTGGTTATTTTCTTTGTGATCTGATGTATCATAGATGAATTTCCAGCTTCGCTCGTGTACCAAAGCTGCTCTGTTGAAATGAAGGAAAAGACAGTGAAAGTAGCAGAGACACAACCCTTTTTGTATCCAGAGCAGTGTATGCTAACTGGGGAATTTAAGCAGTGGGGGCACATGTATAAATAAAGCATTCATGCATGCATAATTTGTTCAGAGAGTTGCTTGAGGGTTGATAGCTATTATGAAATATTCCAAACTCCGGCAAGTTATTTTACGCTGATCATTACTATCGACGTCAGTTTTGATGGTTTTATAGCTGTCAGCAGATCACTGCAGACATACTTAGTATTGTCATGGCAACTAGATTGCAATCATTTCACAACAGGACAGGCAAAGGCAAATATTCATAGGCAGATATTTTGAAACAAGTATAGTTTTCAGCTTTTTAATACCACATCGGTTTGGTCTGTTGATTGGTGCACCACTGAGGGCTTTTGTTGCTTCTGTTCTGGTTTTGTTTTCAGAGGTAATGAGAGTGGAGAAAATGACAAGAGGGAAAAAAAGGAAGGAGGTGAACGTGGAGAAGATAAAAAGAATTGAACAGGGTTTCTGTTTGCGAACCGCTGACCGATTTTTAATGCTGTTTTTCCCACCACAATGCCTAGGAGATTCTGCTGTAGCACACTGAGATAATCGCTCGCAGTTTTGAGATGATTCATATGAAGTAATGCGAGAGAAGGACTTTGATGAAGAGAGACACATATGTGGACTGAGAAATCCACCAAGAGATTCTTTACCTTCAGTGAAAAAATAAAATTCATAAACTCAGCTTGGATACAAACCTAGACCATATGGTTGATCTGCACATTTCTAGCTCCCTCACCCTTAAAAATGAAGTTGCTTTATATGGCTCTTTGAGTGATGCCATAGAAGAACCACTTTTTTCCATATGGAAGCATGTTTGTAATAGAAATGTGTGAGTGTGAAGAACCTTTTAAAGGCCTGAGGATAAACATCACCTGATATAAAAAGGTGGTTTTCCAGGTTAAAGGTTCTTAACACTCACACAGCTTTATTAAAAACAGGGTTCTCTATGGAACTAACAACTAATGGACATAAATTTGCATTAGTGATTATCATTACTCATAAAATCACTTAGTGACACAAGCTTCAATTCATTGTTAGCATGTATGGCTTATCTAGGGTACTCACTATTAATTATGTTCATTAATGACATAATGATTTTGGTGAATAATCCATTATTTATCTGGGCCTAGATGCATTTTACAGCACTTGTCCACTGCATGCAGTGTGGAATTTGTTGCTTACTTCCTTTTCCAGCACCTCTCTTCTTGAGGGGCATGTCTAAGTGCAAGAGACTAAGACACTAGGGCTTGGTGAAATGACTGGAAATCTCAATATGCTTAAGAGAAATGGCAATGTAAAATATGATATGATGAAAATTGTAACAAAGTTGTTTAAATAGTTTCAAATATATTGATATTTATAATAAATTGCCCAGCCCTAGAAGGAATGTGACAATTATGAAGTTGTGGATTTAAAATAAATTTCATATGAATTATCTTCCCAAGTAGACCACTCTCGTCACTTGGTTCTAATAAAGTAGTCTACACTTTCAAGTATGACAGTAATTAAAAATTTCCTGTTGTTTTTGTCTGTGTACACATCCATTGCAGCTTAATTTAGCAATTTTGAAAAGCTGTATTAAAAATATGGAGATTAAACACTATAAATTAAATTGCATTAGAGAAAGAAGAAGTGGAATCTGGAAGCATCCATGTCTTACAATTTTCACAAATCTATGTAGGCGCATACTGGTTGTGTGCGGTCAATGGAATACTGCTTTGGCTTGTTTGGTCAGTGTGCCTTGTGAAGCCAGCTCAACTTTTAACCAAAGAGCAAGTTGTGTTCACACTGCTCACTAGTCCACATTCTTTGCTACTGCCTGAAATTAATGTGGGACAAAATTGTGGATAACGAATCTGTGTGCAGTGGACATGTACCATTGGTGTTAAGATCAAGATGGTAGAAACCTTCCCTCCATTTAGTTTTTTTTTTTAATTATATCCTGTTATCCATTTTTTGGTTTACTCTTACACAAACCTTTACATGAAGTGATGCTGCTTTAAACCTTTAAAAGTTCTTCATTTTTATTATTTATTTTTTATGGAACCAAATGCAGAGTAGTATCTGTGGAATGGTTTAAACGTGCCTACTAAGCTTTTATACCAGCACTCTTCTACTGAAATGAAGGAAAATATCCTGAAATTTGGAGAGACTCTAGACTTTTCAGCATTGTATTGATCTGCCTTTATGTGGACCACAGTATTTTTTGGCATGGTGTGGGGAATGGTGTGTCATGGCGTGTCAGTCTGTGAACGCTGACAAATTTTACACTCTCTCGCCCTCTCTCTCCCTCTCCAAACCGGACAGCAGAGAAATGAGAGGCTGGCAGGAGGCTAAGCACAGTAGATGAACAGACAGAGAGATGGAGTGATAGTCATATCGAGAGAAAACAAATGGTGGATTTAATCGGAAGATGCCCCCGCTTGTAGCAGCAGGTTCCAAGCCAGATCCATCCTGGCAGCGGAAGAGGAGAGGAAACAAAAGGATTTAATATGAAGGGAAGGTGTGTGAGGGGTCAGGGGGTGGGGGTGGGAGTGGGAGGGGGCACAGGCTGGGCAGATGTGGAGCATAATCATTGTTGCAAAAAGCTGCCAGAATAAAACAAGTTGACACTGTAGGCCTACAGCTAGCCTGGCTAGAAAGCTACTGTCCCTAGTGGTGTTGCTAGCTTAGACTGGAGCAGATGGATCATAAAAACAGCACATATTGGAAACTTGATTATCACCCTCTAATGCTTTGCATAAATTGTATTATTGCCCCAATGTAACCAATTGGTGTGATCATCTTGACCAATCATATGTCCAGATGACTGGGAATATGTTTGGAAGTATATATCAGTATAAGAATATACAAATGAATACATTTATATATATATATATATATATATATATATATATATATATATATAAAAAACAAAGAGCTGCAGAGTCAGAAACAAAACAAAGAACATCTGGAATGAGGGGAGGTGCTAGATACTGATAACACCTGGATTCAATAAGGAGAAGGCAGGAAACAGGGGAGAGCAGGGAACATGGACAGGTAGCATTAATGGGGATATGTGAAGTGCAGACAGGAAGACAGATGTGAGGGTAAGGTAAGGCTAATACTGCCAGCCCTTCCATCTCTCTCTTCTTAGTGGGAAAACTAATCAGGATGTGAAATACTGTATATACTTCTATATGAAGGATACTATTTGATTTGTAACTAACTAGATTCACCATTGTGTTTTCAGTATTGCAGTGTTGGCTGTTTTGCCATAATGACAGTTATGATCCCTGTCCTTATTCTAATTATTAGAATGAATGTTTTACTACAGAATAAGAGGGATGTGAAGCGAAATGGAGAGATATATTATTAGTGTTCTTTGTGTCACCCATCAGGGATGTGTTTGAAAGGAACGCTGCTCAGCAGGGCTATAAATAGAAATCTGTGGTATTTCCGAAAATAGGTTAAGCTGCCATCGCTGCACTGCTGGCATGACATCACCACTGTGCTGCCAGCCGTCCCCCCCAAAGACTGTGGAAGCAGAGGAGAGAGAGAGACAGAACAAGGGAATGGGAGTAGAGTGAGTGAGAGAAAGAGAGAGAAAGGAGTCTTGGTCTATAATACATAAAAGCAAATACTGAAAATTGAGGTTTTAAAAATATTTTTATATATAGTATTTGCTCTTTTCCCTCATCATCGTATATATTATCATTAATATAGAAGATTTGAGCTATTATTTGAGAACAGTTGATTAAAGTTTTGACAATAAAGCTCAGCAAAATAGAGGAAAGAGTGAGTAATGAGAGAGAGAGAGAGAGAGAGATGAGAGCTATGGTGAGAGAGAGGAAATGAGGAATGGCAATAAGGAGAGTGAAGGGTGGAGAGTGAGGAAGAGAGGGGTTGAGGGGAAGGAAAAAATGTGAGAGAGAGAGAGATGGATGAAAAGATTTCCTTTGTTTGTTCTCCTCTGTCCTCCATGATATTCTGAGTTGTAAGACTGTGTGTTTGTCTGGGTTGTGCTGTCAGTGTGTTAGGGAATGTCACAACAGGTCCTTAAAATACTGAGATTAATACAGACAGCTATACGCTTTACACACAGTAAGAGTGTTTAAATGTACTGCACCTGCCTCATCTTTTTCTTTCTGCTCAGGTATTTATTTATTATGAGTAATAACTTCAAGCACAACAACAAGAAGAAAAAAAAGGAAAATACCTTATATATAGCCTTCAGATCCCCCATAAAGATCTGAAGGCTAATGCAGTAGGGAATAACAACATACATGTTATTTGATGTTAGTGGTAGGATTAGATAAAGCCTTTCTACAAATGAGCACATTTACATGTAAGGATTTTCAGAGGAATATTGCAAATTGGTGAATGGATAAATACAACATACAACGCAGAAACAATTGTATATACATAGTAGTATACAGTTAATAAATATATGAGGATTATTTACACAGGAACTTTTGTCTTTTTACTTAATTCTAGCTTTCCTATGCTTTAAAAACAAGAAAGGAGCTTCATCTAAATGGTTATTTTTAAACAATGGAAATGGAAAAAAAAACAAGAGCAGTGGTTAAAAAAGTGGGGATCAGAGGTTGTTAAAAATCTCTATACCAAGTGATGGTTCCTTTAACCTTTAAAGGTTCCTTCTTACATCTCTGTTACAAACATGGTTCTTTGGGTTCTAAAATAGAACCCTTTGGGACACCACACAAAAAGCTTATCTGTGACAAAATAATGCATAGTAGTTTCTGCATTCTGAAAAAGAGCTGAATAATAAAGCTAGGGTTGCGAGATGCAAGATCTGCAGTTTACGGGCAGTCACATGCTGGTATTATACGCTTCATTTCTCAGGATCAGAGTACCTGACGAGATGAACATATCGTTTCAAACTACAAGTTTGTTATGATTTGAAACTACTGAACAATCTGTCCAGCCCTGTCAGTCACATCATTGTATAATGAAATGATTAATAAAGCTTGCATAACTGCTAAACCTTGATCATTTTCAATGGAATTAAATCCTAGTGCATGTTTACTGCTCTGTCCACATGTACATGCTCAACCTGCTTGCAGATTCTGACTGATCAGCGAGAGGCAGTGCGGGCTAATTGATGTTACTGACCCAGATATTGGATTATAGAGGAAAATGAGAAGGGAGGGGTTGTTTACTCTCTTTATCTAAGTACTGGATGAAGAATGGATAATAGTGATACATACATGAATGAAAATAATATAGGACTTTCAGGTTGTTTGTTTTATTTTATTTGTACCACTGTCAAGTATTTTGAACTTATTATTATAAACACCAATACAATTATTACAAATAATTAATCAACATTCTTCAGCTCAAAAACTCTCTGGATGATCACTTTTCAACAGGATTTCTCAGACGTAATTTTTTTAGTCCTTATAATCAATAAACACAAATTGTAGGTGTAAGTCATTTTACTGTGTCCATTAGACACTTCTGCCTAGCTGCTTGTAGACTGTAAAGTCAGTGATGGAAGCTGTGTTGGTCAGAAGGGAAGCTGTGTTGGGATTAAACACTCCAGCAGTACTGCTGTGTCTAATCCTCTCCTATCAGCGGCAATACTGCAGTGACACAAACACTACCATGCAGTGCTGAGAATGACCCACCATTCACAAAATACCTGCTCTGTGGTGGTCTTCTGGGGTCTTGACCATGGAAGAACAGGGTGAAAGGAGGCTAAATATGCAGAGAAAGATGAACTTCAGTCTGTAATTACAGAACTACAAAGTGCTCCTAATTGGTAAAAGGAGTTAATGAAATGGACAATGAAAGTAGAAACAAGGTCATACTATTACAATTGAGATTTCAACCTTAAAATATTTATGGAAAAATGAATGGGGTCTCCTTACCACAACAAGAACAATCACTAATGAGTTGCTCAGTTAATTTAACTGATTCAGTTACTTTGATCAAACTCTCAGATCAGGCCCAAATGACTTACTCTTGTAAGCGCTAAGAGCTTCTGTGATGTAAAATAGGTTGACTCATGTAAAACATCAATCAAGCATTATGTAATGATGCTTTCAGAATATAAACAATTATACGTCAGTAATTTAAATTCCTTTAAACAAACCCAATCCCAGTATTTGTTGGCTGAATTTGAAGCTTGTTTGGTCTATCCTTGTTCCTTGTCAGTTTATCTTGAGCATCACGTAGACCATTGTGTGTGTTAGGGTTAATCCCAATGGATGGAAGTAACCAAGGACTGAGTTTAGAATGAACTGAATGTTTCTTCAGATCCAAGATGGGTGTCCTGCTTTTCAGCCTGCAGAATCTGAAGCTACACAGGGAGCATTGATGTTGGCTGCACTTAAAGGTGCCTACCTTAATTAAGGTTTACAGGTTACGCTAGAGTACTGCTTATATTACAGAACTCATTACAAGCTAATTAGGCTGGGGCAGGGACAGTATTGTTGTTGGAACAATTACTGTGATTGCATTGCAGTGGATCAAACCCATGTGACTTTGCTGATGGTGGTCAGCTCATTATGGACAGCACATTTAAGATCAGAGAGCATTCAACGAAGAGGCTTGATACAGTAACAGGGCTGGATGTATGGCCAGTGGATTAGAAAACATCCCATTATTTGGCCTAACTTTAAACACAGAGCTAATTAAAGGGTTCTTTGAAGTGATGCCAACTACTTTTAGCTTCCCAAAGAACCTTTCCCAGAAACCCAGAGAAGAAGGCATTGATGAGAATCCTAGAGTAGAAAAGAGAGGTGCAATTAGGTGTTCTTTGGTGTGATCTAATTTTTACTTCTTAAATGAGATGTGTGAAAGCCTAAATAACCACTTAGTCTAAAGATTCTAAACAAGTTAATGGTTTTCCCTAGATCTGCTTGTCCAAGCCATGAACCTTTTAGGAAGGGAGGCAGAAAAGATTGTGCTTGGAGAGCTGCAAAGTGCTTAGGCTAAGAGAAGGAGAATGGGAGCATGGACGAAGATTTATCCAGAAGACCTCCACTCTTAATGGGCACCTCACAGTGCAGGGCCAAAGGTGAAGGAGCAGAATCACTGTTCCTCCAACAACAGCAGCAGCACCAGCAACACTGGAGCTCCTGTAGCCCTGCAGTAAATAAAGCAGCAAATGGAGGCTGTCAGTGGTGAAGAGGCAGAGTATCTGCCTCTATTCAGCCTGCTTAATCATTAGCATGTCTCTCCATCTCCCCATGAAGCCCCAGTCACTCCTTTAGACTTGCCTGAGTACACAAAAATCCCACAGTACACGCGACTGCTCATTAGAAATGGCAGCACTGAGAACACAGCAACATTGCATAAGCGCCAAATGTGGAAGGAGGTGATTTCTCTTCTAGATTGCTATCAGACGCTGCACCAGATAATTTCCTCACATCGTCCCTTTTCTATTCCACTACTTGCTGCTGTTTCAGCACGGTCCAGTTGCGTTCCCTTTATGTTGAGTTTCAAACAGTTTCATCATGCAGCCAAAAAAATTCCACACTTGGTATGCAACGGCTTGGTGGTAATTTGTACGTGTTTGGATTCCAATTATGAAGTTGTTAGAGCCGTGCCTGTGGGCTGCAAATTCGTATTACACCATACATTAAAGCGCAGAGAAACACTTTTAAATTGAGATTGTATTTCTTTCTCTGCCCATGTTTTTCCCCCCTTTCCTTCTTTCTTTTTGCTAATATTATTGCAGCAATTAATTTAGTCTAGATGCCCCGTGTTTTCTGCCTCTGCAAATGCATCCAATTTAGAAGTACCGTAATTGCAAGATACAAAGATACAAGATTTTCCCTTCCAGCCGAAGGGTCAGGAAGAGCGTGCCTTGGCTGCAGGTTTCTAGACATAACAAAGCTTTGATGTGTTTCGGAAGCAGTACTGGCTCAGTAAGACGTTGTTGTAATGGGCAAAGAGAACACAATTGACTGCCTTGTTTGTTTACAATTGGAAATCATTATGTTAGGACAGACGTTAGGAGCAAGCCATCTCCTACTTCGATGCAGCCTTGTTTTAGCTGGTGGGAAAAGGTCATGACCCTGATCTCCAGTCTCAATCAGAAGACTAAAAATAGATGGACAGTACAGATCACTATGTAGTGAGCGGACCACCAAGGGTACACTGAAGGGTATTTGAGTGTAGCATTGCAAGCCAAATTTTGTGTGGTGAAGAACCAGCTACTTTGATTGGAAGGGGCCACTTGACTGACATGCCAAATGAGCCATAAACCAACCATAAAGCACTGTTTTAGATTAACTTGTTGTGGAGGCAATTTTCATAATGGTGCAAAAGCAAAAACAGACCAAAATGAAAATATTCTCATTTACTTACTACCGTGCATCTTGTTATTCAGTTTGCTGTTTCTATCATTATAGAAATAAATTGTATATATTTCTCTATAATACTAATTCAGGTACATGTAGCCTCAGTTTCTACACTTTATAAATTATTACCTTTTGACATCATCAAATGAAAACAAGAGAGGTATTTGCACCTTCCATGATTCTCATACTGGTGCATCCCTTCATCTGTTAAAACTTACCTGCATTTGCTAGCATTGTTCTGAGTAATGAGGGGGCAAACCTACCCATTCACAGAGAGCAAAGCCAATTAAGCTCTCTTGGACTCCAACTCATGGAAGGCTGTGACATTCCCAGGGACCAAACTCACAATCCCCCAGTAATAGGGCCAACACTTAGATGGTTCTGCTAGTGGGAGCTCAAACAAAACACTTGAATAATTTACAATTTTAGTTAGAATTTAGCTTGATGAGCAAGTTTGTTGTCTTTAAGTCTATATACAGATGTGAATATTCAATCAAAATTACAATTTCAACATTTATCTGGCATACAATAAATACAGTGCATTGCCAACAGTTTGCATGGACGTTATTTTTTTTTCTGAAATTACAGTTATGTAAGGATTTGTCTTCATTTAGCCACGAGAACATTGGTGAGGTTAGGTACTGGTGCTGAATAGTTAATATTGGATCACAAATGCCACTGTAACTTATACATTTAGTAAGATGATATTCTCACTGCACTGGGGTTATTAAATATTGTTTTATATATATATATATATATATATATATAGGATAGGATAGGATAGGATAGAACTTTATTGATCCCCTGAGGGAACCCTACCAAGGGATCAATAAAGTTCTATCCTATCCTATCATATATATATATATATATATATATATATATATATATATATATATATATATATATATATATATATATATATATAAACATATTTAATAACCCCAGTGCAGTGAGAATATCATGTTACTAAATTTGACATTATGACCAAATAATTATATATTTTTTTTATAATATATAAAGGCTACAATGAAAATAAATCTAATAATTCAAGATAAGTTTGATACATTGTAGAGAAAAATAAATAAATGATTGATTATTTACACTTCTCATTTGTTAGCGAAAAGTGTCACCTGAACGAGTGTTTCTTCACCTGGGGAAATAAATCTAATCCAGTCATTACCATTGACTGTTTAGTGACATGTTCATGCACACTGTGGAAGGAACTCAACACTGACAAGTCAGGAGAAAGGATCTAAATCTGATTTACTGACAAAAACACAGCCTTATGTAGAACATCCCATTACCATAATGGAAGTTATTTCATTCTTTGTTATAAACAAGTAACAATAAAAACATTTTGACAGTAAAGCATGTCATACGTGTAACAAATGTATAGAGAGATATAGCAGTTTACACTTTGGTTTGGCATTGGCTAATACACAGTGTTATAACTGTAACATAATTATCCATTACTTTAATTGCTGATGAAAACTGTGTTTTAAATCCATATTCATTGTCAATCATTAATGATAAACATTTTCTTTTGCACTTGCAATTAATTTAACTAGGGAGGCATGAAGTTTTAGGGGACAGCATTGTGGCCTTATACCTCACAGGGTTGTGGGGGTTGTGCTGAATGTCTAGTTGTAGGATGACTGGTGTTTCTAACTTACCAGTAGAGTGTATGGAAAGGGTGCCAAAGCGTACTTGGAGCATCTTCTTTAGACTGCATTGCATCAGAATTGAACTTTGATGACCAATTTTTGTTATATTGATTTGTTTACCTATTTGTTCAAATATAGCTAGCCATTCATTTTCTATACTCTTCATCCTATGCAGAGATGCCTGGAGCCTATATTATATATATATTATAGAAGAGGTAGTTACTCCAACAAAAGCAGGGAAATACCTTTTCCATGTAGTGTATGTTTGCGCAAAATGGAATGGACACCCATGCTTTGGCATGAAAGTAATGGATTAAAGTAATGGATTTTTATGTTACAGCTATGACCTTGGAATATCAAAGCCAATGCCAAACCAAAGTGTAAATTGCTATATTTCTTTATACATTTGCATGTATGACATGTTGTACTTGCAAAACTTATTTTTATTGTTACTTGTTTATGACATAGAATGAAATAACTTCCATTATGGTAATGGGATGTTCTACATAAGGCTGTTTTTGTCATTAAATCAGATTTAGATTCTTTCTTCTGACTTATCAGTGTTGAGACATTCAGTCTTGAAGACTGAAATGTTTATAACCTGCACCCTACACACATCATAATCGAATGGTGAAATGGTGATCACTCGTTTTGATATTTTGATATGTGTGTGTTTGATATGAAGATCTATTTGTCCAGGTATTCACCATTTATCTGGCTTTGGATGGAATACATTATAATTGATGTTACTTGCAATTAATTTTGCTGCAATGTACAGTGACACCTATGCCTGATTTAAAGGCTTAAATGGGAAGTGTGTTTTATCATTCTAATGCAAGCTGGCTTACTTTGCTACCTAACTAGCTGCATGTCCAGCCAAATAGCGAGAGCTATCATTTTCTTATGTTCAAACTTCAGGTTTGTAAGGGTGACTCTGGTTTGATCACTATATCCTGTTAGCCCATATATCTCTTTAATAATTGAAAAAGATAGGAAAGATTACAAACTAAAAGCGCAGACTTTTCTGTATTTATATAGCATTAAAAGTGTTTCAATTCTGTTCACCCAGGCAGCTCCCACAAGCAAAATATTACCCCACATTAGTTTCCACATGGCCAGTTTGTATTTGTGCTAGCATTTATTTTTGTAAGCGTGCCAAATTAGTACCCGCTGTTAAGGGAAAGGATCCATAGCATAATAAATAAATTAACAGATCACATGAATCAATCCATGGCACATACTGTGAAACCTTTCAGCCTCCAGAAAGTGTATTTACATGCCAAGAAAAAAGAGGGATGTGAGCAGAGGAAAGAGGATCCATTTTACAGCAGTTGCTTTCGCACCTGCAAAAGTGTGATCCCTACTGTGTGGTTTGATGTCTGCCAGTGAGGCAGCTTAACCCTGGCAAAGTTGCGGCTGGCACTGGTGTGAATACACCACTGTAGTGTGTTTACTGTCACTGTCATGGAGCAAGGGCATATTAGCAATGCCCTGTGTTCTAGTGCCTTGTTTCACTCAGGCTCCTTTGCTTTAGTGAGTGTCCCTCATTTGGCAGCGCCTGTGTGCATAGATGTGTGTGTGTTTCACATTGTGTTCTGGAAGCCCTGGGGCTATAGGACTGTTTCTGTCCTATTCTCTGCCCCCTGGGCATTTCCTACTGCACCTTCTCTCTATCAGTAGCACTCAGGGATTATCCCGCCTGGCTTGGACGTGGGTGGTTTGGACAGTGATGGCAGGCTGATCTATGGAGTTGGGGCTGCAGCTAGGAAACACACACACACACAGACACACACACACACACACACACACACACACACACACACACACACACACCACACACACACATTTATGTGTGTGTTTAGTGCGGGGATATATATATATATATATATATATATATATATATATATATATATATATATGACACACACACACACACACACACACACACACACACACACACACACACACACACACACATTCAGTGAAGACCAGATTGGACAGGCTCCCCCATGCTAGGAAATAGACTGTCTGTATTTAGCCAGTCTACAGGGATTCCTCAGAGCGGCAGTAGCCCTGTCATTGTAAGGGACGTGCTTGCTTTGTGCCAGCTCGATTTTACAACACTGGGAGATGGTGGATTTTGAGCAGGCACTTAACCCCTGAAGGGCCCTGTCATAACTGCCTGTGTGACATATTTACTTTATAGTAGTTATTTCCAGAGTTGGGTGGGTGGTGTTAAAAATGTTTCCATTATTTGTGAATTATTCAACTAATGCAATATATTCAAATTGGAAAGAAAAGTTTAATGTGTAAAGTCAAATTGTCTTTTGTCTACACCAAACATATCCCCATCTAGTTTATGACTCAGTAAAATGTTTACGAGAATAATGAGTGGTGTCAGCTTTTGCAGAATAAGGTTTACCGACTGTCTTGTGCCTAACCGAAATTAAGATTTGAATTGGTTCTGTCTCTTGGGTTTGATTGTTGTCCCTCTCCCAGTTGAAACAGAGGTTCTAATTGGTTAGGCTTCTTAGTTTGATTGTAACCGTACCCCCAACTAGAACAGATTCTGAGCTTTGGTAATTGTTCTGACACTCCCAGCTGCCGAGATTCGATTGGTTGGATTCTGAGCTTGAACGGCTGAAGTCACAACCCCAGCTGAATTAGAGATTCTGAGTGGTTAGGCTTCTGTGCTTGACTGCCTGTTGTCACACCCCCAACTGAAATAGAGATTCTGATTGGCTAGGCGTCTGCGCTTGATCACCTATTGTCACGCCCACAGCTGAAACAGAGATTCTGATTGGTTAAACGTCTTAGCTTCTCTGTTGTTCCTCCCCCAGCTGAAATAGAGATTGTAATTGGTTTTGCTGTGGTGTTTGCCCATTGGACAGTGATAGTGCAGTTTAGGGGGACTGGGTTTCTTTAAGTAAGAGGCTGAACTCAGCTGAATTGTCAGTTGAAAATACAGATTCTTAATTTACATTCTTAGTTTTGTGAAACATACTTACTCTTTAGCCATGCATTGACGTAGACAGCTGGCTGTATCACGAACATATGTGTTTATGCTATTAGGCATGTTACTGGAGGTTTCCAATAGAGTTCAGAACAGAGAACAGTTTTATAATAATACTGATTTCTCACCAGTGGTTCATTCATTCATTCATTCATTCATTCATTCATTTTCCGAACCGCTTATTCCTGAATAGGGTCACGGGGGCTGAATAGGGTCAGCCGGCAACTCTGTGCGCAAGGGCGGGAAACAACCCTAGACAGGGCGCTAATCCATCGTAGGGCCACCAGTGGTTCTGACATGTGTATTTGTCTCTGTGCAGCAGCAAGGACACATCATGTTGTTAACAAAATGATGTAAAGTAGACTTGCTTACATTAAGCATTGATTTAAAAAAAATAAAGGTGCTATAATATGAGTGATGTCATAGAACCAATTTTGTCCCTTAAAGAACCATGTTAATATAAGAGGTCTGTGAGTCTGTGAGAAACTTTCAAAACCATAAAGAACTTTTGCATGGTGTAAAATGTCTTCACATTCATTGTTCTTTTACAAAAAAATGTTCTTTTGTTCCTCAGAGAATCAATAGAAGTTCTTTTATGCCATCCCTCAAAGAGCTATTTGTAGTACCTTAATTTTTACATATGCAATGTACTTTTTGTTCATGGTGGCAGATAAGAGTGACCCAGTGTCTGAACTTCAAAAATCAATCATACACACTTAAAAATGTAGACTTTTCAAGGGCTCTTCAGCAAAGAAAAGGGTTCTATGTAGATCCATGAACACTCATCCACCATCAACCCTTTGCATGATTAAAGGGTCTATATGGAAACATCTACAGTGTCCAATAGTCTAAAGATCCCTTTAATTAAGCAGATAACCCATTAATCATGCAAAGGCTTCTTTGAATGTTCATGGATCTATATAGAACCATTTTCTTTACTGAAGAACCCTTCAAAAACCCTCATTTTCAAATGCGTAGTTTGGCTTATTACATTTACATGAGTTTTAAAATTGTGCAAATGAAATTTTTGGGTGAACCATTATTTAAGACTTTGAAGTATTAAGGTAAACAACTGAAATCCTCAAGTAAAATATAAGGATTTTGTCAGCCCACACTTGGGACAGTTTTTTGTGTGGAACATTTTGTTGGTCCTCATACCATCTTCATGGATTATTCATTTGCACTGTAGACGGTGATTATTGGATGGCACGCTGTCACAATAATGGCCGCATCCTGTGCTGTATGTCTAAACAAAGCCTGCTCTGATTGACCGCACAACATCTCAGCATTCTTGTTTTCTTTGTCCCGCAGGCTGCGCCTTCCTCACCTACTGCGCCCGGGAGTCGGCCATCAAAGCCCAGAATGCCCTCCATGAACAGAAGACACTGCCAGGGGTGAGTTCCTCCGCCGACACACAGCCTCCCCCACTTCAGGAAGGGCCACAGCGCCAGTCAAAGCCAAGGCAGAAGTGTTTTTAGAAAACGAAGAAACCAGGAGGGAAATCAATCGATAAGTCCAACCTTTTAAGATCAGGCTTAAAGCAGTTTCATGGTGCCTCTCCCAGGGGCTACGGCAACCATTGATCAGATGCTTTCAGTGCAGAGGCTTTGGGGGTTGGGGGGTGACAACAAATGTCAATTCATTTGTTCTTTCAATTTTTCCTAAATTACTCCATTTACGAAAGAAAAAAAGAAGAAGAAGGCTGGAAAGTCATTGTTGCCCATTTGCACTGAGGTGACCACACAAGCAGAAGTAAACACTAGCTGTGGGCAGAGTACTTGTCTTTTGAGCACTATGCTCTTCTGTGGTTTTTTCCTGTATTGAGAACGAATTTTCCATAGTAATGAAGCATCTGGTATCCTTGTTCCTTCATTATTAAAAATTAAGACACTACAAAGGGTAGAAATGCCATGGAACTGTATTTGTACAATAGATGTGTGTGTTTGAATCCCCAGGTTTAATGTTTCTTCACATCCACATACTCATAGATGTGGTTCTTCACTGGTGTTACTCAAAGAACCCTATAATTCACCTTTATTTGTAAGCTTGTATCCAGGTGACATAACAAAATGGTACAACTTTGGGGGTACAACATCAGTGGGTTTACTGCGAAGGATGCGCAGGCGCTATAAAACAGCTGCGAGGAGACTCGATTTGCGCCAAGAGGCGCAATGCTTCGCATTAAAGATGCAAATACGGCAGTGGCGGCGACTTTGAACGATGCCGGCGGTCCCTTGAAAAACAACTTGTTTCTTTTATCCCTTCAAATTTGCCAAGCTTGAGGCTTGAGGGGCTTTTTTTTTTTCTTAAAGGGCATTTGAATAATGAAAAGAAAGTTATTCTATGAGAGAATGCCAAGGGGATGTGTTGGTGGGAGGCAATGAGTGTGAAGCAGAATATTAAAAAAAAAAAGGAAGCAGGATTCTCCTCCGAGTTGATATTTTTTAGGCTGGCAGTGCCTGTCGGTGGTTGAGACATTAATTGTGCCCTGCATGCCAGCCTTAGGGAGCATCAGTCAGAGTTGACCAGCTACTAGGATTAGGGAGAATGTGGAGATGAACACTTTGGAAACAGGCCATTTGCATTTAAGGGGGAGAGTCTTTTAAAGCAGCTGGCCACTGAAAGATTTAAGATCTAAATACGATGAAACAAATTAGGGAGGAGCGGTGCATGACAGCCAGTATTTAAACTGTTTTCAACAGTAGTGTCATTATTCCAAGTAGGGGTATAAGAGAATACTTAAAAAGGGAAGTATCTCAATATAACATTTTGCATTACTGTACTGATTCTTCGTGTTTTTTTTCCAATTAGGGATGTCCCAATCATTATTTGGGCTCTTAATGCTGAGTATCAGCCAATATCGTATCTGATTTGAAGCAGAGTGGCAAATGAGATTTGTTTTTCAATACACTGTGTACATGAGTATTAGCGCTAACCTCCTCTAGGTTCTGAACTCTCTCATAAGAACTGGTTCAAAAACAAAGGAAGGTGTTCATTTTTTCCACTGAAAAACAGCTCTGTTTCAGCAATGACTTTAAACAGTTTGCGATATTACATTAATGCTTGTTAGTGGTGCTCTTAACACTGACTTGGAACTGAATTTAGATTCATGTAGCAATCTATTAAAATATGCCGGATTGGCTTCCGATCCTGATATATCACTAATCCTGATCCGATTTTTCTGATTGCATAAAACATTTCTCTTATTCAGATTTTATGCATATTAGGGCAGAAACCTTTTTGATAGACAAATAATCAGTCAGTTATTGAAACTAATAATGTTTTTGGATTATGAATCCATATGTAGCTATTAGCTTTTAAATTGAGCTTGAGGATTTAAGGGTTTGAAGTTTTTTTGTGTCACCACTAAATTCGAATCAGTAATTTTTATTTTGAATTCCCAAACCATTCTTAGAAACACGTGAGGATGTCAGCAATTTATCAACTGTTCAATAGTTGCCAACTAATTTGCTCATTGATTTTAGTTGATTAAAATGATTAAATAATGCATCCATAATGATTATGGTGTGTTTACTATTATGTACTTTCCTAATATGTGACTTTAAAATTGCTAGATAAGCCTTTGCCCACAGTATTGCAATATATCACAATATATTATTATAATACAATAAATATAATATCGTCATACTTATTACATCACCGGGTTCTTGCCAATACACAACCTTAACATACATACATACACAAACACTCAGACAACTACAACTAAGCACTGCTCTCTGTCTGTCTGGAAACAAAGATAAATGCACAACACCTACACACCTACTTGGACAGTCTTGCCATGTAGCATTGTATTGTACTGTATACCCATGAGGAAAACACAGATAAAGCAGTGGGTCTGCAGGGAAAGAGCTTGAGAGAGGTATAAAAAGGATGTGTGTGTGTGTGTGTGTGTGTGTGTGTGTGTGTGTGTGTGTGTGTGTGTGTGTGTGTGTGTGTGAGAGAGAGAGAGAGAGAGAGAGAGAGAGAGAGAGAGAGAGAGAGAGAGAGAGTATATTCCACTCTATCCACACCCTCTGTTCCCTGTTAAAACTGGACGAGTTGCAGCGGGCCCTGGCCAGGCCATCTAAATCTTTCAGCACTCAAACCCCCTGCTGCTACTGCTGCTGCCGTGTGCTGATGGTAAGTAGACGTGCCAGTTGTTTGTTTGCTAAATCCTGCTTGATATGCAGTTTTGCCAAAGACTACAGCCAAATTCATGTAAACTTGGATTCCCCAGGAGGGGGCTTACGAGTTATTTACACCTGTGTTTTTTGTTATTAACTCGTTAATGACAGTGTAACATAGGGGGCAGTTAGTCAACACAGTCAAGTTTGTATTTACCCCTTGGAATCAATCTGCTGAATTTACTTTGTTACTAGTAGATGTGGGCAGGAATTCAGGCAAAATCTTAACCATTTAAACTTTGTTTTACTTTACTTACTTATTTGCATGAAGGAACTTTACATTCAGTAAATGTCTTTACATAGAAGTTTGCTTTAGAGATGACTTAAAATGTTGTATTGCTAACAGGCCAATATAAGGCCAGTGCCATTCACTGGTCATGTTTTAGCTCAGCTGACCAATTGCCAGAGCTGAGGGTGGAGCTAGATACCACATTAACATTTCCATGGAAACTCACAGGTAATTCACCATTGTAATGTTTTGTGTGTTCAATTCTCATACACAACTACATTGCCTAACTCAGAGAGTCATTAGCTGATTGTTAGATTTTTATAATTTATGGTTTATTTTAACCTACACATTTTAGATGTTGAAAATATTAAGAAAATACCCAATGTTGTCAAAAGTATTCAGACACCTGCTTATTCTTTGTTTCTTCCAAAATCCAAGGTATTAAAAAGAGTTTATCTTTTTGGAGAATTGCTGTCTCCATAGGATGTTGGATGTTCATCACCCTACCCTATCCTTAACTCCCCAAATCATCCCAAAAGTACTGGATGGAGTACCATCATTCCTAAGAACACAGTTCCTCTTCTCCACAGTTCAATGCTGTGGGGGCCCAAATACCTCTCTAGCCCTCTAGTACCAAAATGTTTATATTTATCTGCTCAAGAGTCTGATTCTAGCGACATTTCTTCTCTACAGGGACCAGACAAGCTGTGTGTGTATGTATTTGCACATCTGTGTAGGTAATGGATGCTTACAGTACTTAAAGTAGCTGAATGCAATCATTAGAAGGGATGTCCACAAACATTTGGACATATAGTGTGTTGTAATGTCAGCTTGTTGTGAAAGGCTTTCTCTGAGGGCTAATCTGGGCTTAAATTTCACCAGCTGTAGTTTATAACCTCTTTGTGCTAAAGGCCAGAGCTGATTCAGAACAGTGTGCTGAATCTTTAAAATAGTTCTCTAGATCATTTTTATGCATTGAAAGCCTGTCAATTCTGATTCTTTCTGAAATAGTACAAAATGTCATGAAATCATCATGAACTCTCAGATTTCACAGATTTCAATATATAATAATAATAAAATAATAAATAAAATAATATATATATATATATATATATATATATATATAAATATAAATAATAATAATAATAAATAATAATAAATAATAAATATAAATAATAAATAAAATAATAATAGTAATATATACATTAACAATTAACAATTGCCAGTTACAGTACAAATTTTGTTCCCATGCCATCAGACTTCTTAGACCTCTACAATCAATAATATGTTGCCTGAACTTAACCCTAGCTCCATCCTCCCATCTTACAATGCACACTACTTCAACACAAGCTTTATGTGACAATTAAAGCATTAATATGTAGAAACTGTTGTATTGCCCCTGGGCTCCCCTTACATTTGTGGAGTGTTATTTACTTTTACATCACTGTAGTAAAATACAAAGTGAGCTTTGAACATACATGTTATACACCTGGATGCAGCAAGCTATGTCTGTGTGTGTCTGGCTGTGTGTGGGTCTATATCTGTGTGTGTGTAGTAACTAAAGGGCAGTTGTTTGCTGAAGCGAGGGTGTGTATTTGCAGAAGGAGCCCTGCAGGCTGAGGAGAAGGAGGAGGAGTGTGTGGGTGTGTGTATGAGGGTGTTGGCAGTTGGGTTGAGGAGATGAAGATGTTCTGACAGCTGTCTGTTTCCATAGCTCTCAGCTTATCAGCGTCTTCCGCCGAGCCATGCTGCCGCAGTGTGTGAGAGAAGAGGCGATAACATCAACATGTATACATGGCAACCCGTCATGAGCATCTAGGACTAACAGCATTGATCTGTGTGTGTGTGTGTGTGTGTGTGTGTGTGTGTGTGGTGTGTGTGTGTGTGTGTGTGTGTGTGTATGTGCGTGTGCATGCATTGATACTGCATAATATACTGCATGTACTTCAATGTTTATATGATATATAATAACCCCACATCATTAGATTTTTGTACATGCGTAAATAAAGTTGTAGGCTAAATGATGTCACCCCTCTTCAAATTATGTTTAAAAATTAATACTTAATACACCGTAATAATAATAATACTTAATATATTGTCGGAGAAAAAACAAAACAAAGCATGGCATATAAAATTATAATTGTGCATTTTATATGGCATGTTTTGTTTATCTGTAAAAATGGTGTAGAGTATGAAAATGCTATATTGAAATTGATTTCCTGTAGAAATAAATATTTTTTCATAGTGCATAGTACATGCGAATTGAACAGGAATGTCCAGCACAGTCCAATGTGGAGCACTCTTGTCACAGAATGCAATCAAATCCTCACATAAACACTCCACAATCTAGTAGAGCAGGATAAACTTTTTTTGAATACAATAAATTTTGGAAGTAATAATGTGGAGGTGTCCCAATACTTTTGCTCATATTGGTGTATTGGGAATGTTAATTAAGGAAATAATCAAAATGTGTCCAAATGTCACTATTGTGTGGGAAATTATTAGTGAGTTATCCTCCTGAAAACAAGCTAGAAACAGCTAGAATTCACTAATTTCCAAATGAATCAAATCCCAGTTAAAATGCCAAAGGAGCTTCCAGTGCATGTTTATTGTTCTGTTTGTGTGAACATGTTCAATCTGCATGCAGACTCTGACTGGTCAGTGAGAATGGTGATGATGTCCCTGACCCAGATATTGGGTTATAGAGGAGAATTAGAAGAAGGGGCTGTTTTTTACTTACACGGTGTTCAAATTTCAGAATAAAAGTCCTGAAAAGAGATAATACTAATGATATATGCATAATTAATAAAGGATATTAAGGTTGTTTTTTTATTTGATGTGGACTACTGTCAAATATTTTGAGGCACTTGGGTCTTGCTGTGTTTCAACAATGTCATGACACTCACACACATGCACACACGCACGCATGCACACACACACAGGCAGACACAAACTAATATAAACACATAACTGTCGTTATCATCATGGAAGGCCTTGCATTGCAGTGCTTTATAAACCCGGCTGAATTAGTAAGAATGAGGCTGCCATATTTCTTACTGGTTGTTGCCAAAAGTAATTGTACTGTTAGCTGTTACACATTTTTCACACTCACAGATACGTAAGGGTTGACCTTGCTTAGTGAAAATGAGAATGGCCTCTCAGCTGTGTGTGTGTGTATGAGTGAATGTGTGTGTGGCATCCGCAGGGCCTTCAGATGCCTACTGGAATCACAAATCCACCTGCTCTTCTCAGCCTACCCTCTAAAGTCAGAATAATTCAAACTTCCTTGTGTGTGTGTGTGGGGGGGGGGTGTGGGTGTGTGTGTGTGTGTGTGTGTGTGAAAGAGAGAGAGAGAAAGAGAGAGTGAGAGAGAGAGAGCGAGAGAGAGTGAGAGAGAGAGAGAGAGAGAGAGAGAGAGAGAGAGAGAGAGAGCGCAAGACTGTGCATTTTCCTGTGCATGTGTGGTTGTGTGTTTGTATGTGTGTAGACATTGGAACCGTTGTTTTTCACACCTGAATGCAATTTTTTTTATCACATTTTCTCTGCAGTGTGTTTTTCGGCTCAGAAGAATAGAGCTTTTGTTTGCTCTGTAAGGAAATGACATCCATACAAAACATGTCTTATGATGAAGCCAGTGACAACACAGTTTCTGCTGTTAATTGCCTAAAGCTAACGGGGTCATTTAGTGTTACATGGCCATGAAATGTGTATAGAACAAAAGAACCTTTATCTGAAGTGCCAAAATGCTTTCTATTCATCAAAGGTAGAACATCTTATCCAATGGAGCATTACTCCACTAAATGTTGAGCTTGTAGTTACATTTCAGGAAAAGAACAAAGGTGGTTAAATAGTCCTTATATAAGAGAATGGTTAAACACGTTTATGCAGTCTTTTCATAACAGGAGAGGCCATGAAGGCAATTTATGTCCATCTAGATTACCCTAAGGATTTGACTGTCACTGTGCCCAGGTTTAGGCCTGTCACCATAATGTTATCAGCATACCATACAATATAAGGAGAAATATTACTATTTAATATGCTTTAATGCTTTTTTATATATATATATATATATATATATATCATATGTCATGAAGCTACATTTTTTTCTTTCATTCCATCCCCTAGTAGAAGCTAATAATGGAGACGTCCTACTGAGGTTTACTTGCTTAAAGATTTTTTTCTTTTTCTGCTCAGCCCAAGTCAATATGGGGCTCCCATGCATCACACTAATATGACTATGCTAGATGCTTTGGTCGTATGGCTCTTGTGACATAAAGGTTTTCACCACACACTGTTTATATGATGGACAGCTGCTCAGTCTGTGTGTTTTTACTGCTGCTCTGCATTGAAATTAAGGGAATTATTACTTTAAAAAGTAACTTTGGTGATTAATTCCCAGTTCATGTGTCCTGAACCATGGAGAAATCTGAATGGATCATGGATTATGAATGAACCCTGTTAGTCCAAATACAACTTTCTTTTGTTGGAGCAGCAGCATTATGCATGTGCAACTGCCCAAAAAGACCCAGCCTGTTGTGAGTCGCCTCTATTTCTTTTTTCAGCCAGCACAGGTTGGGGGAAGGAATTATTAATGTTTTTTATTTTTAGCCTCTTTTAGTCTATTTCAGGTTATGGCTGGAGACGGGGCGTGAGTGTCTGTGGAATTGAGTCATGTGACAGTGTGATCTGGGTTAGGTTAGTGGTTGTACTCTGTGCTTGATGGCACATCAGTCTCTCCCTCTTGGGTCCACCCCTGTCTGTGGTAGGGGTGGGGGTGTTGAGTCTAGCTGCAGGACTGGAGAAATGAGGGCTGAAGCAGGGCCCAGCGATGGCCAGGTGATGGCCCAGCGAAGACCCACTTCCTCCTGCTGCCAATCCATCTTTCTTCCCCCCTGGCAGGTCCGCGAGTGCAGGTGCACTCCAGTCAACTCTCTAATGGCAGACTGAGAGAGCGAAAGAGAGGTGGCGAGACAAGTTACGGCCAGGGCTTTTGCTTTCTGCTTTTTTTCCCGTGGCTTTTGGAAGATGCAGCTGATATGGAATACCAAAATAGACAAACTGATGGACAGATGTGGAGGCCCTTGAAGGATATGGAGAATGTGTCATTGTGGTTAGCGAGGAAGGACACACTTAAGACATGTGAAAGCTAATCAGCTCTGACATGTCCCCTCCACCTTCCACGACTAAAAGGGGTGAAGTGAGAAGACATGGAGATGTTGGAACAGGAATAGACTCTTAAGAATAAAGGATCCTAAGTGGTTCTTGAGTTGGTTCTTAAAATGATATGGGTTGAAATGGGTATAGAAATTTTACACCCTGTTAATTTGTCGATTTTATTGCAGTATGATGTTATATAGAATTATTTCAATATATATATATATATATATATATATATATGGATGCCAATATAAACACAAAACCACTATTTATGACTTTGTTTACGTCTCTCAAAGGTTGAATTATGCACATTTTGAAAAAATAATCCAAGTTCCCCTTTTGTCAAACTTTTGTCAAGAAAACATCTATAAAAATACAAAAGCCCCCCGCCAAAAAAAACCTCAGATAAACAACACTGTCCTTGATCATTTGAACACAAGTACACAAGAAGCCTTACAGTAAGAAGAAGACAGGCGCATGAGATCACAGTAAAGACACTTCAGTCACATTGAATCAGTTACCATTTGAAAGGTTCAGCATCAAACAACCAATTTAAAATAATAAGAGGATTCATCTGGAATATAGGGGGTGTACTGGTACATGTTTCCGTACCAAATGGAAACATGGTTCTGTGCACACAGTTGTGTAGAAAATGCAAGCCATTACATTTAAGTTGTATTGTAGGAGTATTTCTAAAATAACTGTAGTTTGTTTGCCCCCCACACCTCTCCTCCTTTTCTCTGTTGTTTCTCTCTGTCTTGCTGTCACACGTAGAAAGACTCAGATGCTCATTTTCATTTCATCACTTATCTTTGAATGTTGAAGTTCTTGTTTCAACTCATGAAATCATGGGGGTCTGAATGATGATGTGATGATGTTTTGGGGGCATTTAAATGTGTGAATATGTGAACATGCTAAGGTTTAATTAACACATAAAAAGCTATTTTAGCAATGTAACTTTGGTGGTGCTACATGTTTCTTCCCTCAATAACTGTAATGCTGTGTAACTTGTGTACAATCCTGTTAATATAGGATAATAGTTATTACGCCACTGCTTCAGTCCACATGCTTCATTCACTTCAGATACTGGTTCTGTATCTGTTAACATGTCAACAAAGGCACATTTAGACCTTTACATCCACAAAGGGTTGCTCGTAGTGCTATTTTCTCCATCCACCTCCCCACCCTCCGCCCAGAAGAGGAACCCTCGTAACACAGACTCCGGGCCGTTCACCTCATTTGTAAGGCAGATTCACTGTAGATTCAAGGCACAGAGCTGCAGCCTGTTTGTCAGCAGATTTCAGGGCCACTGTGTTGTTTGCTGAGGAAGGTGTCGGTGCGCTTGATTGACGGCAGCCATTACAGGACAGCCCATGACCTGTCTGCCTGCGGTGGGTGTGCTTTGCCACAGTAGATGCTCATGGAAGAAGCTTCTGTAGCTGTACACTGAACATCATCGTCATCATGATAGACGTTGATGGACCATTAAAAGTTAGGAAATTCCTTGATTTCTTGACTGGCAGTTGCTTTTCTTTCACATTGGGCTCATATTTGAATGTAAGTCAGCCAACATGCCATAAACATATATCAACCACATGCTTATATGTCCATTATTTCATGGCAACTGTTGCCAAGTTGGTAAAGATTTAGATTTTGAGATACAATACATGTGCTTTATTTATTTTTGACTGGGAAAAACACTTGGGCCATAATCTCAATCAAAAGTGTGAATGCCTAAATTCTGAAGGTGTTATTCATTTCACATGATGTGCAAACTGTCTCCCAGTTGATCAATGAAAATTACTAATTAAATTAAATTAATTAATTAAATATAGGTGTATAGTGCATTTTGAATTGGTGGATGTAGTATAGATAGGTCACTTAGCTTCATGCTTCCTTGCTATAAGAACAGGTTTTTGTGTAAATAAGGATTTCTAATCTGAGCCATTGCTAAAAACCTATACTGAACCTTTAGGCTATGCATTCTTCAGTTAGCTCAAAGGTTTGTCCACAGACATTTAATGGCCGTGTACATTATAGTCTTTATCAATATCCAGTGGTGAAGCTGGTTCATGTAATATCCTTTCATACATATATGGTGAGTTTAAGACAGAGACCGTTTTCCATCCTCTCATTATGCATAATTAAACAGGAACAAAATATTCTTATTGCTGTACCTTTAAGAGTAATATATGTAAATGTTTTAGCTTTGTGGGAGGGTATATGCAAAAATTATTTAGATTTTATGCCACAAGAACAAATTAAATTTCTGTTCAGGACATTCTGAACAATATATAAAACCATTAGGATGCATCAATGAGTACCTAACTTTAATCATTAACAGTGGTTTCCATGGAAACAACAAACAGGAGGCCCTTGGAAAAGACAGAGAAGCATACTGGCAATACAGTTAGGTTACACTAAATTTCTATTGTGATTCTGTTTTGAAATAGTGACACCCTTAGCATTTATTGAAGTACATATAGTACATATATACGTATCTATATGTATTTAATTATTTAATAAATAAACTTAATTGCAAATGTATATGTTTGTAATGATATAGTGATTAATTATTTAAATGTAATTAAGTACAAGTGCACATAAATATGTTACTAATTATCTATTTGCACTTAATTACATATAGATGTGTAATTACATTTGACCAGTATAGCAAAGCAAACAAAATAAGGTTTTTCTTTTTGTGTTTTTCTACAAACGTCAGGTGGAACTAGAACCGCTTGTATGAAGTTGTGTCATGCTCAAATACATTCACGCTGAGACCCCACCCGTGACTTCGGAGCCTGCTTCTCAGACTCAATTGCAAATGAAAGTGTCATAAAGACGTGCGGCATGGCTTTAATGTTTATTCTTTTTTTTTCATCAGAATGTCATTGCTGACCGTGACTTCTGGCTATGAACTCTGCAGAGCAGTACACCCCAGTGACCAATCCATTATAGAACACCACAATGGCCACCAAAGGCCTCCTGGGGGTAATCATTAAGTTGTCAGCGTGGGCACTACAGGCTATAGAGCCAAACTGGAATATTGCGGTATTATTTTGAGGAACGGTTTGTGAAGAAATAAAATAATTATGTGGCTGGGATACCTTACACGGCCAGCAGTGATCCATGTTCTTCATATAACAGGATTGTGTTGTCCACTGTGGATTGTCAATATTGTAATATAAAGTAGCAGAGCAGCCCCTGTAGCTATAATACACCTCTTTGGAGTAATATTTCTGTTTCACCTCATCTCTGAGGGGTCGATGCAAAGCGCCAGTAAGGTCGGATAAGTTCCAGCCAGTGTGTGTGTGAGTGTGTGTGTGTGTGTGCGCGTGTTTGTTTGTGTGTGTGTGCATGGTGAATGTGCCCCATTGGGTCCCTGAGGCGTGTATGTGTGCCCTGCTGGTTCCCACAGTCTGTGTGTGTGTAGAAGCAGGACTGAATTGAGTCGTCGCTCGTCATCACACTTTGCCGCTGGGGCTCGCTGACCAGTCGCCATGGCAACATGGGCAAACCACATACCAGGCCACTGCACAATCCATTAGGTGAGAGAAAGAGCGAGTGTGTGTGTGTGCCTGTGTGTGTGTGGAGGGGAAAGCGGGGCAATGAGGGAAGACAAGACAACACACATTTATTTACCAGGTTTATTTTACCTGTTTTTCCTTATTTATTATTTATGATGGTATTGATCTGTGTCGCACGCAGGCGCTGGGCAGACCGCCACTGGGACGGCCTCTCCTTTGTTTCCTCACGAATAAAAAAGATTCACTCACTGCTCCACTAGGCAGCATGGACCTGCCACAACACACACACACACACACACACACACACAGACACACACACACACACACACACACACACACACACACACACACACACACACACACACACACACACACACACATATATAAATGAGAATAAATCCCTCTTCTCTGTATCTTAATGAAGCTTTTTTTCTCTCTCAGCTCTAACTGATAGCCAGTCCTACACTGTGGACTTAGGTTGAAAACAAGTTTGACATCATCATCATCATCATCATCATCATCATCATCATCATCATATTATCACTGTTATTTTAAGACAGATGTCTTGTGTTGTTTTTGGAGTTAGGGGTGGAGTGTTAACACATCGAGTAGCCTCACACACATATTCAGTCAGGGACAGGTCTGGTGATGTGACTGACCATGGCATAGTATCTGTGTCTTCAAGGCATGTTCTTGAGATGGCAGCAGTATGTTGATAAGCGTTGTCCTGTTGGAATTGTTTTTTTTATGATGAGTGGAATATTAATAATAATTGTTCATCTTCCTGTTGATATCACTGAAATATATTGTTTTGTTGTTGTTATAATAATAATAATTATTATTATTATTGTTGTTGTTATTATTATTGGCTTTCTCATAGCCAGTGTTTTAAATGTACCAATGTTGAACAATTTAAAACATTCCAGTTAAAAATATAATGTATTACATACTATAAGGTTTCAGAATAGCAGCACTGTTATGAAGGACAGTTGGGGCTTATAATGTTTTGTTTTTACAGACTGTGTGCAAATGGGACAAAATGTAAGTGGTCACATGTAAAGAGTGTAACTAGCATCAAGCCCTGTGTCTTTTTTCCACTGTAATAAGCTCATAAACTTCATGAATCCCTGGCTTCATCTCACACCCGAACACACTTTGTCTGGCTGCCCATGCTTCTGCTAATGCTGGATTTATTAGACGTTAGTTTCCGCACAGTCGAAACTCAGAGGGTAACACATTACTTCCTCCGTAGATTTTATTTTAAGTTCTCCGAAGAGGAGCATAATAGGCTGTAATTTCACTGCTCTGCCAGCTCCTGTGGAAGGCTGTGCTCTGTGCAGTTTTATCACAGTGTTTGGAGGAGGGCCTGCCAGGCCTGTGGTTTATGTCAGCCACTCTTGGCACTTTCCACAACTCTGTTTTGGAAAAATGGCAGCAGATGAGCGGAAATTCAGCAGGACATCATGCCAGCGCCCGATGGTTCCATGTATGAGAATAACACAACAACAACAGAACAGCCTTTGGATCAAAAGACTGAACGGCTTGCCACTAAACTTATCTGGAGATTATTAAGCTGCTGATTAGGTGGCAAGTCTAAGCTGCCTGCAGTGCTTTGAATTTTCTAATATTTCCCACTTAATGTAGCTAATAATTGCAGCTTTATGATTTTCATGTTTAATCCGTCTTAAAATTGAAGGGTGTTTTCCCAGGGGATAAGACATCGTGGGTTTGTATGTTTTGGCCTTAGATGGATTTTGATTCTATAGTGGATTTGCACTTCTGGCTTTCAGCTGGAAACCTCTTGTATGGCTAAAATAGGGAGCGCTAATGGTAGAAATGAAAGCCTTGATGGTGACTTTGCTAATGTTATGTTCCCTAATGAATCATTCTCATGTTAGAAATGTACAAATGTGAAGAACCTTCTGAAGATCTAAGGAACCTTCACTTCCTGTAAGTTTAGAATTTTAGCGTAATTTAATTTCACATTAAAATAACAGAATGTAACAAATTATTCTTCTGTTAATTTACTATTAGAGGTTTAATCGATTAAACATGCCAGGTGACTTTGGGATGTTAGGACCATTTATTTTAATTTTTCCACAATAGGAGTTCTTTATAAAGAAGTTCACTCCACGTTCCATATACTCCTTATTTGGAGAATTAAACAGAATAATTAAAACATTCATTCAAAACAGCTAATTTTGAAACTACTGTTTATCTGATGTCACATGCACAACTCATTTGCTTATCTCCACCTATTAAGCCTACCAGAGTTTAACTCCACCCATTTATATAGCAGTATTGCACCTTATTCAGAAAGCATTTAGAGCTGAAACACTACCTGAGTGCTTTCTGAATGAGGTGCAATACAGGACAGCCAATCAAAACAGAGCTCATGTATCTCATATCTGTCTTAAAGGTGCAGTAACAGAAACTGACAGCCTCCTTTCACAGGAAAAGGCAGAACTTCATAACAAAGTCTTTTTTAATGCATTACTGTAAGCACAAAATGCACAAACACTTATAACAGCCGTCTCCATCATTAGTACCATAAGATGAATTATACTTCCAAGCCCCTGTGGTCCGATGGATGAGCTTAATTAAGTTCAGGTATCGAATTAAAGATCATGGCACAGATTTAAATGGCTTAGTCCAAGCTAAAAATAGGCCACTGCTTGATGACTCTCTATGGAGTGTTTGCCAGAAGAGGGAATGGATAAGGGCAAAGCTGTGGGCTGAGTATTTCAAATGGGATGATGCTACAGTGAGCCAGATTCTCTGTACATTACAGAGCTGGAGGGCAACTTCTGAAGTTGAAATCATGAGCGTGGTTAGCCCATGAGGCCTTGCAGAGATGTTGTATATGAACAGTATGAATGTAGACTGCAGTGTGAATTAGTACAGGTGGACAAATGTCCACTGACACACTGACACAGAGTGGACAAATGCAGCATTATTTTGTATGATGTGTTTTTCAATATATCCTAATATCCTATACTGATATAATCCTCATAATAATTTCAGATTCTCAAAATATTAAAATATTTAATTTCAGTTTTAATAAAATACTAATCAGACAGTATCAACATACAAGTAAAAGAGGCTTAAAATATGTCACTTCAAATGTAATGAATAGAAAATGAAGTTTTGGAAAATATTAAGAAATCAGAACTTGAGAGATCAGAGCCTAACATTTTTGAGAGATATTTTTAATTATTTTGAAATTACGTTACAAAAACTAAACTATGTTAGGCTGTTACCCACTCTGACATTAACCATTTTCCTCACGGATGTAATGCATTACCAAAATACAGTAATGCTTTATGTTGAGTAAACAGCTCAGTTTACCTTGGTTCTTCATCCATGAACTGTGTAGAAGGTCAAACCACTACATGCTATAATGGAGATGGAGAATCTTTGGAAAGACGGAGCTACAGAACACTCGGGAATAAAATCACATGAAGCATAATATTGATCACGCTGGTGTGTTCGAAAATGAAGCTGTTTCTTAGATAAAAAATAGACATGTTCAAGTTTGTGCTAAGTTATGGCCTACACAGACTGAATTATTAATAGAGCTTTTCAAAGGAACATTAATAACACAGGTTGAAATGTACACGTACTTGTATAATCTCAGTGGAAATCATTGTCCATGAAATGAGCATAAGGTCACCATGTCCAGTACCATGCATCAGTTAGAGGGGTGTAACACCCCTCTCCATTGAACTGTGTTTTTGGAGAGATTGAGGTATGCCATCTAACTGATCCCAAACATACTCCATTCAGCCCATCAGGGCTCAGTTGTTTTTTGTCCTTAATTAAATCAGCCTCACTAATGCTCTTGTTGCTAAGTGCAATTAAACGGTCACAACATTGGTTCAGTGTCTAGTAGGGCAGGGTGATATATTGATATTTAAATCAATATATCAATATCAGGATATAAACAGCACAATATTGGATGAGGCGATATCATTTTCCAGTTTTAAAGATTTTAAATAATGATCTGTTTCAGTCCAACCCTGCTCTCAGCTCCTCCTCTACTCTGCCCTTTAATACACACAGCATGGAGGGGCATTAAACCGAGCTCTGGCATGAAGATGACTTAGTGTGTGAAAAAGAAATGATGAATTTTATGTTTTAATATATTTAAAAAAACATATTGCATATCACGATACAGTTAAAATATATCGGGATATGATTTTTTGTCCTAATTGCCCAACCCTGGTATCCCTTGTATAGCTGTAGAAGAAGAGTAGAGGTTGTTAATGCAGCAAAACAGGAAAAAACACCCTTAATTCCCTTGAGTTCAGAACAAACATGGATGAGGAGGTGTGCGTTTATTTGTGCTCTGTCCACATGTACGTGCTCAACGTGCATACAGACAGATGAATGAAAGGGGTGGAGCTGATGATGCCACTGACCAGAAAGAAAGGGGTTCTTTGCATTCACAGTTAGTTTCTTTGCTCACACAGTGTGAAACATTCTGACTAAGTCTTAAGAGTAAATAAAACTGACACATGAATAGCAAAAAGAATCTTTCAGGGTCAAGTATTCTGAAGACCTTGCTCTAAATTTCCTTGTCAGTCTAATCATTACAAATAACTCATCAAAATGATTGCACATTCAGCTTAAAATCACTGTGGATGATCAATTTCCATTCATGATGGTCCACATAAGTGAGGACCATGTTTTATGACCAAACATGGTTGAGGAGTTGTGCGTGTTTTATTCATTTGGAAATGAATAACTTCCACACTTTTCAGTGCTATATTAGACATGAGTCAATTGGCTGACTCTCAAAGTGAATGGTGTATAGCAGAGAAACTCATCTCAGGCAATGTTGAAAAAAAGGAGATGGGTGATCTCTTTAAATCTCTTGCTTTAGCTACATCTGCCCACACTCTTTCCTACGTCAAGGATTGATTTTTAACAAAGGAGACATTTTCTCTCTTTTTGGTGAAACTTACTGAGAAAGGTGCCTAAGGCCAAGATACTATGAGTCAGCACTATTCTATATAAGCAGTTATTCTGTATATATATGTATATATATAAACAATAAACATTAGTATGGGGTATGTGATGAATTAAGGATTTGTGACATTTCGTTTGTGCCCAAACGTTTGCATAGGACACTAAAGACAGGTTTGATGTAAGTATTGTTTTGTACTCAGAGGTACTAAATATAATAAATATGGCCTGAGAAAGGAACAGTATTGGACTTCTGGTACATAAATATATTGACCATATAAGATTGTCCTGTTTTGTCGGTAGCATCCTTTGCAAGTGAAGTATGCCTTGGAGTTCAAAAGCAGTTGGAAGAGGGGTCATCATCGGGTGCTGGGAAGCAGAATGGTTTTATCGACATATAGCGTGCCACACTGCTCACGTGGATATTAGCTGTTGGCCGCAGCAGATAGAAAAATGAATGTACATGAAAGATCTGGGAGACCTACATGAACCATGGAGAGATTACTGTCGATGCAGGCCTACGTGCACACATAGCACAACATCCCTTACCACCATGTCAACCTCACCAAAGACTGCAATGGTTTCATACACGACTGTCAAGGAGTCACTTAGAATGTCAGTTGGTCAGTGGCAAGTCCCGTCACTTTTGGTGGAGATGACCAACAAATCTGTGTCCACTATTCCAACACTTGCATCGCCAGAGGTATCCCCAATTTAAAATGTGTTGGATGCTATTGGATGAGCTATCACACTCTATCCTAGAGTAAAATCTGCAGGAACAGTAAAAAAGCTTGGAACCATTAGGAATCTCTACAAATCCATGCTACGTCTGGCATATTACATTATACCCAACATCAAACTGAGACCTTATTTTTATGTGTAGCTTAATAAATATTGTCCAAATCAGTCTAAATTTTAATAATGTATTATTCCTGGAAACGTTTATTTTCCTTTTGAATAGCACTGAAGTCTAGCACTTCCTTCTGTAATTTTTTGGAAATAAAACTGAACAGTGTGCGTTTATGTGCTCAGGAAAAAGAATACAAATAATATTAATACCAAAATAATCCAATAAATCTTAAAACCTGTGCTTTTCTAAGAAGATTAGGACATCAATGACGTTTTTGAGAACTGGGCATTTTTCTATCTGACTTCCTATGTTTGTGCATTTATTAAAGTTTTTTTCTCATGCTTACTGACATGTTCAAGAATGCCTCTGTCCATGGTGCTGAAATACCATATGGCCATTGAGTGCCTAGTGCTAGATTTCTTCTGAAATGGCAAACATTAGGAACAAGGTAATTTTCTGGAAATCAGTACAAATGCTGTTTTGTTCCATCTGTTCATGCATTTTAAAACCACTTTAACCCCTGACCTACTATAAATGTTATCTTCTCATCACTTTTAACAGGTTTATTGTTTGCCAGACATATTGTAAGGCTAGGTGGAATTATATTTTTGGCTTAAAGGCCCTAAAACCTGCAGAAACAATAAATAAATATATATAAAAAATAATCCTAGAAGGAAATCTCACTCTGGGGCTCATCCTGCCTACCTGTCATTATGCCAGTCAATCACTTACTTTGCCAACTTAATCTTGGCCTAAATGTTTTGTTGTTCTACCAAATGGAGTTGCCAAACCAAACAAGCAATTGCTTTTTCCTGTCCTGAAATATCACAGACTGAAACAAAACAGCTGGAAACAAAAGGCTCAGTCCTTGGGCTTTTCACTGTGGAATTGTTATATTTAAAATGTTTGCAACAGACTTCATTCGTGATCAGATCGTTGCTTTTTGTCTGCTTACCTGAGCATCCATCCTGTAGGTTATTAAACAGTTGTTTCGCTCATATGCCATTCATTTATACACAACAGAAAGACTTCAAAGACTTATTTGCATGGTTGAACTCAGAAGTGCTTCTACTTGTGCTATTGCTTCGATCACCACCTTCCTTACCCTCCCTCTACTTACATATTTATTCCCTCTCATTGCTGTCCCCATCAAAGCCTGTTCTCTCCTTACTCACTCAGTGACTCTGGCTCCTGGCTTCTCATGGGACTGGATTTGTTCTGATGCTGCAGGCTTTCCTGCAGCCATTTTACAACCTACAGAAAGTCTCTACACGACCAGACAGCCAGCCTTCATATCTCAGCCTGTTAACTATGGAAGATACAGCCTAGTTAAGATTCAGGCCTTGTTTTCAATATGTAGGAATCTGTAGTAACAGGTGTGACATTTACTGTTAGCTCCTGTGTCCTGCACTGCTGTTCTAACCCAGGAACCTTCATGTTATGTGGAGTTTCATTACATCTTCAAAAGGTTATTTACACTCATGCATTTACAAAGAAACATTTATTCTTGAGGGAACCAAATGTTGTGGTTGGTTTCTACAACAGAATGTAAAATGCTGATTATTATTCTGTAAAATTCTCTAATAAACACTTAATGTAGCTAGGATTATGATTTTCATTTAAAAAATAAATGACACTGACTGTCATATCAGGATATAAACAGTTTTAAATAATGATCTGTTTCAATCTTGCAGAAAACCTTTTGTCTGCTCCTTCACTCTGTTCTGCCCTGTGCTCTCAGCTGTTCCTTCTTTTTTGATTTTGTGGGTTGTGATCATTTTTTGATTGTATTTTTCACATTATTTACCATATCGTATAAATTGCCATTCAGCTAAAATATGTTTTTTTGGTCCATATCATCCAGCCCTAATGACCAGCAAAATTACAGTTATTAACTGCCAGCCATTTCACCAGTATAGTACATTGTGGGCAGCAGTAGCCTGGTGGTTCAATTCCCTGAACTGGCAGGATGCAACTGAAGTGCCTTTAATTGAATATACTTTAAAATGATAAATAAATAAATTAACTGATCAGCCATAACATTGAAACCACTGACAGCTGAGGTGAATAACACTGATTATCTGGTGTCAGTGGTATCTGTCAATGGGTGGGACATGCACATTAGGCAATAAGTGAACAGTCAGTTCTTGAGGATGATGTGTTGAAAGTGGGGAAAAATGAGTAAGCATAAGAATTTGGGGTGACTAGAGCCAAATTGTGATGTCTATGCAGATATTGTTGGGTGTTCCTGGTATGCAGTGGTCAGTACCTACCAAAGTGGTTCAAAGATGGACAACCGGTGAATCTCTGACAGGGTCCTATGACCAGTGGAGGCCCCACCTTACAACTTACAGGACTTCACAGATACTTTCAGAGGTCTTGTGGATTCCCTGATGGGTCAGAGCTGTTTTGGTGAAATGAAGGGGACCATTCACCCAATTAATGTTATGGCTGATTGGTGCTTTTGTATCATATGAATACAGCAATACAATTGAAGCTGACTTTACTTTCTTTCATCCATAGTGGGACTTGCCTTTTCAGTACCAAGGTTTGCTTTTCTCACGTTCCTCTCTTTAATCAGCCCTCCAAGTTCACAAATGCTGATTTGAGTCAATAACTTCTTTCAGAGCTAGCTTAGTGTGCTAGCCTTCACTCTTTGCCTGTGTGCAGTTTTAACAGGGCCTCATTAAAAACTATTTGCATAAATAGAGCAGATAAAAAAGATAATGCATTCACTGGCTTATGATATGAAATAACTGCTTTGGTTTCCAATTAAGCTTATGCTTTATAATTAGCCAGGGAAAAAAGCTCCAGTGCCTCCCTTTCTTCAACTTTGTTCAAACCCTCCAACCACCACCACCCCCCATCACCACCCTATTTTTTCAGTCCGCTGCGTAGAGAGAGAAATTAGATCACTAGCTTGTGCATTCACATGGAAAGCTCCCTGCTCCCGTGTGGGTTGCTTTAATATGATCAGACAATGATGTCAGATACAGCACTGGCTTTGTCCAGGCCTTCTCTGAATTTGGTATACCCTTATTAGAATGATGGTGACTGTGTGTTCCCACTTAGATGAACTTCACAGACACTGAGGGAACAATGGGAAAAACATTTCAATATATTTAACCCCTTAGACTCTGCATACAATTGCACCCGTCAGTTCTTCACTCTCACATCTACAGCACATTTAAAATGGAACGTCAATATCACAGACCCTACAATAGAACCCTGGGGGACTCCCCAAGACACGTTAAAGCAAGTGGTTTTCAAGTCATTCTTAATGGTTTCTGCATTAGTAATAACTGAATAATAAACTGTGGGTTAAGGTGTGTTATCATTTTTAGCCAAATATTTGGGACAGCTCTTCTAATGAAATGCATTCAGCTACTTTAGGATGTGTTCAGTGCTTATCCTAGTGACCGCAATAGCAACAACCTTAGCAACTGCTTATAAGTGGGACCCACTTTACTGCACAACCTTTCTGCGTTGTTATGGTGTAAAATAATCACAATGCTATTACTTTGACCACATCTTGCAGCCTTAGTCGACAGCACTGCTAATGCAATAAAGTTTGGTGAAGAAGCAAAGCATAAGAACAAACTTTCCTCATAATTATGCAGTTGTGCAGCAGTCTTCTGACCAGCTATACTATGTCAATGGTGCTACCAAAGTGAAAGAGCAGTCATTACTCGCTTTGATCTAGTATGCAATCATTGGGCTTGAGAGCAGAGCTGAGAGTGGTTTCTTTTTCTGAGCCTTCTTGCATTTAGCTGCAGAGAAGGACCATTAATATTGTCTTGCTTTGCCATACATCTAATAGACCGATAATACAGGCATGGCCCCCAGATGAAAAGAGAGTGCATTACTTTCTGTCAGAGATGAGATGTGCACAGCAGAGCCTTGATTTACCCTGTGTTTTTTTTTTTCTTCTTCTTTTTTTTTTTAACAAGATACTATGCTTGGTGTCACGAGCTGATACATCAGAGATAGCCTGACTAAACACGTTTATGAAAAAAGAAGAAGAAGCTACTCTGGTTTCATCAGTCTCCTCTTGTGCTCTGTCTGAACGGCTTGTCCTGAATGTAGTCTTTTCAATCAGTGCGTTTTATATAGCGAAAGATTACAGCAGTCATTTTCAAAAGCCACCAGAGGAATTTATATGGAAAGGAATAGAACATAAACCTTCCCTTCAAACATTAAAAGTCCTGTCGCTCTTTCTCACTCTCCCTCTTTCTTTCTGGTGCTTTCACGTTTAGGGAAGTTTGCAGTCGTTTATGGTCATGACTCTCTTTTTGACCAGAATGACTGACAGCCTAATCAGAATTAATGGGACAGTTGCACCGTTCAGATTTTTCTCTTTCTCACCCCTCCTCATGCTTTATTCATCTGTAATGTTGCAAGGCAAGACTGATATTGTTAAATAATGGATAGACGCTGTATAGGTTAGATGAGTTCAGAGTTAATTGGCAAGTATTTAGTATGTAATTGCCAAATAATTTATGTAACAACTGAGCAGAAGAAGGCAGTGAGATGAAAAAAAGGGAGCTATTTTTCTGCTAACAGAAGCTTTCTCAGTTTACTTATTAATATTACCATTATTTATCTTGTGAGCTTAATCATTTCCAACAGAACAAAGATGCTATTTATCTGAGTCATCAAATACAATCAAATGCTGGCTTTTAATCAGTGGAGCTTATCTATAAAACTGCCAGGGGATTTCTTCTTAACACAAAACAAAGAAGTAAATATTAGAAAACCTTTCTTTTTTTTTTTTTTTTTTTTTTAACCTATTTCAGCATATGGACATTTCTGAACTAGGTGGTGAACTAGGTACTATACTGTGGCAAGAGCTACCTGTAGGTCCTATACTGAAAATTTTTTAAGCATCTTGCAGTCTGTTCTTCAGCTGAACTTGCTGGGACAAACTGACCTGGCCATGTTGGCAATTTTAAATGTTCTCCAATTGTAAATTATTTTGTGGACAGTGAAATGGTTGATAACTTACTGCTTTGAGATCTTTTTCAATCCCTTCAATTTGCAATCATTCGCATCTACAGTATAACCTTCTTTTAGAAGGTCTCAGAGAGCTTTGTGGATCTGGCCGTGGGGATACCACTCACCTGAACAATCAACAGCAATCCAAACTAATGTTTGAGGTTTTAATAAGACATGCTCCTGCAGTGTCCTCTCTAACCATGTTCTAATCATCTGTAGCTGATTCTAATTTGAGGCATTTAATATACCAATAAATGTGGGGGCGTCTTAACATTTTCCTCTGAAGAAAACTGCTAGTAACAATTACATTTTACGAATCATTTAAATACATATATTTAAGTTTTATTCGTTTAGTTATATCACCTCCATCCCTCAGTTTAGTCAAAATGAAAATCAAATGTTCATATGTTTAAAAAAATGAAAGACCAAGGCTTTCATCCTCATTTTTTGAGTAGAGCTGTGGAGGTTTTAAAAAGGTTATTACCTGGATGTGACTTCAGTATTTGAATGTAGTGTTTTTTCCCCCACTTACATGTTTAAGTGCTATTTGTGGTTATCTCTATTGCATTTTCAATCAGCTAACAATAATTGAACCTTGTTGCTCCATTCTTGTTGTCACACTCACTAAGCCGCTGTGTTGTTTATAGCAATTGTTCAGCATCTGTATTTTTTTTTTACTTGTGTTTTTAGGCTTATCTGACAATTAGAATGTTGGGAAAACAGGAAGTTGACAAAGGGAAGAAATAACTCCAGGATTCGGATCTAAAAAAAAAAATTTAATTTATTTGCTGAATTGACCTGAAATTACTTTGACTTTAAACAGCAGCGTGCTCGGTTGTCGAACAAAAGATCCCCGACAGCTCATTTGAAAAATAACAGAGCCTGAATTGACATGGTTAAGCTATGTTTCCATTGCCGCTCTGAGTCAGACACAAAAGGCCGTGTACTTATTGCTTGGAAGCCCCACATCAAATATCAGTGTGATAAAGAGTGAGGGTACCTTGCCACTATGAATGAGAGTCATACTTTATAAGCAGAGGCCTAGTCAAAACACCTTTTGAATTTTAATGCACAACGGAAGACAAAGAGGTGTCTTCTTCCAACACACTTCACCTCCCTATACACATGAAAAACACACAGTCTGAGGAAATACAAAGGATACAACAGCTTAACTCACACACACACACACACACACACACACACACACACAGACAAAGGTTCCTTTCTGCACAATGTAGGTTCCTGTGTATGTGTATATAGTAAACCTGTGGTATCAATTCAGAATTTGGTGTCTCTGTGTGGAACATTTTTAATAAAGCTGAAAATGCGGCTATTAATATGTTTGTGTTTTCCATTTTATCATCACATTTGGACCAACATCTTGTATTTACTGTACATTGTTGTATAATTTTGTGTATATTTTATTGTTTCAGTATATTGGCTGCCTTTATACTGTGTAAATTATGAGCAAGCACAGTAGAAAGCAGCCAATCAGATGCTTTTCTGCTTCAGTTGTTGGCATGGCAACCAATGGGCGCGTAATTCTTTGGATGGTCACTGCCTACTGCTACATAATACAGGGGAAAATCCTCATTATTTTTAATAATCAGCTGATATCAAGTTACAGACACAGCAGAACATAGTCATGGCCTGGTGATTAGGGAACCAGCATTGAATTCCTGAACTGACAGGGCATGACTGTCCCTGGGTGCCCTCGGTGCCGTGGATAGGGCTGCCCACTGCTCCAGGCACGTGTGCTCACTGCCCCTAGTGTGTGAACACAATAGTGTGTATGCATGTGTATATCACTGTGTATGGATGGGTTAAATGTAGAGGACAAATTTCCCTGTGTGCAGCAAAGTAGATCAATGTGCACCTTTACCTTTACACACACACACATTCCCATCTCCCATAGCCTCAGCCCAAGCGACATAACGCAAGGTTTTATTTCCCTGGTGGAAATATTGGACTGTCACAGGCAGATCAATTGCCAGTGTCCAGGGCACTTCATGGTTCCTCTAATTATAATCCGCTGCAGCTGGCGCAGGCCCTCTTGTAGCTGTGGGGCAGCCATTGTAATAGAGGCATCACTCCACGATGGATAGACTGGAGCGCTGGGCCAAAGCCTCCCAGTCAGTCGCTGAGGCTTCTTGGCGCCCCGTGTGAGGAGGCTTATTGGAGCAGCAGGAACAGGCAGCCAGGCAGGCCTTATCTTCCCTGTGCACAAATCTGTGTGCTCACTGGGGGACTGCATTACTGATCACAGGCACGGCTTTGTCGGCCCACTCCCAGCCATGGGCCCTCGGCACACTGCCACCACACAGGAACCTCCTGCTCTTTGCGCTCAGTCCCAGTGAGTTGGAGAGGTTAGCTCATGCTTTGGTGGAAGTGCTGATGCACACATTTTTTTGCTGTTGGTTGGATGTAAAGACGGATGAATTGCCATTCATTTCTGGATTTTAGGGGAAGCCTTTTTCCTGTGTATCATTGTTGTGATATTTTGTCATTGTGACATTGTGGATTGTGTGAATATTTCTTGATCAATGAACTAACTGAAATGACTTGGAATACAATTTTTATCAAAGTAAATTAACATAAATAATGTATATTTTTAATGTGTTTGGATATAATAGATTATTTCTAGATTATTTGGCAGTGTTTTTGATATGATATTGTTTTTATATCATTTTAAACCTTTCTTGAACCTGCAATGTTTTGTTACAGTTGGACCTGGATGTTGCATTGTTCCTGCTGGTGACAGATAACTCAATAGTAACTGAACCATGGAACAGCACCTGGCTTAGATTTGCTGTTTTGCTGGAAATGTCTGTGTCCCGAAAGAATATTGTTATTATTTGATTCTATATCAACATATTACAGGTGGAAGGAAAGGGGAGAGAGAAGAGAAAAGGGAGCAATGTGTCTGTGAGTTAGAGAGAGAAAGAGAGAGAGAGAGAGAGAGAGAGAGAGAGAGAGATGCCTGACAGTTTGGGCATACATACTTCAAATTAAACAAGTTATATAAGCAGATGTTGGCGGGGCGCTGTGGGCCAAGGCTGGAGATGAATAAAACTCCCTGTCACTACTGTGGAGAGAGAGAGAGAGAGAGAGAGAGAGAGAGAGACAGAGACAGAGACAGAGAGAGAGAGAGAGAGAGAGAGAGAGAGAGAGAGAGAGAGAGAAAGCCTTAGGGATTCAGGGAGTTGGGGAGGGGCTAAGCCTCCCGGCCTGCTAGTAGAGCTGAGAGTGAGCGAGAGAAAGATGGTACATGTCAGTGGAGAAGTGGAAGCAAAAGCATACTAAGAAATTAAAGAAAAAGCAAAGAAAAGGAAGATCCCAATCTTAGTTAGTTTGGTGGCGCAAGCCTAGCCAGGGAATATAAATCATGAACATGCATTTTAATGGGACGGTCTTTGAGCCTATCAGAGCTGTGCATCTATTAGCCTGTCGGAAGTTCTAAACACATTTGTGGTTGGCTGGTTCAAGGTCAGATCGTAACACTGCAGCACCACCTAAAAGTTACCTGCAAGTTGCCTGATCTTGAATCAGTTGTTGCTGTCTACACTCTTGGTTCCTAAATGGTTCTAAAAAATATCTTGATATTTAATTAATAATTGATATAGGACCTTCACATTGTGTTAAGGTTCTCTGAATTTGGAAGTTCTTTGAAAAGGGTCACACTCAGACAAAAAAATCTGTCCATCAATGAAAACAAAATATGTTATTGGGGAAGTTTATTTGTAAAATAACCAACAACTGCTGGATAACCAATAATTGGATTCAACCAATGGAAGAGTAATTTTTAGAAGGTCACTGCCAACCATTACATAGTAGAGGGAACAATTCTCTCTATTTCATCATCAATTGATGTGACAACCAATGGGAGACAAAGCAGAGCTGGACAAAGCAGAGCTGAGCTTATACACACTTACTTTCTTTGCATCTAGAAATGTTTGTGTCTTTAGACATTTTTAACCTCCAATAAGAACATAAAGTTAAGAGTCTGATTTTACATGGTTAATCTATTTTATGTTGCCACTCTATAAAAGTTACATGCTTGATCTAGACTCTATCTGTGATCTTTAAAACAAAGGTTCCTAGATGGTTCTAGAAAAAAATACTTTCTTTGACATATGACCTTAATATTCTGTGTAGGTTCTTTAGATTTCAAAAAGGTTGTCTTACTGACATACATCTCATTTACAAAAATGGAACCATCCATTTATAAATCAAAATAACAAAAGGTTATAGTGGAAATTAATATGAATACCAATAACTGTGGTTAGAGGTTAACCATATATTAGAGGTTTGTATGGTTCCTTTATGTCATCACTTAAAATGACCATGACCATCAAGTTAATAAAGCCTGAATTGGTGAGATGGTTAATCACTTAATTGATATAGGACCATAACATACTCTGAGGTTCACACTCATAAATATCCCAAAAATGAAACCATCCATGTGTCAAAATGAGCATGTAAAGTAACTGGTGGATAACTAATCATTAGAAAACAGAGGGACTCATCTATGGTTCTTCTCCAGCAGTTCACCAAATTTGCTTCTGGAGAGCTACCTTCCTGCAGACTTGGCTGAATGTTCTATGTAGGCTTTGGGTTGGAGTTAAAACCTAAAGGAAGTTAACTCTGCAGGAACAGGGTTGGTGACCCCTGTTCTCTAGCATTTTTATCCAAATGCCTCAAAATACATCACAACCACTTGAGAATATTTTCTTTATTGTTGGTCAGACCAGTCTGAAGCAGGAACAGGAGAAAGTAAAAACAGGAACAGGGTCAAGTGTTCTAGATTGTGTGTATGTCTGTGCAATTAAACACGGAGCAACACCAAGAGATGGCTTTTGTTCAAGCTGTAGCAATTATTTGATCCATATACGAGTTCATGTAACATAACTGATATAACTTAAAGGATACAGCTGATACTTGGGTCAGATCTGGGTTGGAATTCATTCTCTCCAGAGTGCTCCAGAGTTTATTTGGGATCAAATTGAGACCACCTCCTTTTAAGGGTCTTGATGCAGTTATTTTGGTTCTGCATTTGAATGTGATTACTGTATTCACACCTGCCCAAATAAGTGTAACAAAGGGTGTTAACGAACAAGAGTTTAGTTTAACCAGACTAAAGAGTACAGGTGTGAAAACGTAGAGTTCTCCCTGCACCTTAACCAGCCAGTCAGAAGAAACCCTTCATTTTGAGTTGAAGCCAGTGTGTTACAACACCAAGGCATGTACGAGAAAGTATGGGCTATACTCTAAAAAATAAAAATGCTTCTTTGAGTGATGCCATTGAACAGAGCAGAACCCTGCTAGTGGAGAACTACCATCCTGCAGACTTTAGATTTAACCCTAACCCATCCACCTGATCTAAATAATTACTGCCTTCAGAAGTTCTAAATTGGTTGAATGGGAAAATAGTTCTCCAGGAGCAAAGTTAGTGACCCCTGCCACCGAATAAGAATTTTTGTTTCCATAAAGAGCCATGTTTGTAACAGAGGTGTGTAAAGAATGAATGTGGAGAACCTGCACTTGATGCCTTGTTTACCACTTGAAATATTGTTTACCAAATATTTCTTATAAACACTGTTCCATGGTCCAAAGTTTATGGTTTATGGTACCAAAAGTAGTTCTTCTATGGGTTGCTCAAAGAACCTGTTATAGTAGAGTACAGAACCAGAGAACCTGTGGACTGAGGGATTCAGAGATATCCTGGCAACTACAAAAACACACTTTGTACCACCCCTCCCTGAACTGCCCTTTATTTCAAAGCACCCTCTCTTGGATTGTCCAGCCCCTAGATATCTGCCCTCACCCGTTTCTCTCTCTTCTTCTTTTTATGTCTCATTTCCTTCCAGCTCCTGGTTCTCCTTGTTTCTCATAAATTCAGCAATGCTGTCCCTCCTTGTGTTTCATTGGCTGAATGCTTCATGCCTGGCTTGTGTGCTGTGTGTGATGTGACAGGTGTGTCATGCCTCTCTCCATCACACTCCAAGACTTGTTGACCTTTGTCTCGGAGATTACTCCGGCTCTCAGCTTTTCGGGCTTACCCCAGAGTGACAAGATTGCCTGGCAACCAAAGGGCCTGTTGATGCAGTGTGACTGCACCACCCCGTTAGCCTTGTGCCCCCCTCCCCCCATTCCCACTTTGAGTCAGGTCTGATGAACAGTGGCACTAGCAGCCCAGGACTTGGGGAAAATGATCCTTTCTGACGTAGGACAGAGAATGAGTGGGCAAGAACTTGGAATGAAAAATGTGGCGTTAAAAGAATAGGAAATTTTCTGGAGCTGAATCTCTGTCTGCCACATTTGTTCCATAACAGTGAATTCCAGGAACTACAAACAAGGCTCCATGGTTATTTCTAATAGAAGACACACATAAGCACTCTATGAAGAAGAACTCTATGAATAACCATTGCAAATATATAATAACTGCATATAATAGTCATTGGAAACTTAGCAGGTATTAGGATGTGACAGACATGAGAGAATGTTCTTCTTAAGGGAGGTATTTGAGTTCTTGTATATTAAACATTTGTTCACAACAAAGAACAACCTAAAATGCTCAATAAATGTACTACATTTTATTTAGACCAAAAAGTCCAATTCCAGGATATTTTAATCAAATTCATGTCAGTGTAGTATTAACCTGCCCACTAATATGCTAATTTCCCACAAACAACTGCAACAGACCACAAATGATGAATTTTTATTGTATTTGTTAATAATGTAGTTTTACAGCATTATGTTATTGATACAGCATTTGATGGGGTGTTCTTACCCAGAGTAGGATGTAGTGTGTAATGTAGTGCTAGAAATCTGGGAGGTAGGGGATGTTATAGCTAGAAGACATGGAATGTGCTGGGCAGAGATACATCAGGAACATGTGAAGAAGCTGTGTTCATAAAGACTATATAATGAAAGCAGCATAATATTACTGGTGGGAGAAGGAATCGGCCCCACAGATGTAAAAAAAAAACCCCACCTAGCCAACCAACTGTATTTTAAGAATGAACAGTATGTATTTCCCATTATTCCTCATTTCAGGAAATGCAGAAACAAACATAATGAATCATAATAAACACAGTAGATACTGAATAATATATAGTACATTCTGAATAGTTTGTATTAATTACTGAATAGTAGTCAGTGAATAACATTAGATACTGGTTAATGTATGGTAGTCAATGAATACCATAGTAGATACTCAGTAATGTGTGGTAGATAGGGAATTGTTTGTAGTAATTACTGAATAATGTATAGTAGTTATTGAATAACTTAGCAGATACTGAATAATGTATATCAGATAAGAAAGGTTTGTAGTAATTACTGAGTAATATATAGTAGTCAGTGAATGATCCAGTAGATACTGAATAATATGTAACAATATTATAAATATATTATAATATATGATATTTAAATAATATATACTTAATTTATAGTATACTGAATAGTTCATAGCAGTTACTGAATGATGTATAGTAGTCCGTGAATGAACACCGTAAATACTGAATAATTTATAGTACATATAGGATACTTCATAGAAGTTGCTGAAAAACAAAGTAATTTCTAAATAATTAGTAGGTACTTTATATTTTGTAGTAAATACTAACATATTAGTCACTAAATAACGTAAAGCAGTTGCCTAAAAATGTATAGTCACTGCAAAATATTTAGTGAATAACGAAGAGTTTATTAGATAAACTGTTCAAGTTTAAAGATAAAGAGGAAAGAGGGTTCAAGGGTTTAAAGCACCACAGAGAAAGGATGTGTGGGAGACAGGAGTTTGGAGACAGAGGTGGCAGGATCTTATCGTAAGTATATACCCCCTCCTCTGCAAACGCCAGGCCTGCAAACCGTAATCAGTCAACCTTAGTGCTGTAATGTTGCCATCTGGTCTCAGGGAAGATGGCAGCTTCTCTCCAGCTGAAAAATGTATTGCATAAATCCGGGGTGATTACTGCATCAGCTGTATAGCCCCCCTTTCCCCCCCTCCTCCACTCTGCTCTTGCCTCCATCTCTCCTTCCCTTTCAGTGTTTTCTCTGTTGGAGTGGCTGCTGATAAAAGGCAGCAGCTGGAAGAAAAGGATCTCAGCCTCTATTGGTGAGAATGTGACGGACGGGTAGTGGACAGAGGGAGTCTCATAACAAATAAATATGTTTGTTTTGGTTTCAGGTCCACCTTGCATTTTTCAGTTGTGTGCAGGAGTGGTGATGATGTCAAAGTGGTATGTGGGGTGAAATGGGAATTGGACGGAGGGTGGGACTGTATGATGTATTGTTTGTAAATTATTACTGATACTGATACTGGACTTTCTGATACTAATACCAAAGAATGCTGTACTATTACCATACTATGATTGGCAGACATCTATTCATCCTAATTTAAAGAGCAGTCAAGAGTGAACAATCCTTATGACTTTAGTATAAATGGGTGAGGCAACATAGATTTAAGGTGAATTGGCAGAAATATGGAAATGTGTTGACATCCAATAAATAGTGAATTTAAAATTGGCATTACTTTTTGATTTAACAGTGTTAATACTCTACATTTTGTTGTAGATTTTCCACATTATGGGCCATTCAGAAATGCCTGCTTCAACAACCATCTACTGAAACAGTTTTTTTATCTTTAATTTTCCCAACTTTGGGACTTTGGTGTGTTGAAAAATGCCCAGCTGTGGTTTTACAAGACTATTTACAACCCTGTTATTTTACCTCACTATGAAACATGCTGGTTTTCCTTTAATAGAGAGCTTGTGAAGCAAAATTTAAAGGTCAGTTTTTATTGGCTGGATCACTGTATCTATGTAGCATAGCTTCGCATAGCATTGTTTGGTTTTTTTTGCATTATTTGTTACAATGTTAATTTCAGCGTTTATTTGACTGACAGCCCAACTACGGACATCACACACTGTAGGCTGGTCAACCAGCGTAGTCACGTGATCAGGTCAGTCTACTTTTCTCGATTAACAACGTGATGTTGGTGCATTTACTTCATTTATGTGATGTGTGAAAGGACCTTGTCCCCGAAGCCTGCATTCGAACACTGTGGGAGCGTTAGGACTACGTCCAAAACTTGCAGGACATGTCCTTTGTTGTAAAATCAATTATTGGTCAAAAAAGATTTAGAGTGTAGCATCTCCTGAAAGTCTCCATATCTGGTGTGTGTAACTGTCAGTAGTGGAACTCAAACATCCCACAGAATTGGCCTTGAGGTCTAAAGGTGCACTGAACGGTTCTGTAGCGCAGAACTATTCGGCCGTGCAGCGGAAAGCAGGCCTGCGTTTCCTTACAGTTTCCTTCTCTGTTTTGGTTTGAAGTATATTAGACGTAGAGAACAGACACACAGAACCCTCATAAACCCTCACAGCGAGGAGGCGAGAGGGGAATGAGGACGAGAACAGAGTGTGTAATACTGCCACTGAGTGGACATGCTTATAGCACTGTGCAGAACGAGGACAAACACTCTACTCAGTAAACTGTGGGTTCTCCCTCTCTCTCTCTCTCTCTCTCTCTCTCTCTCTCTCTCTCTCCATCTCTCTGTCTCTCTCTCTCCCCCACTCTCACTCTATCTCTCACCGCCTGAGCAGGGCTGGGGAATGAATGATTCAAAAATACCCCTCGTAATCAGCCTTCACATACAAATAAACGCATTCGCATTCACTCGGCACGCAGCTCGCTGTGCCAGCCATCACCCGCGCCCTGTTATCTGTGTTCTACTTCATTTGGACCTGGGAGAAAACAAACAAGGCACATCATTATTTTTTACATCTGCACGCTTCACCCCCTCCTTTCCACCAACAACCCCCACAGACTGAAAATATCTCTCCTTTCTCTTCAGCTCCAACTAGGCATAGCTTTATCTGATGGAGATATATGGAGATACAGTGTATTGGAGTTAGTGTAGGTCAGAAGAAGGGGAAAAGCTTGAAATGTAGCGGAAGCGAGGCTCTGGCTTTCAGAAGAGAAAGAAAGACATGGCCTTAGTGCTTCTGAAGAGGGTCTGTAGAAATGAAAGGAGAAATTTACATCAGAAAGAGTAAAAAAAAAATAGCTGAGAGAGAGAGAGAGAGAGAGAGAGATGTGGAACTGCAGCAGGTCCAGGCTATGTCAATCTCATGCTAGAATCTTTAGAATTCAAAGTGAGCATAAAATTTGTGCAATAAGCAAAAATTACCTTTGTATGCGCTATATGGTTTTGCACCTTCTAAATGTAAGAGTGACAGATGATTATTTAGATATCAGCACTTTTTCTGTTTGATCGTGACATTGATATGGAAACTAGAGTGCTGAATTTGTGATCTTTTTTAGGCCTGGATTTTGGGATCTTTACAGTTAGAAAGAAATAGCAGACAGCAACAGAAAGCACAGTGCTGCAGTTTTCCTATTTTGCAGCATTCGTTTGAGAAATATTGCAAATGTATTGTAATTTCTATACATTCTATACATGGTATTTGCACATACCAGCTTTTAGTGTACATGAAGAAGAATTGAGAAAAACAAGCTGCTTTTCACAGTTACGGAGCCAATGAAAAGGAATGATTGGTCAAAAAGTCCTGCATACACTTTTTCTATGCCTTACGTGCAATAAGGGCAATATTTAATTCAGGAGGTGGAGGATGTAATTATGATTGTTGCTTTGTAACGTTCTCTGTTAATCATTTAATTTCTGCTCGTCTAGTAGTTTAAGTCACATATATATTATATATGAATTCCTCTTGAGACCAGGCTGGGAATAGCACACCACATTGCTGCAGGCCTATACATACAAATGAACACATATTGGCTTGCTGCAGAATTGTGCAAATTTACGTAGGTGACTGGTCTGATCAAATACAGTCGGAGTTCATTTTAACATTCAGTCGGTTTTACTGTAGTTATTTGACTGATACCGTCTTGTGTAAAATTTGGGCATCCCTATTCAAATGAGATTTAGTTGACTCCTAAATTCAAATAAGTGAAGATTTGCTACAGGACACAAATTTAAATGTGAAAACCTTTTCTCCACATTTACAGAAAACATTCCATTTACTTCCGAAAATGAACACATTTGAAAGGAAATGTGCGTGATTCTAGAAAATGAGTGTTAAACGACTCTTGATACTCTTTCCTCTCGGACAGTGAGGAAACATTCACCCAAGATTACAAACAGTGTAATGAAATTGAAATGAAATTGTGCACATTTCCTTAGAAATGCATACCATATTTAGTGGGCCATTACTTCTGCAAACTATATTTAAGATAAGATAAGATAACCCTCTGGTCTTGTAGTGGGGAAATTCACACTATTTAATTCTTTGGCAGTTTAATACATTGATTATAGGTGTATATAAGCATTCTCTGTTCTGACTGGCTGCCCTGTATTGTGGCTTTTTCACAACAGTTCATATAAACTGTGTGAACAGACAGTCTACACTGCTGTAAGCTAAACAGATGGATATAATGCATGGAAATACTGGTTTGTGTGACATCACAAAATCAGGGAATTCATATGTCTGTATATGTATGAATGGGAATGTATGGTGTATTCTGAACCAGTGTTTCCATGACACAGTCCTTTTAAAATTTTAAGCCAGCCCTATTCCCTGGAGCATTTTTCACATGTTCACAATATAACTAAATGTGCTCATTCAGTTTTGTGATGAACCTTCATTTCTCTCTTTTCTGTTTATTGGAAATTCACACTTGCACAGACATACATGCACACACTGCCGACTTTCTTTAACCCAAATACGCATGATATGCGCTATGAGGTGTTGGCTTTGGCATTTCTGTTTGTTGTGCAGACAAAGGAATTCATGAGCCACCATCATAAATTGTCCTTAAAGAGAAAATGCGCTTTGTATTCATGCTACCCCGCTGCCTGCAGCCTCTGGCCTTGGATTTATTCACACATGCACAGAATGTATATCGAACAATGCTGTAAACAAAGTCCTTTCGTCTGTTATGCTGCCTGTCCTGATGCTGTCTTGGCAGCTAGAGTAAAAACGTTCAGTTTCACACAACTTGTTCTCAGAATATAGAAGAGGAAATTGTCACGTGATTTTTAACCGTTACCCACAGGGGTGGAGAAAGGCATCGACGCACCAATCTGAATTAGTCACATTGTCAGCCATTGTCAACTGGTAATGCTTGGCCTCAGAGTTTTTTTTATTGTGTTGTTTAGTTGTTTAACAGTTGTTTTATAGGTTTTTATTGACATGAATTCTAAATATTGCTGTATTTTGCATATTTTATGAAAACATGCCGTTTGAAACCCTATATTCCAGTGATTTTATCATAGTTAAGGGGTTTTATTACTTTTGTTGAACTCCTTAAACATGATAAACACATTTGCAATGTGTTCCAGCTGGCCACCAGTGTCAATAAAGATTTTCTCCTTTTGATTATAGGTTGTGATGTTGGGTGATCAAATTGTCAGAATGTCAGAACAACATCTAATACGAACATCAATTTGACATAGAACTGTGATGACAGATGTTGATATTTTGTTGGTTTTAAGATTTGTACGTAATAAATAATAAATCCAGAGTCTTCCAAACATCAGAGGTCAGCATCTTGTTGATGTAAAATAACACCATTTAGCTCAGAATGTGAACATTTATCGTATGTGAAATGTTAATGCAGTTAGACATTGATCATTGATGATCATTGATCATCATTATTTTTCAAAATTATTAGCTCTTTTTCCTGTTTTTCCTGCTTTAGTAAGTACAGTGAGAATCTTAGAAAATAAATAGTTTGAGAGCATGTTTTCTGATTCTGTTTCATTATATACATTTACATAATTAAGATGGTAATAAACCTAATATAGATTTAAGTAATTAAAATGTACCAGTGGATCAGTCTATGTTTAGACAATGAGGACAGAGTTGTTCTTCCAATAAAGAATAAATGATTAAGCATTAAATTGTAAGGCACTGTAATAAAAAGCTAAACAATAAAAAGGTTTGTGCATCAACTCTGTTTTTAAACAAAAATTTAATCCAGGGTCTTTCTAGCATCAAACTGATATCCAGTGTCTGCTGGGATGGTCTGCTTTAATATTTTTTATGATAATATTTAATAAATTACTGTAATGTAAAACATGCCCTTCCAAAATATGTTTTCATTGTCCAGTTTTGCACAACATAATAATTAAAGGAATTACACTTACATATGGAATGTTCTAAATAATTCTGAATTGTACCAAAATATTGTGAATGAATAATTTCCTAAAGAATCAGTTTGAGGTCAGGAATTCATACCCCTGGTTAGCCTCTCTAAACAGTGTCTACATTCAGCCTTCCAAGCAGGCATTCCCTCAGGGCAGCTGCATCAAAGCAGCCTTGCCGGGGAGCACCTGACGGCCAACTCTCTAATGCCAAGCAGATAAGCTAGCCGGGTGAGAAATTTCAAATTAGAGAGAAGGAAAAAAAGACATAAAATGCAGAAAAAAAAGTATTAAAAAAGGGTCCAAAGTCCATCTCTTATCAGTTCCATATTCCCCCCTCCCTGCCAGTCGCCTCACCCTGACAGGCCTGATTGGATGGTGGATAGGGTGAGAGCAGGGGCTGATAAGGGCTGAAAGTGTGGCAAAACGAGGCAGATGCCAAGCAGGGATAAGAGAAACGCGATTACGCTGGCAGCTTTCTTATATTAAACCACTCTCTCTCACACACGCATGCACACACACACACACACACACACACACACACACACACACACACACATACACATGCACGCGTACACACATAAACACACTGTAAATGGCCAGAATCTAATCCTAGCATGTATAGATCTGTGTCAGCTTTTAACACTGCTGTAATCACCCCCCACCCCCACCCTACCTCCCCACACATCAGATTGGACGTCCTTGATAAGAGTGAGCGGGTAAGGCACAGTCTTACAGCAGGATTCTTGTTCAAGTACAGCAAATCAGAAAAAACAGTGAAAATAGATGGAGAAATGAAGGCTAAAGGCTAAGAAGTGTGCATTATACTGGTCTGACTATGGAGTACAAATAAATGAGTTCATAAATAAAGCAAACCCTTAAAAATAAAGCTACCATAAGTAGACTTTAGGGAAACAAACAGAAAGGTCAAAAATTTCTATGAGACATGTAAGTCCTAAATATGCTGTATTGGTCCAATAAGGAGCCCATATAATGGAAAATGTCCCTTTTTTTAAAATAAACATGTAATATTTAAACAGTATCATTTGCAGTTTCCCATCGGATGCCAGTTCAACATCAGATAGATATTAAAATTTGGTTGGAAATCAAAGTTAACTCTATCAAAAACTAACCCTGGATTGACATTCTTGTCCTTTTTTCTCTGTTGTTAACGTCTTTTATTTTTTGATTTCTGTAAAGCACAACATCAGTTGTGAAGCGCACTATACAAATAAATTTTTATTTTATTTAATTTGATTTGAACCTCCAACATTGGACAGACATTGAATTTTGGTTACTAAACACTAATTAAAACCAACATCATATTAACATCTAACAATGTTAAACTTTCACATTGTGAATGTTAACATTATGAAGTTTAGCAGACATTGGGTTTTGGTCACCATGCTTTACAACTAAATGTTAATATATATTAAGTCAGTGTGGTTTGTATGTGACGTTTGTAAGATGTTTTGTTTTTGATTACCATTCTTTGTTACCCAGTGATATGGTATGATACATTACTCAGTGGGCACACAATGTTGATGTGATGTCTTTTTAAGGTTGGATTCTGCCCATGACCAAAACACAATTAGTTGTCAACATAAAAGATGTGTTTAAGGAATTTTAACCAGTATGTTGGATGTTTGTTATGGTTTCAACCAAAAATGGGGGAAATGATTGGAGAATATATCAGCATTTCGTTTAGCATATTCCTAAAATGTGGTACTACATTGTTATCTACTTTACAGACAGACACTATTGAGCCTTTCACATTAAAAAAATTGTTATGCGCCTCATTTGAAACAAAGATGTAAGATCTCATGATCTGTAAAACATACATGACAACCAGTACTTGAATGAGTTGAAGATTAGTACATTTTTTATGATTGCACTTGTTGGTGCCCTCCGTGTTTTGTTTACTGTGAAAAATAATTTTTATAATTTAATAAAAAAAATTAACTGTCATATTTTATATTCATTACATTTAAAGTGATCTGTTTCAAGCTTATTTTCTTTTAACTTTGATAGTGTGATTAATAATTCATTGAACTTTAATTACATTTTCTTTTAATATTTTGGTTTTCTGAATTTCTGGTTTTCATGAGATATAAGCTGTACTTTTCCTTCCAGTTGAGTAAAGGCTGTGCGAATTTGGCTGCCGCTGCTCTCTGGCATTTTTTGTTGTTGTTGTTTTTTGTTGTTTATTTTGTTTTCTTTATATTTTGTTTATTTTGTTTTGCATTTTGTACAGTGTCGAGAATGGTGCTTATAAATAAAATGTATTATTATTATTATTATTATTATTACTGATCAACAGTAAAAAAGCTTGAAATGTGTAATGAATGTAAAATATGACTGTTTAACCTTTTGAATGAAATTGTGATCATGAGTTTTTTATACTTTTTATAAAAAACATACATTTTTGAGATGCATTAGTATAATAAAATATATAAATACAAATATTTCATTTAATTTATATAGTAAACTTCAGACTGTCCATGTTAGCTCATGTTAACCACTGTTAAATGATTGTTGTTAAAATATTTCTGTATGTTATATAGCTAGTTACATACATAATATCTAAAAATCCAGCTAATGTCAGGGGGAAAATGTCTTTTCAGCTTCTTTTCAGTCTGAAAATAACCTCTATTGACATAGGTGGCCAGTAAAGCTTGGTCTTTGTATGTGCTCCAGTTTACTTAGAGTACAAACATAAAGTTCCCATCGTGGACAAGAAATGTAAATCCCGTTGTGTTGCGCCAAAGAGCAATGTCTTCTGGAAATGGTGTCATAGATGGCAGCTTCTCACTCCATGGTGATGTAAAACTCACTTGACAGTAGGCAGTGACACTGGTGTTTTAGCAGCTTCCAGTTCATGCCAGGCCTGCGTTTTGTTGTTTGCTGAGCTGTTCCTGACCATCCAAACACATTTCCTTCTTGTAGAACTTGGCAAATGATCTTGAAATCTGCAGATGTTAAGAAATGTATCTAAGAGGCATTCTTGTCTTGTGTAAATATATGGCCATCGATTTCAGATCTGCACTGACCTCTTTGGACTTTCCAATTGTACGGTGTGTAGGTCAATCCAATGAGTGCTGTCAAACAAACCCCCTTTTTATGAGGGCATAGAGGAGCTACGGTCGCTGTAGTCGGTCACGATCACTATCTGGAAGTTAGGAGACTTTGGCCTTAGCAGGTTAAAATACATTTTAGAACTTTCAGCAGTTCAACTTAATTAATCATTTATGTTGGTGGACATTTTGATCGTGTATGTATTTTGACTTTGACGATTTCAGAGACCTACAAAAATATATCGCGTTTTTTTTCTATTAAAGATGTATGTTGTCGCTCATTCTGCACCTAAAATAGAACAATTTAGAGAAACCATTGAAACTCTGTATCGCCATGACATTCATGCCCATTGTTAGTGTGTGTAAACCGTAAATGTCAATAACTGAAGAAGGTTTGGATTGAAGCTTTTTTACAGCATGCTGGGGATTTAACAAAGCATGCTTGTTCAGTTTTCCAAAGAAATTTGTCTTCCAAAAAGATTTCTACAGTCTGAGAACCCATGAAAATACAGAGCAACTGCAGAGAGACAACAAAACATCAGTGAAGAATAGAAGAAGCAAAATACGAATCTCCACAGGTATCTGCATCAGTCTGAAAGAGGGGAAGAGAGTAGGTTTTATTTCTTTTTACAAGCTATCGTCTCTCTTTTCTTCACATGCTGGGCCTGCCAAAGTGCTATTATGGCTGGTGGGTCACACCCCTTGGAGAGGGGCATTGTGTGCCGGCCACTCAAGCTCAGAAAGAGAGACAGGAGAGGGCGAGAGAGTGACTGTTGGCCATTGTGCCGGAGGAGAAAAACTGATGACTGTATAATTAGCCTTCGAATGCATCCCCTTCCTCCATCACCAACGTTATTCTTTCTTGCCCATTCATTTCTTTCCTGTCCTTCTCTCTCCCACTCTCTCTCTCTCTCAGTGTCTCTCTCTCTCTGTGTCTCTCTGTCTCCAGCAGAATGTGTGCTAATTAAGCGCTGCCATTAGACAGCATGTAATTGGCTTGAGAAGTAATGACAAGTAAGTTTATTTACAAGGCAATTAGAATAAAAGGAGCCTTTGAACTGATAATAATCATTTACGACTGGGAAAGAGAGCTAGAGAAAGAGAGGGAGAGATAGAGGAAGGGGGTGAGGGGGGCAAAGGAAGAGAGGAGAGAAGGAGCGAGCGTGACTGAAAGCGAGAGAGAACATTTAGCACCGCTGTCTGATTGACAAAGCTTTAACTATGTGTACTTATCCATGTTTTATTCACTGTGCAAACTCTGTATACTCAAGTGATTTTTCCACCCTATCGCCGCGGCATGGAGAAACAGCAGCAACAGCATTTCCAGACAAGTTGCCTTTGATTAATGGAAAGATTGAGTTGCATCAGAGGAGACGTGCTGAGAAGGCTTTGTCATCCGTTTTCTCGCTCTCCTCTCGTTCCCTCGTTACATTAACAAACACAGCGTCAGTTTGTCAGAGCCAGAACCAGCGAACTGTCTCGCCTGTTAACCCTTAGAGCTCGGTTTCTTATTGGCAGGACTGCCAGCACTGTGAAAATTATAGTGGAATTATACTGAAATGAATGTATGAAGCCTTTCTCAAGGTGCTATAAAGTGGAAGTATGTCACTGGTGCCACTAACTTGAGCGAAGATACTTCACATTAAGTCAAACACAAAACATACAAGTGTATAATAATTAAAAAATACACTGATCAGCCGACTGTCAAGGGGTGGGATATGCTAGGTGGCAAATGAGCAGGCAGCTCTTGAAGTTGATTTGTTGGAAGCAGGATGAAGCATAGGTCAAGCATAAGAATCTGAACCACTTTGACCAGATTGTGATGATTAGATGGCAGATCTTGCATGATGTTCCCAGTATACAGTGCCTAACCAAGGCGATCCACCATTTTGTTGGTATGAAGGGGGAAATACATCTTGGCCTGGTTGCAGGGTTCTTCAGATTGGTGGAAAATCTGTTATAGGGTGTTTTCACACCTTCACTTTTTGGTTGGTTAAATCAAACTCTTGTTTGTTTTGGCAGGTGTGAAAACAGTAATTGCACTTGGTTGCGGACCAAAACATCTATCAAATATAATCAGCAAGTTTGAGCCAAATTGCTCAGTAGACATAGTTTCACTGCAGCTAAGAACAAATACTATTTCTGCTGCTGCTCCACATTAAACTGCACCGAAATCTGCAATGGTCTGAAACATAGAACCTTCTTCCTGTATTTACTTTCTTGCTCCCACCCCAGACAAGCCTCATCGATCAGTGAAGAGAACATTCTCACATGGTTTGTTGTGATGCATTTTGGTGTGCTTAGACTTCTCCAACAATCCGCCTGGGAAATGCTCCAAGTTCCAATATTGTTAACTGATTCGGACCAATGCAAATGAACTACAGCTGTGAAAATGCCATTCGACAGTTTTATACAGAATTGCTCTGTATTGCACCCCCTACATTACATGTAATTTTGTACATTGATATACCAAAAGTCATTGGATTGCAGTAAATTAATTATAAAAATGCTATTTCCTCAGAGGCGTGGAATCACCTGTAGCCGTATAAGTTGTGGGGTGTTATCCTGAGCGAGGTTGAGAAGTACCCAATCAGTTCAAGTGCAATTCTTTGTCCTTCAAAAACTTCAATGTCCTTCACATACATTTTTACCTCCCTACCAGCCTTTTTATATTTGTCTGTAAAATAGCAACAAGATTTAGGGCACCATGTTGGGATTGTGACGATGAGGAATGTAACAGGATGAAATACGTTGAACTCAACTAGGTTAGACCTTAAATGCTATGCTATTCGGCTTAGACTTTTTAATGTGAAGACCTTTTAATACAGCAAGAAAAGAAATCATTACAAAGAAAGGAAAAAATCCACAGTTTATTTCCAGATTGTTGGACATTTTAGAATTGACGGACCCTCTGCATTATGGCAGAAACTAAATGTGGTCAGTGTTGAATAAAAGTGGAAAATAAAAGGGCCCAAACACAGTGCACTGTTTAAAACACCAAGAAAAGCGTGAATAAGTAGCATCCATATACAGTTTGAAATTCTCATTGTCTTGGGCAGCTTCACATACAGTAGATATCAGACATTCAGATTGTTGGCAAAGCATCTGAAGCAAAGATTAGTCTCAAACATATGAATTATACTAAATATAATAATTCACTGCAGACACTTAATAAAAGAACACAGTTAATAAGTAGTGCTGTCTGGGTTTCTGTTGGATTTGATTTACAGTTACTGACTACTTCACAGTCATAATCTTCACAGTTGTTTTACCATCAGAACTGAAATCACCACGTATCCAGTCCATTCAACAGCTAATGTAAAATGCTTGAGTATTCCTTTAAGCAGTTAAAGAGTAAGAGCTCAAAGATGGAAAAAAATATAATACATCTCTGCTTTGTGAGGCCAGGGCAAGGGTGAGCCAGGGTGGGGAAAAGGGGCTGGTGTTCTTGGCCGTCTCAGCTCTTCCCTTCTCCAGGCGACAGATGGAGCGGGTGTATTAAGGCACCCCAGGGTGACCCTGGGCACCCGCTGCCCGGCCAGGTTCAGCAGGAGCAGGTGGGCATTTGCTTCGTGTCCTTAATCGTGCTTTCCCACCGAGCACAATGGCTCAACCCTGTCCAGTACTGAACGCAGTTCTGGGGCTGCTCCCCTTGACCCTTTTTTTGCTCTCACTGGACCCACAGCAGAAACTGGCCTTTGTGAGGTTACTGGTAGAGCTGCAGCTGGTAACGTAAAAGAGGTTTACAATATCAATTATGGGAAAAATGTGTTTTGTTGTTTTTGGTGAAATGTTGTTTGTTAAAACAGTATATAATAATGTTCTGCATGGTTAATAAAATGCATACAGTCACTCAGACAGATGGAGGACTCATTGATGACTGACAAAACGACACTGCAGAGAGTGTATGTCTGACTTTGCTTAACTAGTGTCCTGCAAAAAAAACAGCACAACCCCTTGACCCTTTTTGTCCTCACTTAGCCCACAGTAGGGACTGGCATTCGAGAGGTCACTGGTAGAGCTGTAGCTGGTAACTTAAGAGTGTGTGAATCTGACTTTGCTTAACTAGTGAAATCTTTGTAAATGAGTCTTTTAGTCAATTGTAACAGGCCACTGTCCTGCAGAACATCACCGGATGAAACAAACAGGTGAGAGGTAAAGTATATGAACAAAAGTATTGGGACACCAGTTCATTGGCTGTTCTGAAATTAAGGGTATTAAAAATTATTTACCCTCATCCCAACCTCATCCCTAACTCATCCCCAAATGGTTGGATGGGGCACCATCATTCAGAGAACACATACTGGGAGGGCTTTATATCCCTGAATCCCATACCTGGCATTAGGAACGGTGCCAATAGATTCATGTTTGTCTGCTCCAGAGAGTCCTATTCTTTTGGCAATACTTCTTTACAGGGACTAGACAAGCTGTATGAATGTGCATTTGCACATGTGTGTCAGGAATGGGTGCAACCTTCTTTGTTTTTTTTACTGAGGGTGATTAAAACTGTGTGGGCTATAATGATATGAGTAGCTACCCTTATTTGATGAAGCAGGACGTATGTTGAAAGTTGGATGGTTAGTCACTGATTAAGTCCTTCTAACTGGACATGGATTTAGACAGTGTATTTTGTGCTCTTTTATACAAGCTGTTTCACTCTGAATGGAGTGTAGAGCTGCAGTCTGGATATTACCCCAAGCTTAGCTGAGGCTGCTCTGTGCTTGGCTAGAAATGTCAAACTGAGCAAGCCTGACTGTGACAGTGACGTAATAGTAGTGCTGTGGGAATCGGTGCATGCAGGTGAATGTGTGTGTGTGTGTGTGTGTGTGTGTGTGTGTGTGTGTGTGTTTGTGTCCATATACACTGCAAACCATATTTGCTAAAAACTCCATCTCTCTTTGGATGTAACACAACACACCCCCTGCACATATTAAAAAAATGAAAAGAAGCCGGCCTGTGGATGCAGTCCCAACTTTAACAAGGCCTTGTTTCTCATTTATTTTGCTTTAGAGGTAAACGACCTCAGACAGCAGCTGCCGCGTTAAAGCAGCGATAGCGTTTCACAGGCCTGGCTTTAAATATTGAACAGGCCTCAGCCGTGGCAATGCAAGCCTCGGTAAATATGATTGGCAGGCACATTTCAAAGCCGGGCTAATTCCATTAAGCTATTGATCTCAGCTGGTTCCTCGCGACCTCCCTCCTCGCTGCCTGCCTGGTTCGTTGTTGTTTACTCCAGTGAGGGAACCAGGCTGAACACTAGCCCTGCCAAACTCTACTGGTTTTCTCTGCCTGGTTATTAACTTTGCAGAAATTCCTGTGTATGGTGCCAACATGGTTTCTGTAAACAAGCCGCTTGGCTGGGGCTTGGAGCCACTTAACGAGGCCCCAAACTCTTTTGCTGCAAGTGTGTTGAGAAGTCATGTATGTAGAAATACCAATACATGGATGGATTGAATGGATGGAAGGAAGGATGCTTGGACAAATAAACAATACAGAATACATGAGAGTAAGTTTCTTTACGAATAACCAGACATTTTTCCTCCACACCATGGTTTCAGGGATGTACAATCCATTAATAACCCGTAAATGCAAAATCCAGTGTCACTGCAGTGCTGAGAATGACCCACCACCCAGATAATACCTTCTCTGTGCTGGTCCCGTGGGGTCCTAACCATTGCAGGTCAGGGTGAAAGGAGGTTAACGACATATGCAGAGAAACAGATGGACTAAGTCTGCAGAGAGCTCCTGTATGGTAAGAGCTGATAAAATGGAAAGTGGATGTAGAAACAAGGAGATGTTCCTAATGTTATGGTTGATCTGTGTATTTAATAATATGTTTAGAGAGGTTTACACTTACACTTAATGTTAATTTTGTGGGTCTTTAAGCCACAATATGGAGGTCATTGAAATGCCCATAAGTTTAAGTTTGACACATCAGGGATGCTTAAATGATTTTGAATCTAGATGTTTAAAGGAGTCTCGAGTGGTACAACCACTGACCCTATTATTGTGAAAGAATAAATTCAATCCCAGATTGGCTTTGAGTGGGTAGGATGGCTCTCCCTTCTATCATAGATTACAAGACAGTTTGTCAAGAAAATCCATCCATCCGTCTTGTTCTCTCTGGCCAGGTTTGCAGTGGGGTTTGGAGCATAACCAGAATCACTGGCTGCAATGCAGGAATGCCCCCTAAACGTGCTGCTGATCCATCACAGCTTTAGCGCAGCCAGTTCACTTACTGTGTGTTTTTTACTTTGATATGGGAGTAAACCAAATGGGAGCAGCTAGAAGAAACCTATACAACCAGAGGACAGAGCATGGAGCTAACCTACAGTCCCAGACTCCGGACCCAAGGGTGTTGCGCAACCCTGTCACCCATTTGCAAATTTGAGTGAAAGGAATTTTTGAAAAGTAAATGTTCAAAATCATCACAGCCTTCTCATCCAGGATAAGAGAAAGAGCAGCTCAGCAGGCCTGGCTTCTACAAGAACGTCTAACTTTGAGGTCTTTTGAAGCCCTTGCTATTGCACTGGTGTTGGCTCTTCCAAGACAACAGAGACAAGCTGTCTCGAAGAATAAGAAAGCCAAGAGCCCCCTTTTGAAAGAGCAAAGCCCAGCGGCTCGTCAGCAGTTTAACGCCTGATTGATAGCGCCCGAGCGAAGATGATTGTGGGACATGCCAGCTCCGAGTGACAAGCAATTACTCACTTCATGTAATGAAAACCTTAACACCAATCATCACGACTCTACACCGCACTAATGCTTTATGTAATATTATACATTCTCTCCCATCAAGCACCGCATCCCGCGGGGTGTCGGTTTAGACATTTGCTAAATAACATCATTTGTAATGGGCCGTCGACGACAGCCAAACAGCAGCTAAGTGCGGGGAGGAGGCATGCTCTTTAATGGCTCTTTGATATTGGGGCCTCGTTGCATGGGCCGTGAGCCACGGCACCGGCAAATAAGGATCATTAAGATATGCTTATTATTATCAAAAAATGTTTGTGTTCTTTTAAACCATAGCTAATAAAATGTGATATGAGACACTACCCACACATACACTCACTTTGGCCACATGTTGCCTTGGCAACAGGCTTGTAATTGCGGTGGGTGTCTTATGCCTCTTTTGAATGCGATGGCAGCGTGTGCTTCAGTTCCGGAGGGGGCGGGTCTAGAAGCTCAGGGTTTTAGCTGCTTATGTTATCCACTGCAATTAGCTGCCACACGCTCCCTCCCGTTCGCCAAATCGTTATAATTATTCCCACTTTGGACTTGTATGTTTTTTACCTCCTCCTAAACAGGTGCTACTAGAATGCGAAGTCTTTAGTGATGCCGCTGTGGATAAATATGGACAAGGATTGTTGTTTTGATCAGTTTCTCAATGCATTACAACGTGTACTTGAATGAGTGGATATGAAGATGTGGTTCAAGCCTGACATCTGATGAGTCGCCAGCAAGGGCGTGCACAGTATGGGGAAGGCCATGGTAGTATGGTGCTAGAGGAGTGGGATACTGCTCTGGGATTAAGAACACATTTCCTCAAGCACATTCTGAGGCAGTTTTGAGGATCTTAATCTGAATCAATCTGATTCTTTTTATGTGAAAGTTAAGAACATTTTGTTCTCTTCATGGAAAGCGACTTTTTGGTGTATAGTGAAATCGACATAAAATTCCTTCAGTGCTTTCTGTGCAGCATATGCACATGGTCTGCGTGTACATTAGTAAACAATTTCACGCAAGCCAGAATTATATACAGACTGTGAACAGCTTGGCTCATGGTCCAACAATAAATACAAATGAATGCAGTTAATATGCAGAACAAGACAGCATGAGACAGACTAATCTGTATAGAAATGTCAACTGAATTGTGCAAAGATTGCATTACTGAGTAGGTTATGGCTTACACAGCAGCGTAGCATTGTGCAGAATAGCACTAAAGCTTTGTCAAGTGATGATTTAAATCTGAGACCACATTATCTCTGTCTATCGGAGGTCAAATAGCACGCTCTTTTTGGTTTGCCTCTAAGCTGAGTATAATATTAACATAATGTTATCCTCTTAAAAAAAACGTAGGTCCGTTGAAAGTATGAAAAGTTTTGAATTGACAAAGCACTGGACTGTCTGTACATTTAATACTGCCATACTTCAAATACAGTATAGACAAAAGTACATGTCTTCCAGTGGTTGTAGCAACAAGCACACTGAAATGGTGCACGGCACCCCAAACTGTGCTAAAGATTAGCATGGGGCATGATGCCCATGGCCCTGGAGGTGAACGTCCCTCCGTTTTATCTCTCATTCTGCACAGCCATCTGGGCAGGCTGTGTTGGCTTTTTATAGCCCCTCACCTGTCATGACATCAGGGCTTTGGAGAACAGGAATACCTCACTATTATGTAAATGGACAGGGGGTGGAAAAAACAGCAGTGCTGGCTTTGCAACGGAGAATTTTCTAAAATGAGCTTTCCCCCGAGAGGACCGCTTTCCATGAAGGACCTTCTTGACAGGAGAGACTGTTTGATATACATGAAATGCAAGATGCATATTGCTTGTTTCACACCATATGGGAAAAAGTGCAGTGTGAAAGTAATGCACAACGATAAACGAGTGGATTCTCCTGTTCAGCTGGACTTAGGAAGTATGGAACTGTTTAATTTTACTTGTTTTTTTTTCCATAGTTTTCATTATTCCCAGTTAAATTAGCAACACTTGCTAGAACTCTACTATCTACTCTCTGCAGTATTTAATTTTGTGACCCACTTCTTTTATGCTGGTTAATGAGGTAAATCACAACTCACATGTGCCTGCCGAGAACTTGTGTGACAGTTTAGCTACACTATGTGGATACAAGATTTGGTACAATCAAGGGAACTGAAAAAGAGTTGTCTGTGCTGTTTCTATTGTCTAGGGAAGGCTTCAACTAAATTTAAGAGCATTGCTGTGAGGATTTGATTGCATTTAGTGAGAAGAGTGTTATTGAGGTCAGGATGTTTACCACCCTACCTCATCCCCAAATCATCCAATGTACTGGGTAATACACCATCATTCCAGAGAACACAGTTCAGTAGTCCACAACTCAGTGCTGGGCGCTTTACACCCCTCTATACCATGCATGTCATTTGACATGGTGGCAATAAGTTTATGTTTATCTGCTCCACAGAGTCCTATTCTGTTGGCAGTACTTGTCTACAGGGATTAGACAAGCTGTGTGTGCATTTGCATATTTGTGTCAGCAGTGGGTGCAACTTAGTGAGCTGAACATCTGGACATTTTCTTTTTGATTTCAGTTAGTTTTGACTAAACTTAATTTCTTCAAACATAAACTGCTCTGCTAGGTTTCACAAGGCCAGGTTAAATTATTTATAAGGCATATCTTCAATATAATCTATAAAACTGCATACTATTAGTGAAGTTAATTTAAAATAAAGTTAAAGACATAAAGACACTCAACGGCCAAAGTAGTTCAAACAAAAACAAAACATGGTCTGGATCTACATTTTGAAATGTAGTTTTTAGTTTTATCACATTATTGATTTTATTTTGCCTTTAAGTAAATGAATATGGTACACTAATCACACTAACCAGCACACTGGAACTGGAGCAAGGTGTATGAAGTGAGTTCAGCATGTTCAGTGAATGTCATCATGTTGATACGTCCTTGACTGCGACGAGAGAAGGCCTTATTTGCATACTGAAATGAAAAGAGATTCAATCACATGTCAGCAAAGCAGCCAACATGAGCAAATTTTAGTGGCAGGTGGAATTACATGAAGTAAATGTGCTTATTGTTGCCTGAATGTTACAGCGGTTATTATAATTTCAGATGCAGTAGAAACTAATGGACAGGAGAAGTGAACCGAAACATATAAGCCTGCTGCGTTTCCTTCATTGGCTCCCTGTAGCTGCCTGCATCAGATTCAAAACCTTGATGCTGACCTACAAAGCCAAAAATGGTCCAGCCCCTCCGTATATGAGGGCAAGGGTCAAAACTCGAGCTGTACCAAGAGCCCTTCGAGCTTCAAGTACAGCTCGGCTTGACCCACCGTCCCTCAGAACGCAAGGTAAACGTGCATCCAGACTCTTTTCTGTTCTGGCACCAAAATGGTGGAACGAACTTCCCCTGGGGGTCAGAAGAGCTGAGTCCCTCACTGTCTTCAAATGCAGACTGAAGACTCATCTGTTTCAGGAGTTTTTAACTCCATAAAGACATTTGTTTCAACAGGATCTAAGCGTGAGGAATCTCCAGATTCCAGCCTTGTCAACTAGCTAAGGATATTCTGAGTGAACAGCAAAGCACTTTTGTAAGTCACTCTGGATAAGGGCGTCTGCTAAATGCCTTAAATGTAAATGTAAATGTAAATGTATGCATTAGAATGTACGTATCTACAGTAAAACCTAAACAGATAATTATCAGAGTATTGCTTTACTGTGTTTTAGATACTAAGTATTTCCCCAGTCCTTGCAATGAGAACATTTTGTATTCATTCATTTTTATGTAATTTAATATAATAACTGTTGTGTTTTCATAGTAAACTCTTTTGCTTTCATTTTTAGTTTTGACCTCCAAACTGGTTCAGATACAAAACTGGGAAACAGAAAGGATCAGTATTACACCCACATTTGGCAGTGTTTTTTCATGCAATGCTGATCTACAGGTGAACTTTTTTCATTGTTGTTAGGTAAGAGTATAAGGGTATATCGTAAATCAGATATAGGTTCTGCTTGTTTGGATAGTGTCAGTAATTTGTACATATGTACAAGGGTCCACTTGACACCAAGCTGAAATTTCATGCCAGTTCTCGGAATTCATATTAGTTTGGATTTGCCTGCGTTACCAGCATATGAGCAGTTCTGTCCAAGTGGTGTCTTTTCCCAATCTCTGTAATATGTGCAACTCACTCTGTGCTGTACATCACAGGTACAGTTGCTTGCCTCTAACAATGGCTGAACTTTCAAGCCTTTCCTCTCTCCTCTTCTTCATGCTGTGGCTGAACCTGTTTCAGGCCTGTCACTCTCACAGCTCCAGTGTAGCTGTTAGATGACAAAATTCTCTTCCCACGTCCCCCCTTTTTTCCTCTCTATCTGTGGTCTCATGTGGTTTGAACTGGGGGCCTCGTTCAAACTTTAATGCTGTTTGTTTTATATTCCTGCCTCATTTCCCTATATAAAAATTTATGATGACATTCTCTATGTTCCATAAAGTATTCATAAATGTCATTACTAATATCTTTCATAGATCATTTAAATTGATCCTTCTGTCGCCTTTTATGTCCTGTCTCCCTGCTCAGATCCATCAGATTGCCGAGTGTGTGTGTGTGTGTGTGTGTGTGTGTGTGTGTGTGTGTGTGTGTGTTTGATGAAGGTATGAGGGATTAAGGTGGACTGAAGTGTCAGTTTTGTGAAATATAATGTGTTTGCTTGAAGAGTGCTAGATGTGCTGTGCATGTGTGAGAACAGAGGGAGCTTTTTTGTGGGTGATAGTATGTGTTTGTATAAGTAAAAGTGTGCAGTGTGTTTCATCAGCGGCAGAAATAGGGTCATTTTGACCCTCCAGCATTTGCCGATTTGTCCGTTTGATTTAACACATATGCTTCAGATGAAATGTTTTACTGTGGTGCTCACGCAGACAACAAAATAGCTTGTAATTGAGAATCATTTGGGTTTAAAACTTGCTTTAAGCTCCAGATTCCAAATCAGTTCCTGGGGAAAAAAAAATCTCTACACTATTACTCAAACTTAATAGCGTATTAATACTACAGTACTACTAAAAAGGCTATACTGCACTGAAAATGGGCTTTTTGATTCTAATAATAATAACAGAGTGAAGAGTTTGGTGCTATATTATGTCATTTTCATGGATTTTCATATACATTTTCTTGTTTAGTTGTCAGAATACATGTCCAAATAACATATTTGCCTGTTTTTCTGTTTATGATTTAGCAAACACAGCCTCTGTAGCAAACTAAACATAAAACACAGTGTTTTCAATAAATGCAGTTACCTTGTTTGTCACGTGTAATCTGTTATTTGCTCCAACGCAATATTGAGAATGGCACTGGAAACAACACAACCTCAGTGCTTGATAGCTTCACCCCCATGATTCCGAGTTGGCAAAGACTTTCATCTTCTTGATTTTAGCCAAGTCCACAGCACAAGTGGCAAAATGGCTTCTGCAGATATTCTGTAGCATAATTCAAATACTGGGTTTTGTGATGATTGCACTGAAGTTTTACTTTTCATCACTCCTCTGTGAACTGTGAAAGCCACGTTGCATAGCAAACAGGTGTATCAACCTTTTAACTATTAGAATTCAAGACACACACTTTGTTGGTGGCTACATGCCAGGATTCTAGGTTTTAAAACTCAGGATCAGAGTAAAATTCTGACATGATATGCATAACAAAGTTCAGGATTGCTCAGGTTTAAATGCCATGCACAGCCATGTAGAGCATATTTACTGTCCTGCCCATATGTATATGCTGGACCTGACTGATCAGTGAGGTGGGGTGGGGTTGATGATGTCACCGACCCAGATATTGGGTTACAGATGTTGTGGTTGTCTTTTTTATTTGGACTACTGTCGAGTATTATGAAGAGTATGGTTTTACAAGCAAATAAAAAAGTAAAGTAAGTACATAATTAAATGTATACAAATACAAAATATCTGAATTCTTTTAATATTTAATTACAATCTAGTGAAAATAGACCATCTGGACCATATGCGGGTTTTGATTTGCCTTTCTTCTAGATACTATTTTGACCTCAACAATTCCCCCTGAACTGCCAGTTCCTGAAAGCATTCTGCACTGTGGAAGCCACAAGCTAAAATAATGCTTGACCACAATATATAAAAAATGTTTTTTAGACATCTCCTGCCTTGTGATCATCCGTTATGTTTGTATTATATATTATAAGTTATGTAATGCATAGTCAGTTCATTTCAGACTTGGAGGTTTATCTGCTAATGTAAAGCAGATGTTCAATAAAGTCATTTAATAAGGTGACATTTCCTCAGTGAGAGGGCCGTTTAGAGTCATTTGGAGTCAGTTGTAACTGTACTGTATGGGCAGCGTCTGAGGCTGCATGCTGTGCTATTTCTTTAAGCCTGTATTTAATCAATATATACTTTAAAGCATATAATTAATCTCTAAAATGATTCACAGACCTTGAACGAAATATTGTCACTTCAGTAACAAATATCCTTTTGTAACTTTTCAAATACTCCAGCTGAACTTCTGAAATGAGAAGAAATTTAGAGTTAACCTAGATATACTCAGAGGTGAGTATAGGCCTATATGTTTGTGTGTGTGTGTGTGTGTGTGTGTGTGTGTGTGTGTGTGTGTGTGTGTGTGTGTGTGTGTGTATGTGTGTGTGTGTATGTGTGTGTGCTGTGCAGATGTAACACGTTCCAATGTGTGAATACATGTGTCTGAGCACAGAGTGTGTGTGCAGACAAACTGCAGGGGATCCGCCGCCCACGTGTCAGCAAAGTGTCACATCTCGTAACGTCAAGAAAGGATCCCATCCCCGGTTCCCTGTTTGTCACAACCGCTACTTATCACTCCATCTCATCCCTTTCTTAACTCTCTCTCTCTCTCTCTCTCTCTCTCTCTCTCTCTCTCTCTCTCTCTTTCTCCATCATTCCCTCATTTTCCTCCTAGCCCTCTGCCCAGTCCAGATCTTTAATATATAATAAATGCTTTCTCACTCAGTCTGTGTTCCCCATTAAAATTTAACCACCTTTATGAATCTTTCATGGCCTAATTTAACTTACTTGACTCACACAGTATGGAACATGCTAAATATCTATACGTTCAATTATTACCCAACATAAAAATAAGGATCAGGGGAGGTATCGTAAATTAGGTCGTGTTACTAGCAGCGTGTTCCAGTGTGCCGTTGGACGTTAATAGTGTTAAACGGGGATTTTACAGCCTCACGTCTGTCAGATCAGACTATTTAGTCAATCTCCACCTTCTACCACTGAGTAATTCACTGCCTTTGAGGGATTATATGACTTTTTCTTTATCACTGAATGCAGTTCCATGACTTGATACAATTACTCTGACACATTTGAGAGAGTATGAAATTTTATGATCGAAGTTTAATAAGCCATAGGCCTGAAATAAGCCTGATTAAATTGACAGCAATTATTTGATCTCGATTCCTGTAAGGATTTATTTTACTTTTCTTGTGAACAATGGAGGCTTTTTGGTCCCTTGATTGACAAAAGGCCCATCTTTTTGTGCGGGGGTGGGGGGGAGAGAAAAGCAAGGGCTTGAGATGGAGATGGAGAGACTCTGATGCGATTACTGAGGAGCCTGATTGAAGTGGAGACCAAAAATGATCACAGGAGTACTTGGGGTTTGTCTTCAGTGTTAAATGCTCCCTTCTAAACCTGCAAAAGACAAAGAACCAGAGTAGTCTGGACTGTTAAAGTGATATTTTTGTGAAAAATGTAATTTAATGGGTTTAAGTGTTACCTTACCTTTGCTGCTGGATTTCTGTTCTGGTAATGGGAGCTGGTGTTGTAGTCAAAACTGCCGAGTCTGAGTCAAGAGCAGGACACATCAAATCTGAGTCAAGACTGAGACCATAAGAGGACGAGTCTGAGATAAGACTGTGACCAGGTTAAGATTTTAGCATATAAAAAAAAACAACCTTTCCTAACATTTTACCTTCATTATGATCAATTGTACATGATATAAATGAATAAATAACATTTATATTTAATTGTATATTTTGTAAAATATAACATTAAATAATATTTAGCCTAAAATGTAAAAGTAATAGTAAGTATTATAAAATTCATATTAAACTAAGGCTCTGTAACTTTTGAATGCATATGGTGGTGATGATTCTGGTTTCCCTTATTCTCTGAAACTTCAGAATCAGAGCCAGTGAAGTCCACTAAATATAAGCCAAATTCTATTCCATTGTTTCTATTATTTTCATCAGTGTGCGTGAGTTAGATCAGACATGGGAGGCGGAGGTACTTGTATGAGTTGCGGATTTAAAGAACATACACAAGAAGATTACAAACAAGGACTCAAATGACATTATACCATCACAGCAGTCTAACACCAACAGTGACATTGTAGTGAGGACTAACAAAGGTCTACTGTGTCAAAAGGTTCTTAAATACATAGAGACATGGGACACACCTCGTACACAATCAAGACAGGACAGGATCACCGAACAGACACACCTGGGAGTGGGAGGAGACAGGACATGTGCTCAGAAGCAGGACCATGACAGGACAGGAGATTACCAGAACAGATACGTGAGAATTATAAAATGTCACATAATTATATTTCAATCTGCCCTCAAATTAAAACTATCCGCTCAACAACCCCACTGTTCAATTTCTCAGCACATCACAGTGCTCTAGTCAGCATTCTGCTGTCACTATGTTAAATTTTCAAAAAATCAGAAAGGGTATAAACTCATGTGAAACATGATAAATGAATGTCAGCCTGAAGCTGGTACTCTTGAAATGCATTGTGTGTTGTATTAGGCTTGTTTTGTTTTGTTTCTGCTATGTTATTCTACTTGATGCTAAGAGGCACTGTGCAATGCGTCAGGTACCCGGTGTATGATGACTGTAATGGAAAATTGAGCTTTAAAGCACACTGACTTTAAAGTACACTCTGAAAAGTGACAATTATTGTACCAAAAAGAGACAAGGCCTCATCCAAACGAGGTTGAAACCAAGACAAGAACAAGATTGCTTGAGACTGGACTGGAGTTCAACAACTCTACTTAAACTACTTAAAATACTTAAACTACTCTACACACAACACCCCACAATGAAAAGGGAGAAAAGTTTGTTTAGAATTTTTAAGTATGTTACAAGCTTGGCGCACCTGTTTTAGGAAGTTTCTACCATTCTTCTTTGCAGACCCTCTTAAGCTCCATCGATTGGATGGGGAGCAACAGTGCACTTTTGTCATTTTTAGATATAACCAGAGATGTTCATTCGGGTTCATCTGGGCTCTGGCTGAGCCATTCAAGGACATTCACGGAGTTGTCCTGTTGTCCCTCACCCTGTGTGCTTAGGGTCGTTTTCATGTTGGACGATAAACCTTCATCCCAGTCTGAGGTCAGAGAGCTCTGGTGGCCGGCTCTATGAAGAGTCCTGGTGGTTCCAAATTTCCTCCATTTACAGATGATGGAGGCCACTGTGCTTTTTGTGACCTTCAGTCCAGCAGGACCTTTTCTGTAACCTTCCTCAGATCTGTGTCTTGATACAATCTTAACTTGGAGGTCTACAGACAATTCCTTAGACTTCATGGCTTGATTTGTGCTCTAACATGCTCTGTCTACTATGGGATCTTATATAAACAGATGTGTGCCTTTCCAAATCATGAACAATCAACTGAATTTACCAGAGGAGTAACATTTTTACACTACCTTACATCTTTCCCTTAAAATCACAAAAACAGTGAATTTTATGGGCTTTTTTTTCAACTAAATTGTGCTTTTTATTAAAATAAAAAAACACTAAAGAAAACAAACAATAAAAAGTCATTTTGCTGCATGAGAGGAGCCATTTTCAACTACACCCTACTTTATCGTTATCCAATTAGAGTCCGTGTCAGAGGCTTCAGCAGCACAGTGATGATAGAGCTCAACTCCCAACCTCCGCCTTCAATCCAAGTCGAACAGCCTCCCCCGCACCGTCAGATGGAACTTTCCGCGCACTCCATCCTCCTTCGTGCTGCGCTTCACTCGCTCTTGCGTCAGCCCTCCTCAAACATCTAACACTCGGCGTGCAACTTCAGACGCCCATCTGAGCGCAGCTGAAATCAGCTCGTCTTCCAGCGCCCCTGAGACTTATTTTCACAGCTCTCGTCCTCCCCTCCACTTCCTTCCTAACCCTCACCCTCCGCACCTCCACCCCCCAACCTCATGCCTGGAAAAGGAGAAAATGCTTGTTTGTTTATCATCATCGGAGCACTCTCGCTTCAGGCCTCTTGCGTCAGAGCTTGGTGGAGCCCAGGCCTGAGATGCTGGAGAAACAGTGTTAGCTATAAGCTCTAGAATTTCATCAGTTAAACTCTATCCCCATGCCTGCTCCTTGGAGTTTACATTGTCAGCTGCTGAACAAAGTAGCTACGCTGTGCAGATACATGAAGCATTATGTAAAATACCTCATCCTGCTCTGAAGTGGGCTATTGCCAAGGAGCTTCTCTCCCAGCAGGAGGCGAGATGATTCCCCCCTCCCCCCCAGGACACTCTTTGGCCTGTAACACAACCACCTTCATGTAATATCATGGGCATTAATACATGGATCATGGCCCTGTGTAGTGTATAGCTTCAGTTAACTCTTTGCTGTTGAATGAATAGAAGAAGGAAAGCCTCTTATTAAGGGCCCAGCAAGTGGTCTTAAGGCATAGTTACAAGCTGAGAGCATGACTATGATTTGCAGAGAAAGTTCAGGTTGAGCTGGAGAACTGGGACAAACATTTGACTCTTACAATGTGCAAATCCACTGGGGGGAGGGGGCTGTGACTGGAATGAATGCAGGAGATGAGGATGCGCTCCGTAATATGGAATGCAGAACAAGCTTCTTTAAGTCTGTAAAGTTTAAGGAACCACCACATCATGTCCAGGTTCTATACTAAGCATTATTCATGTGGCTGTGTAAAGATACATTCAAACTTTTAGATACCCCAGCTGAAGAGTGCAAGAAACCAATAGCTGTCCACCCCACTGTGGTGCTGAAATACACACTGTGTCGCTCTTTAAGGAGAACCATTTTTGAAAAGGAAAGTTTTCAAGAAGTGCATATAAAATGTTCTTTACCTATTTAAAGGTTTTTTTTAACAAACATTCCTTTATTGTGTTACAAATGGCATTGTTTTTGTATCACCTTTATTTTTAAGAGTATAAACGAATGTTTTCAGAACAAAAGGTTCGTTAGTGAAGAACTTTTTCATTATGTTGAGTTTCTTCACACTGATGCAAGGGATCTGTTCTTCAAGTATCGATTTGAATGGTATTAAGGGAAAAAATGTGATTGTGCTATATGGTATTGTGCCAAAACCTATTTTTGTATAAGACAAAAACAACGCAGTCCTTGGTCTATTGCAAAGGATTAAGAAATCTATTAATGGTATGAATTCATTCTGTTTTTCAATCTCTTTCAATGTGATAATTAGAACAGGAGACATAATCCAGTTTTGAAAACATGAATAGATTATTAGAGAAAATGTCTAAAATCACTAAAAGTAAAAGCAAAAAAGTTCTGCCATTGTAGAACAATCTGTTAGTAGTGGAAATTCAACTAATCTCTATCTCTGTGGTGGTGCAACAGCACATTTATGTAACAATGACATAAAAATACGACAAATCATTAAGAAGAATCAGTCCTGAACTGCTTGCGTAAACTGGCTCTCCCTGCTAGTCATTGTGCATCTGTAATTCAAGTGTACCGTGAAGTTGCCCTTTAGAGGTGATAAAACACAAAACAGGGCAGCCCAAAGGTAAATGCATTGATAAAAACTGATTGTCCATTTTGTCCATTGGACCACAGTATCCAGTGTATTGCAAGTTTAGGGAATCCTGCCATATACCTTCGACATGTCACACCCAATCCACATTAGTTCCAATTTAATGTGCAAGCTCTGAATTGTACTGAGAAAAGAATCAACAATGGGACCTTTTTTGCTATGTAGATCAAAACAACCAAAATTTCACATTATTCACATTATGTGAGAATTATCTACTGTGAATTATCTACCTAGTGTTCAGGGGTAGAGCGGTCGGTCACCTGTCAATGTGGCAACCTTCTATTCCAATCCCATGTTTGTTCACTATGGGACAGTAGTGGCTGAGTGGTTAGAGCTCTGGGATATTAATAATACTGGGGGGGGGGTTTGATAACTTGGAGGCACGGTGGAGCCACAGGTGGTGCTCATGATAGCTCCAGGGGCCTGTGGTTGTGGGTCCGCTCGGGTCACTGTCTGTGAGGGGTTTGGTGCCTCCTGCAGCAAAGATAATGACTGACTGGGTTCAATACCCAGTTTCACCAAGCTGCCACTGCTGGGCCCTTAACCCTCTCTGCTTTGAATGAGTTGTCTTTAGTCTGAATTCCTTTATCTTAATCAAGGAATTCTGGCTCTTGGGCTTCCCCTACAGTTCTTAAGTGCAGTGAGTCTTTGAGTCCCCACTGAAGGACATGCTTGACTGATACAGAAGCGAGAAGCATGTGCCAATTAGTGCCTTGATTGGCTGAATTTGGGTTTGAGCTAAAACCTATAGGAAGTTGGCACATCAGAAGAAAGGTTGTAGGCCACTGTTCTATTTAGACCCAGTTTATTAAAGAACCTGTGCAGGCCATTTTTAAATGTGTGCACACATTTCAATAACCATAATATAAAGATTCTGTATCATACGTCCATGACAGGAACCATTGAGGATTTTTTTTTTACAAATATACCAGTGGTTGAGTAGACCATTGAAGGGTTAAGGTCTTTTAATGGTCATATACTCTCAAAAAGCAGTAACGCTTTCAGAACTCCTACACTTCTCTGCCTATATTTCACAGAAATGTCCCACTATATTACCCAAGCCTTTCCACAATCTTGCTTTTTTCCAGTTTCCATAACATTAAGCAGGAGTGCGGGGTATGAAAGTAATCTCTCTCGCCTGCTATTTTCTGCACTGGTGACGGGGAAGAGCCAGCGCTGAGAAGAAGCAAGCTGCGTGCAGTTTTTTTTTTTTTTTTTGCTATCTCTTTTGCCAAGTGTAGGTTGCCTTGGATGCGAGTGCGGAGATCTGGCTCTGCTGGCTCTGTAGGGATGTATGGAGGACTGGAGGAGGGTGAAAGCAGCGAGTGCAGCTTGACTCTGTTGAATGCAGATGGCCATGGCAAAATATGGATCGGGGGGGTCTGTGTTTACAGAGTGCCAATGCATATTTAAGCATGTAGAGAGTGTGTGGTTTTTTGTTGTTCAGGAATGGCCAGGAGACAGAGGAGCCAGGCTCCGTCGTACCGTGCAAAAACACATTAACGGTGTGTGTTTCCATTTTTCCCAAAAAAAATCTTATTTGTGTTTTTGTTGTTTTCCAAGCTTCATTTGAGAGACTCTACATCAGAGACTTTATCTGCAGTGTTATTCCTGAAACTCTGCCACCTGTGGCGGCACCAACTGTGACATGCAGAACAGAAGTATAGAAGCACTATTATTGCCAGTGCTGGCTGTGAGAATTCAGGCAGTCTATAAACGCCAGCGTTTACTCTCTGATCTCATTCCAAAGGTAAAAAAAAAAGAATACACTAGTGCTAGAAGTGGTATTGTTAGAAACTAATCAGTTTCTCTGATCTCTTTTTCCATGTTCTCCTCTGCTGCTGCTGACCGTGACTTCTAATCCAGGTAAGAGCCATTTTTATGAAGAGAAGTTTATTATTAATGACCCATGTTTGTTACATCTACAATCTCATGAAGGGGTCTTAGAGTCCAGACCGCAAGTTCGGTTTCTGGTCTCAGATTTCATTTTTCACGTTCTCTGATCAACACTATAGAGGCCTAGGTTGGAGCCTCAATAGATTTCTCAATGGTTCTCTTGTTGAATGCCCTAACTCCTCAAGAGGAGTCTGGGCTTCCAGATACTCTTGGGATTTAAGCCTAGAATTATAGGTGTCATTTTGCTGAACGGCTGGGTGATATGGACAAAAAATCATATCCCAATATTTTTTTATCTGAATGGTGATATAATACAATATATGTATGTAAAATATATGATGTGAAGAAATTAGTACACCCCATCCTTTTTTCTTTATTCATATTTAAACATTAATCTTCATGTAAAATTTGATCTTCATTTCTTCTTCGTCTGTTGTGAGAGAGAATGTGAGTGGGGGTGGGGGGCTACAGAGGAGGAGCATTAGCCCATGTTCTGTTCTGTTTATATCCTGACATAGAAACAAATATTGATATATCACCCAGCTCTATTTTGCTCTAGTGTTTTACATTTTATAAGCTGGTCCCAGATTGTTTGCTTAAATCAACACTACAGAAGCCTCAATTTTACTTTAAGTAACTATTCGTATTACAGACACCTTTCTGAGCTTACTGGCAGGAATTGGATAAAAAGAAAAGGCCTGAGCTTTTTTTTTTAATTCTTTTGATTTTTTTAGAAGTCTGCACTTTTTGTTTGGCTTGAATTCAAAATCAACATGTTTGAATATGAATGTCTTAATTTCAGATAATAACAAAACATGGCGACATGGTTGGAAAGTTGCATAGGTAGTATATTGTATTGGATAACAACACCACCCTTTCCACAGAGAACTAGGGTGTAAATTCCTGGCTGGACACTATACCAATAAGGAGTGTGGGCAATACACGTAACACAATATTTACCTACTTGTGTAGCATTCAAATGTACAAAAAATATGTTGATTAGAGATTGAATTAATGGGCAGAATTCAGACCATCATTTTGGATAGTACACCATAAGGAAAAATGCCTAATAGACAATGTCTAATATTGCAGACAGTCAGAGGACCAAATGTTTAAACTCTATGCTATGTGTAATCCAGTCATATCAACACACCACCAGTGCTGAGAATGACCCACCACCCACATAATACCTTCTCTGTGGTGGTCCTGTGGGTTCCTGACCATTAAAGAACAGGAGTCTGTAAATACAGAACTACAAACTGCTTCTGTATGTTAAGAGTAGCTGATATAATGGACAGCCGGATGTAAAAACAAGTCATAATGTCATGGTTGACTCTTAACAGGGAATTCCACTGATTCCTTAAGAAAATTATACACTTGAATGTTTGAGATGAGATCAAAGTCTTTCAGCTAGTTGGAAATGGATAATTGTAGAGCAACATGCTGACTGAATTTTTTTCACACTGGTCATAATGGAACTTAATGGTCTACGGCATGCAAAAATAGTCATTTTGCCGTATTTACCTTTCAGCATGAGCCCTGGTGAGCCTGCATGTGTTTCTATACTGAATGTAATGGTGCTGATGGTAAAATAAGTCATCTTTGCCAAACAGTACCATACTTGTGTCTCTTGCATTGTGTGTTTAAGATTTGTGTGTGCTTATTTAAGGTTATTATATGTGTTTTGACTGTGAAATACTACTGTCTCAAGCATCAGGGAACATATAGGCAGTCATATTGTGTAACATCTGTGTTAATATGGCTTTTAGAGGCATTCAACTCTTCAGACGTCTTCATAATTCTGACTCTCTCTGGACACCCCTACTAGTGAATGGGTTTAATGGATTCATTTTCACTGAATTCAGTCAGAGCCACACAGCAATGCTCCAAAATCTAGTAGAATGCCTTCACTGGACAGTGGACAGTTCCTCAGCAAAAGCATGAGAAATGGACAATGAATGTGCAGTTGCATTCCTATAACTGTGCAATACCTTTGTCCATATAGTGTAGCTGATTTTAAAGCTTAGACAAAATATTGGATAACTACAGGCATGGAACTATATTTGAGATTTCAATATCAGCATCAGAAGAGAAAGAGTGGTATCATACCATCTCTACTGCTGATGCTTTGTCTTCTACATGAATCTCTGGGCCTTGCATGTGCACAGCTGGTGCTGTTTGCTCAGTCATGCTTTGTAATGTCAGCTCTAATGGTGCTTTAATTACTGTTTGATCCTGCCTCACAATGGCTCCGTTCTGGGTTGGTCTGTGGCCACCTTTGGCCTTTGAACTTCGTTCCCATGGCTGGAAGGCAAAGAGTAGAGCTTGTGATAATTACTATTGGCAAGGCGCCGAGCTTTATTCTTCCTTAATCACTGTCACTACCCAATCAAATGAGTTTTATCGATGCTGTTGGATGTCCTTCCTTATACACTCTCCTCTAACGCACATACACACACATACAATCTGCTGAACAATCAATAGTGTAGGTCTCTCTCTCGCTCTCTTGCTCTCTCTCACTCTAACTCTCACTCTCTTTCTGTCCAAATGCCTTAATAAAGGGTTCTCAGAGGGCTCAGACCCAATGTACTGCCTACGTGCTTCTATTAATAAATGGCATTAACCACCTGGCCCATTGGGAACTATTCATTGCAGAGATGAACTGCTCTAAAGTCCAACACAACGCAGGCTCATTTTTACAGGCTGCTCATTACAGCGACACCGCTGTCTACAGTATTCTCAGAGTGGCCTTCTCGCAGCAAAATACCTGCCCGGGCCTCATAGACTGAACACACAGCAAAATTACAGCCACCCACACGATCAATAGCCAAACAAGAGAAATGATTACAGCCCTGATGATGACTGGCTTTCTTTTATATCCAACCTCACCACTGTTGAGATGGATTTCTGTATTTCTTAAAGGGATGAGTACCTCAAAACATATCACATGGAACAATTCCCCTTTTGCACTAAATGTAGATGTTCAAGTGAGAGTTTCTTTAGTTTTATGGAGGTACAAGGCTAATATAATGAATAGGCTAATGGAAAGAGCATGCCTAAATGCTTAAACCAGCACCTGCTTCAAAGCACTTTACATCTTAAACAGGCTTGGCTTTGTGATCTCTGACACTGGTGTGGGGAACAGGAGGAGCAGCACCTCCCTAGTTGGAGAATTGCATTCCTACAACTGTGCATTACTATTATGTCATATAAGGTGATGATAAGGTTTAAACTGCTCTCGTGGGAGTTACATGGATGGGCTGAGCAGGCAATTTAGATCTTTATCTACTGTATATTACATGATATGAGGCTGTTTTTTAGCTTTGAGCAACCATTCATAGTTTGGCTCATTTTCTGGAGCATATATTAAGTTTGCATCTTGACATGATTTTTATTGCATAACTTCATCAACATTCCAAAAAGAATAGAGGCAAGGTCTGTGCAATATTTAGCTAATCTTAAACCCATTAGTAATAGTTTTACATCATTGCATCAGCAAACCCATTATTTAGCCAATTTCTCCCAGTACTACACACCCCGTTTCTTTTTGAATCGTGCAAATGAAATCACTTGTAATGGCAGTCCACTGTTTTACTTTGCAGATGGTTTAGAGTTGTATTATGTGGATTGGTATGCAGCACATTATTATAACGCAAGCTATTAAATATTAGACTATAATCGTTCATCAGGATATCTAATTATGTTTATACAGCTTTATTGTCTTTAATGATGTAGACTTGATTCAGTATGATGCAACTATAATCATTAGTGGAAAAGATTCCTGCTAATGCTGAACTGGTTTACTGCTTATCCCAGTATCAGTATTAGTGTATCTCAGGATTTTTTCCCCTAATTTAATTCAAAAAGATAAAATGTCATTCATTACATATAAAGTGCAATATTTTATGCAATTTTCATGCAACGCAAAGTAAATATGGAATATTTAAATCATGTTTGTTTATATTTTGCTCAATGAATTAATAATTAAATAATAATAATAATAATAATTATTATTATTATTATTATTATTTATTATTATTTCTAATAATAAAAAGGTTTTCAAAATACTTGACAGTTGTCCAAATAAAATTGTTCATGGACGTATTATTATTATCCCTTCTCAGGACTTTTATTCTGAAATTTGAACACTGAGGGTGGAAAAAAGGAGTGAACAGCTCCTTCTCATTTTCTACTATAGCCCAATATCTGGGTCAGTGAAATCATCAGCCCTGCCCATTCTAAGTATCGAGTAAGATAGTAAGTAAGAGATAGTAAGATGGGGTATAGTTTGTATAGTTTGTTTTAATATGTGCATCATATGTGTATGATGTGTACGTTACTCTGATCCTGTGTTATGAAGCCCTGAAAATGTAACTCCCTGCGAAGTGCAGGCTTTAGGATCTAATGGTTAAGCATTACACTTATGCACAGATAAAAACAATTGTAACAGAAATGGAAGCTGAATTTTAGAGATAACAACATGTCGAATGCCACTCAAGCAAGTCTGTTTGAGATCATTTGAAGTTTGTAGTTTGATGTGTGATTGGGCCATGGAGTTTGTGCCGCTTCAGCCTCATAGCTAGGTAATGGACTCTATTTCAGGTAAAGGGGAGTATTATGTACATCTTCAGAGTAAGCAACTAGATGAAATGGTAAGAGCTCAAACTCCTTTGAAAGCAGGGGAAGTGGAATAATTGGTGTTGAAAGACTTGTGCAGCATTTAAGCATTACACTACAGTAATTACCCTGTATTAATCTGCCTGATGGTAAAAATGGCATGGCAACATGGTGTCATGGGCTTTTCCACCGACTGCAATTACAGTTACAAACCTGCAGCTATTAGCAGGTGTGTGTGCACAATATGCTGGGCCGCCAATTTAGCATGATCCACGACAGTGCATTTGCTGCTAAAGCTGTGTATGCTCCGTCACTGCTCTGCATGCACGCTCTTGTTCTCTCTTTCTTTATCTCTCTCTCTCTCTCTCTCTCTCTCTCTCTCTCTCTCCCTCTCTCTCTCTCAGTTTTAATTACCACTCGCTTTTCATCATACAGAGATATCACATCTGCTCATCTCAGTTGAACATTAATATCAGGATCAAAGAGGGAGAACAAGCAGTGCTATGGATGCCATATTACATACACACAGCAGGGCTTTCATTCTATACGTTGGTGTCACCTAAAGCATCAAGCTTAGCTTGCACATTGTTCTAGTTTTCTGTTTTGTTTTAACTCTCTCTCTCTCTCTCTCTCTCTCTCTCTTTTTTTTTTTTACACAGAACATGAATCAGACACATGAGGTGTGTGAATGTCTCACCATGTGTGCCTGAATGTCAAAATATTTGTACGTGGATTTAGATTTGTTTTAGGACCGGGCGGATTGGAGCGTGGGGACGCGGGTTTGAAGTTCTGGATGAACAACCTCATTATCCTCAACCCAGCGCACAGTTATTCTGTATGAAGTGAAGATAAAGGGAAAGAGAAAAAGCTGAGAGCAAGGAGAAACGAAAAAAAAGAGAGGCATGAAAGAAAAAAATGTGGGAGAAGAAGATGCTGGAACAAATTAGGAGGGGGAGGAAAGGCGCCCCGCGTCTCGGAAAAGGAACGAGAAGTGAAAATGAAATGTGTGAGATAGAGGAAATAAGAAATGGAGCTCAGCTGGGTGTAACTGGTTTTTATTGGGGGTTCACGCTGGTGTCCTGTTTGCACTGGATGAGAGGGCTTTCCAATATACAATTGGAATTCAGAATTGATTTGCTCTATAGACGTTCTTGAAATAAACCCACAAGGCATTAGACTTTATATTGAGCTTCTGAAGCTTTGATTGTATTTTCTTTTTTTCATTTTGGACATATCTATTGCTGTTCACCAAAGAGGGGGAGAGAAGATGGGTCAGAGATATAATATCAATGATATTTAGCATGATGTTATATATTACAGAGGTATTGGAACAGGAACGGGAGAACAATCTATATATAAGCAATAACTGTGAAGATACCGCTGATGTATACTTAGATTTCTTTCTCAGCTTTGTTTATGTTTACTTAGTGTCCTGAGTTTGTGTATAGATGTAGATGTTTGCTGTGTGTGTATATATATATATATATATATATATATATATATATATATATATATATATATATATATATATATATATATGTAGATATTTTCATTAAAGCAGTATTATACAGTTGTATATAATATAGTAATATACAGTTACAGAGTGTAACTGAATGTTGGGACCAAGGTCTGAACCAAGGTTTGTGTTTTTGTTACATTGTAAACTTTTGGTCTAATTTCATACTACAGTTTAGCAAGCACATTAAAGAACATTGCTAGGTCCTATCGTCATCACCTATGTGGGCTGTGTCTTCCTATACTTGACATTGTTTGGTTTCTAGAGGGGTGCACATGACTGCAAAATGTTGTCAGCGTGGCAAGTTGCTTTTCCAGGTGCTGTGTAGAATGCCGCCTCCCTGTCAGAATCTGACTCAATCTGATGCATGCATTTCCATTTAGTCTTGGATTTCTTTTGATTCTGTGTATAAATAAGGATTAGTCTACAGTTACAGTAGATACAGGAATTAACTTTGTGGTCTTTTGCACCCATACTCCTGCGTGATGTGTGTAGACTCAACGGGGAGTCAGATTTCGGGCAGCTCTAGAGTGCAGTAGCAGCATTCTGTCCTGGAGTGACAATGACAGAGACACTTTTCTCCCTATTACAGTCAGTCTAGCTTCAAATTGACTTATTTTCATTATTTTATAGAAGAATTGCAACATACCCATAACTGTTTGTTCGTGTCGTCACTAAACCATGCAGTGGTATCTGAAAACCTCTTGGCAGTCTCATTTTTTAAAGTGACCTTTTTTTTTTTAACTGTATCAATTTCTGTGTCTTTTTTGTTTGTTTTAAAGGGTTCTGCTGTTACGAGTCAAATAACCTGTTCCAGGTACTATAGCAAGTCCTTGGTATCACATCACCAATACCCAGTCATAATATCAACCACCCCTATTCATACATCTACTTTGTCTTTATCTCTTCGTCTCTTTGGCCTAGTCTGTAATGCACTGAAGAGAGGTGAGTGGTCACTGAGAGAGATGAGGGTAGCACTTGAAGCTGGGCGATGGCCTCCTCTGAGCAATGACTTTCATTCTGCTCATGGCAGCTGTGTCCACACAAGGCTCTGGGCAGCAGATATTTTAATCCATCACTGCGACGTGACCCGCTAAATGTCCGCCCGGCCACTCAGCCTTTTTTTGGGGGTGTGATGGCGTCCTGGTGTGTGTGTTGATTTTGGGGGGATGTGGAGGGGGTGAAACAAAACATAGATGGAGTAGTGTAGTAAGGATTAAATGGCAAGGCAAAGTTTTCTTTTTTTATTTATTTCACTGTTGTTTTAATCTTGACAGTTATGGAACAGCCCTGGAGTGTGTGCAGAGAGGAACATTGAAGCTTTCCTATGGATTTTATCTAATTCAATTGTATCTATCAAATTAAAATGTAGCATTTATAAACTCAGTGGATTGAAAAGTGAAATGATTCACTTAATTCAAAGTGAAAATTATTGTGCATGGTTTCAAACACAAACCTGGAGAAACAGTAAAGACATGTTTGCTTTATTAATTTTGTGCCTGAGCTGAGAAACTTAATACACTCATCATCCACCTAGAAGGAGTCAACCAATTGCAGTGCATGACTGTAAAAGTGTCGTGCTAGACTGTCATGAAGTCACTCAGAATGGCAGCGGGTCATCTTCAGTGGCAAGTCCTGCTTTTATTTTGGTAGAGACAACCAATTAATCCATGTGTGGAGGCACTGTGGTCAGTACCAAGATCAACGGTTTGTTATCGCATATCCAGAAGACATGGTGTCATATTGTGGGATGCAATTTTGTATGATCATCATTAGTCTTCACTGCAGGCACTTTGATAGCCCAACATTACATGAACAAGGTCCTGCCACCAGTGGCCCTACCTTTTCTTAATGCAGACATCAGTGCACTATTCCAAATTTAAATATTGAATAAATTGAGGTTTATTACAGCATACATTTTTCTGTTTTGTTGTGTTCATTAACAAGTATTCTGATATTCACTTTTATGCCATTTTGGCTGCATGTTGCTATTTGTTCCTGGCAAATTCTACATCCCGCAGTTAAAGGCCAATGTAAGAAATCATAAATTTCAATTGGAAAAACAGATTATTATCAATGACAAAAGTTATTAAAATAATTAGTCACATTTCAGTTGTTTGTTTTATTTCCTTTTTCATTCTTTTTCTGCTTCCCGTTGTGGAAAAGTAGATGAAGTTACACTTATAGCACCTTTCTAGATCCCCAAGGACGTTTTACAATCAGCACTCTTCACAATCACACTCAGCACTCAACTAACACACACCACTGAGAAGCAGCAGCCAATCGCACACAGCATGCTCTCTACAGCAAATGACCATCTACCTGGAGGACTGCATCAAGCATTAGGGGGGGGTTCACCCAAGACAGAGTGCCAATCCATATCTGGGCATACGGACAAAAATTCACTCACTCACATGCACACACATTCACACACACCAGGGTAATTTAGAGTAGCCGTTTCACTTGATCTGCATGGCTTTGGAATGTGGGAGGAAACCCACACATGCATAGGGTGAGAACATGGGGAAAACAGATAGGACCTTGAACCCAAGACCACCAAGTGTGGTTGAAATTCTACTGGTTATCAACTGGTTATAATTTCACTAAAAATAGCAAAAACTCAGTATATTATCACCATGGACTGTTGTAAAAAACACTAAATGTCTATTTGAGCTCTTTAATGCAATTTGACGCTGAAGTGTTTCATGGGATACAAATGCACACAGGCTTTCCATAAGCTTCCATTAAATTGTAGCTGTTGAAGCTCCAGTGCAAACATGAAAAGCAAACAGCATTCGGTTGGTTGTTGTACTGTGGTTTAAGGACCTGGTAAAAGTCCTGTATATGCTTTCTCGTCTAAATCTGCCCATAAAACACACATCCCATGAACCCAACACAACTTAAAGCCTTAACTCACTCCCTCTGTGCCCCTGCTACTAATTCCTGATGCACTCATTTACAAGGTGTCTCAGCTCCCTCCCCCCTCAGGACTGTAGCAGTGGGCCAGTGTGCAGTGGAGTGAAGGCATCTGCCAAGGCTCTGCTTTGAAGCTGCTTTCAGAGCCGCCAGCGGCTGCAGCAGTGGCGCTCTGCACGTGCCTGCTGACGTCGATCACCTCTGCCTCCAACCCCCACCAGCCCCACAAAAAAAAGACAGGCCATCCACACAAAGGCTGTCAGGGACTGTACAAGATTGCTCCCTTGTCTCAAACACACTTCTGATTCTCTTTCCTCTGTGTTTTATGAGTTTTTTTCTTTTCTTTTCTCAAGAGGCTCCTCCACCACATTGGAGTTCTTTTTTTCCCTGTGTACAAGTTATGCGACACTGCCCGAGTCCTGCTCAGTTAAGGGTTGGGCAATTGATGAAATGCTTCTATTAGCAAGTTAAATTACATCACTCAACACTTTTCATTACTGTTTTACTCAACACTTTTCATTCAGTCAAAAATATTTAGACCACTTGCCTAATTTGCAGATGTAACATGGTCATCTGCATGCCACCAAAACATCTCACCCTCCAAAACTTGGTGCATGCCCAGTGCTATCTGGAATCAAGACATTAGCTTCAGAAACTGGCATTACTACAGGGCTGGTGCTGTTTCAGTACATCCCACAAGAAAATGCTGCACTTATATCAAAACCAGACAACCTTCATTCATTGCTACAACGTCTAGTCCTGATGCTTGTGTGCCCATTGTAGGCAAGTTTGATGTGGATAGGGGTTACCGTTGGCACTCTGAGTGTGAGGTATTCCATGAAACAGTCAGGTGGCACAGTGGCCTTTCTGTCATTTCCTTTGTTGCCCTCACACATCATTGAGCCTTGGGCACCCAAAACGCTGTTGGCAGTTTTTGATTTGTTCCTCCTTGGACCTATTGTTGGTAGTTGCTGACAACTGCTGACCAGATGCACCCCACAAGCCTAGGTGTTCTAGAGATGCTCTGACTCAGCTGTTCGCAAATGTTCCATAATAAACCATTTCTAAAGCAGAATTATGCAAGATTTGGTATTTCTTGTTCCTGGGCTGCCCCTACAAACTGAAAGTGGAAATCAATATTTGAGCAACCCTTCAAGAAGGGCATGTGTTACACATACATTTCTGGACTTTTGAGAAATAGAGATACCAGTATCTGAAGTGGATGCCAAGGCATTGGGGTAATACTGCAGGATCTTACAGAAATATGATTCAGGTTATGCAGTGGCATGCATTTCTCACAAGCATTTTCCTTCCTGCTTCATCACAGTTACATTACAAAGATGCTATTCTCCTATTGGCAAATCAGTGGATCAAAATTATTTTGCATTTGGTATTTGAAATATTGCTGCTTTAAATTAAATTTACCTTGTGAAAAGCAATCACTCTGATATTAATAAAAGAAATCTGTCTGCTTCTCTTCCTCTTTCTATATATATATATATATATATATACTAGTATGTTAAAAATACTGCTATGTCACATTACACACATTTATTCACTCAGCTCTCTGTAATAACTGAAGCAGTGTGTCCTCTTTTCTGTCCCTGAAATATCTGGAAACCCACAGCCTTTTGTGGTGAATTGGACTGCATTTGGAGCTACAGTCCTCTGTGGGTTTCTCACTTCAGTTCAGGGTCACTTCAGATTTCTTCACTGGGGCTTAGACTTCCACTGCAAAAGCGTTTCTAATGAAATTTTCTGTGGACCCATATTCCCAGGTATGTACTGTGATACTAGAACAGCGTGCTGGCTTGTGCATGTATTTTGTGAATGCCCTGAGAGTAATAGTGTCTGGTTAAAGATTGCAGCTTTAATGGCTAATGTCATGGGCATTTGTCTCTGGGCATCCCACACACTCCCTCTTTCTTCTGAGTGATGACTTTCTACTGACTCTCTGTCTTACTCTGCAGAATCTTTCTTCCATGCAAGGCACACTCTTCATCTACTGCTATTCTTGTCTGTTTGTAATAAATGCACAGATTTTTAACCTGATGATTGTTGCACATAATGAGAAATCAATTGCTGGACTATGACTCGACTATGAAGCCCATTTTTTGTTGAAAAATGAATCCTTTTTGAAAAGAAGGGGCATGTTATTTATCACTATCGCAGTCAGGTCAGAACAGAATTCATGTAACAGCCTTATGTAATGAAGACAAAAAAAAAGATAACTGACTTGACTTAATCAGACAGTAATCAGATTATGGGATTAATCAGAAGGATTACTATAAACAACACACCTACACACTCTTTTGTTGAAATTTGCTGTTTTTACTTAATTTTAACTTAAGCTAACCTTTAACATTTAGCTAAAGGTTCATACAGTTAAATGGAACCATAGTGGAAACAAATCATAAATAGAAGCCCCTTGAGATGTTGGAATATTTTTCATAAAAATTTGTTCACATTTGTGATCACATTTCTTCATTTGCAAATCATTTGAAGATCTATTAAGTAAAACAATCAAAGTACTCTTGTTTAGTACTGCATAGATCTATTTTAGATTTTTAGTCATTTTTTGGTCAGGCTGGATGGAGTCTAGTGTAACACTCTACACAATTGTGGTGAGCTGAAAAGAATCTCAAAACATACATGTAGCAGGTGGAATTCAACTGCATAAGACCAAATCAAGCTTGACCTCAATCAGCCAATAACAGAAAGCTGAGGCTGCAACGGGCAGAGTCTCACCAAAACTGGACAGTTGAAGACTGGAAAAGCATAGTCTGTTCTTGATGATGATTTGTTTCAGTTTGAGCACACAGATTGTAGTGTGTGAACAGCATGAGTCCATGGACCCAACCTACCTTGTGTCAGCAGTCCAGGCTGGTGGATGTAATGGAATGGGTGTAGTGGGGAGTGTTTTCTTGGCACACTTTTGAACTGTAAATGCCAATGCTTGAATTCCACAGCCTGTCTGATTATTGTTGCTGACCATCTGTATCCCTTCATGACCACGATTTACACATGTTCTAATGGCTGCTTCCAGCATGATGATGCAACATGTCACACAGCAAAAGTCATCTCAAACTGGTTTCATGAACATAACAATGAGTACAGTGCTCTCCATTGGTCTTCCCAGTCACTACATCTAATGGAACATTTTGGAGATGTGGGAGAAGATTTAGATCATGACAAGGCTGCTAAAAATCTGTACGATGCACAGATGAAAATCTTGGGAAGGGAACTTTCCAACATGTTGAAGAATATATGCCTTAAAGAATTGTTGTTATGTAATGGTTGTTATGAAGTGAAAAGGAGAGTGTACCCCTATATAGTTTTAGTATAGCCTTCCTAATAAAGTGTCTGGTGAGTGTATACCACCAATGTCTTTTGCTATTAATATGCATCGAACACCTGAACACACTTGCTTAGCTATGCATGTATGCATAGATTTATTCTGTCAACCTTTGTGAAAAGGATTTTCCCACCTTTCCATGTGGATTGCTCAAGCGAGGTTAATGACATGGGGATTGACCGCGGCTCATCCCGAGGAGAGAAACACAGTTTGTTTGGCTAATCGGGCAAATTAGAGAAACGTGAAGCTGCAGCAGCATCAGCAGCAGGAGCAGGTTGAGCTGGAACACGGAGCCAGGCATGGAACTCCCACTGGGAAAAGCCCAGGAGATGCCTGAACAGCCGCCATGACTGATACCTAGCCTGATCAAGGTTATTGGGCCAAGGCAAAGTCAAATGAGCGCTGTCATGTTGGTTTATGGTTCCTGTCCAGCACCTGCGTCATACTGACCCTGGGTGAGCAAGTGAATCGGACAAGCTTCACATGCTGGGTTTGATCTGCTCCAGATCACATACCTAATCAGACACATCTGTGAAGGAGGACGTCTTACTGGTTTGCCTTAAGGGTGAGTGCGTTTGACTAGACCAAATGAGGCTTCTTAGTATTATACACTCTTGTGATGCTAAAGCATTCCTAGAAGCTTCCTAAATGGTTCTCAACTTAGATGTGCTGGGAATTAAAAACATAAAAACATTTAATGGCTCTAGAACCTTTGCATTATATTGAGGCCTTTGAACTAAGGTTCTTCTCACTGTATAGCTCTCAAAAAGCATTCATTGGATGATTCTTGATGGATCCAAAAGAGGCATCTGTGGTATTACTCCATTTTGACAGCTGTCACACTGTCCAGTGTAAAACACTATAACAATCATACAAATGGGAAAAATAACATTTTATTATATTGAACAAATTAGACAGAGAGCTTAAAACCTTCCTCGGAGTCACTCATTCATCAGGATTGCTATGGATATATAATGTCAGCCAGTACTTTAGAGCTCCTGTTAAAGCACTGTCTGACAGTATACGCTCTGACACTGCTATTGATTATTGATCAGGGTTACGGGAGATGGAGAAAAAGAGAGAAAGGCAGGCTATCATGGTTCAGCTCAGGCTGGCTAACATTCCCCATGACCCTTACACCTTGGGAGTCCCTCCCCAGCCTCATTCATTTTACTAGAAAGATTTACAGCAGCTGCAGGGCATAGGCAGAACATGATTTACCACAGAACAATAAAAGCTGTTGAGTTCTGTGTCTTTGGACCACAGTGGCCATTGTGTTAAGGGTCAGAGGGCAGTTCATATAAATAATTTTTGTGAAAAATCCAGATAAACATCAGCTGATGTGCATTATATAGAGGGAATCACAGTTGCTAACAGAATGGCAGTAAAAAAAAGTTTGTTTTTTTTCCAGATTTGGTTTCTTAAAATGCTATTGGAATTTTGGATCATATTTGCATTATGTCATCATATTCCATTGTCAGTTTTCAGGTCTGTATCCCAAAATTAAAAGCATCTCACTGATGGGTGTAAGATTGCAAAGGTGATCTTAAATGCTACATTAATGATTTACTATTTTTATTTTATTCAAAATGAATTTATGTAAAGGACCACAATAATAATTATCTGATGTATTGAGTTTTGCTTCATCTCCTTTCCCACATTTCCACAATCAGTGAAAACACAGCTAAGCTTTTCTGTTTGAACATTTAGAAAGCAACCCAAAGACCTTGTAAACAGGATCTGTCCACATCTGCTCTTGGTACTGAAGTCTAAAAATGGATGATGTCTAAAGGACAAGTCAATTACCTCGCCGGCATTTTACCCTCTGCTTCTTCTCTAACTAACTGTCAAAACAAGTCCTAATTCGACTTATTATCCCAAGGGGGATGAAAACTTGGAGAGACAATGGGCAAATGCCAGCAAGAATGTGGAGCGCAGAAGCCAGAGGCAGCCAAAGCAGGCACGGGCTCTGCGGGGAGCAGCGAGCGTGTGGGAGTGTATTGCTGGATTATAGGAAAAGGGCAGGCGAAGGGAAGGAGGGACAGATAATAAAGAGAGAGAGAGAGTGAGCAGCTGTTGAGAGGCTGAGAAGAGAGTGATGGGGGAGGGGGATGAAGAAGAGGAGGAGGGGAGTGATCTGGACTTTTCTGTTGAGAAGCCGAAGGCGAGGGGAAAGTGATTTTGCCCTTGCAATTTCAATCCTTGCCTCTCCTCGTCACCATCAAGGACGATAAAGAGTGGCACAGCTACAGGGCAATACTAAGATGGCCACACTCAGTCTAACCATGGCCAGCTCTTTCACTCAGAAAGATACAAGTGGTCTATGATTGCATGTATGCAGGGGATTCTGGTGCCAAGGAACATATGCTTGTGAAGTCTGTGTTCATTTTCATTAAATTTCACATGTATGTATTATAGCATAGGAACTAAAGCTTTAGCACTGGCAGAAAATTAGCCCTAGTCACCAATTAGCCCCAGTTCTGTATAGCTGCCTATATCGTTAGCTGGTATTAACTGTCTAGGGGAGGCTTTTACTAGATTTTGAGCATTTCTGTGAAGTTTTGATTGCATTCAGCATCAATAGTGTGAGGACAGGATGGTGGATAATCACCACCCCACCTCATCCTCAACTCCCCAAATCATCCCAAACGTACTGGATGGAGCGCCATCATTCCAGAGATCACAGTTCCACTGCTCCACAGCTCAATGATGGCAAGGGTTTGAACTGTGTGAACAACAAAAAAGAGAACAAACAGCCCCTTCCTTCTCATTTTTCTCTGAAACCTAATTACTGGGCCAATGCTGTCATCAGCCCCACCCCCTCTCACGGATCAGTTGGAGTCTGTGTGCAGGTTGAGAATGTACATATGCACATATACAAAGCAGTACACACGTACTGGAAGGCTTCTTTGGCATTTAAACTAGGATTTTATTCAGTTGGAAACAAGTAAATTTAAATGTTTTGAGTGAGCTGGATTACTTGCTGATATTTCATCACACAGTGATAGCCATGTCTTTTAGCATATCATGTCTGTAGCTTACTATGATCCTGAGGTATGAAGTCTAGAAAACAGCATGTAATTTCCTACAAAATGCAGAAATCGGGTTCTAGAAGTTAAAGCAGATGAGTGTATTCATTAGAAGGGAGTAACCTTTTGTTGCACTTTAATTTTTAGGAGTATAGTATAGAATTGTGTTAAACAACATTCTGATGCTCTAGCTTTGGGGTTGGTCCCAGATGAACCAAAATGACAATCAAATACATTATAACTAATTCAAATACATGCTAATTCAGCTTCAGGCAATCATTGCAATGTGAATATGACTGTAAACTGTACTTTTTTTTCCTTTAATTGGGCCTTGATGGCCAAGCAGCGCTTGTGCTTATGGCCAAGCAGCTATCAGTGCTGCATTATTTAAGTTTACTAGTTCCACTCTCTCACAATGAGCTCATTAATATTCACAGGACCTGTACTTGCCCCCTCCCCTTTAGCACTTAATTACCAGCATCGTTGGGCTCTTCGCAGCTGCCGCTCATGTTTTATTCAGCATTAAGTACATCTCCGATAGTCATTAATAAAGCTTGGTCCTCCTCAACCAGAGGAGATGACTTACATGAAAATGCTGAGGTGTGTGTGCATGTGTGTGTGTGTGTGTTTGTCTGTTTGCATGCTGTGATGTTGGTGTCATAGATGATGAAGGTGATTATTGTTTTGGGTGTGTTTGGGAATCGTAGCTGGGAGGGGTTGCTGTGTGTGTGTGTGTGTGTGTGTGTGTGTGTGTGTGTGTGTGTGTGTGTGTGTGTGTGTGCGTGCGTGCGTGTGTGCACGTTTGTGTGCATTTTATTCGATTAAAAATGGGACTGAAATATTTGTCAGCACGCCTCAGTGGCATTTAATCTCCCGTTGTTCATCAGTTTCTGCTTGATTTATTTCTTCACCTTTTGCTTATTTATTGAATTTAATTACACACCCCCAAAACCCAGCATAGCAGGTGCCGGCGCGTGTGTGTTTGCATATGAATGCACGTACCTAGTGGTAGCTTGTTTTCTTCTAGCCGCCTCTTGGCCCAAATCCACCGTAGAGGAGCCAGTTAATTACTATAAAACTCCCATTAGGTAGCTGCCAGGCCACAGGCAGAGTTGAGCGACGTGTGGTCTGTGGCAGCTGGCACAGCTAGACTAAAACATCCCCTTGTTTCTAATGCAGAAACTGGGCAGTGTGCTCACACTACCTTGTGATCAGCAACTGTAGAGAATAAGGATGGAACAATGCCACTTTTTTTTCTCTAACACTGATATGGACATTTGGAATGATACAGATCTGTTATTGCTTCTTTAAACATGAGCAGTTATAATAATTCAGTTTTAGTTATATTACTTCACTTGAAGTCCTGCAATGGGGAAGGTTGAAGGCCTTGCTTGGTAGACCCAACACTGCAGGTTGGTGGACCTAGTTATTGACTCCACAGCCCAGTGATCAGTAGTCCAGCATTCTAGGCACAACCACTGTCCCCTTTAGACATTAAGCAAACAGATCCTTTAAGTCCTGTAAGCTGTGATGTGACCCTTCAAAGGGTTCTTCAAGGTTTCTGTATTAAAAGCATTGACACTTTAAAGAACTGTGATGAACCAAACAGCCATATGGATGCTTAAATCTTTCTATGCCTGTTTAAAGGGATAATCAGATTGGTGGAAAGGCTTTCATAGATGGTTTAATATAGGACCTAAATGAGGAAAAACTCTCAGTATCAACCCAATAGGACATAGCATGCAAAACCAACACTGATTATCTCATTACAGTGGCACCTGGCAAAGAGGTGTTTCTGTCTGTTGATGTGTTAGAAACAGGGAAAATTAGCAACTTTTGATTTTTAAGATGGTTCGAAGCATCTCCAAAAGTAGGTCTTGTGGAAGAACAACATCAACTGGGAAAAGGTCCCCTTGCCACCAACCCGGCCTAAAGTCTCTAATGATAACAGTCAAACATATGCAATAGATAAGGCATTTTCAACTTTATGATCAGTAAACAATTAATTCAAAAAAAAAAAATCAAAAAAAAAAAAAAAAAAAAAAAAAATCAATCAATCAATCAAAATTTATTTTTATAGCGCTCTTCACAACTGAAGTTGTCATTCCTATGGGAATTAATTCCTGAACCCTGAATGAAGCCACACTCCTGTTGTGTGTTTGGAACAGGTTAGCAGCAATGCTAACAGCCAAGCTTAGCAGGTCTAATAAAAGCATACGTTTCCCAAAAGGATACGTTCACTGGAAAAGAATAGGTCTTGCCCCTCACTACAAAGAGCACAAACAAGATGTGTAGCTCAAACAAACATGCTGCTTAGCTATTTTTCTATTCTTGGTAGTAAATGTGGAGAGTGAAATGCGGAGAGTGGAATGTGGAGAGTGAAATATGGAGAGTGGAATGTGGAGAGTGAAATATGGAGAGTGGAATGTGGAGAGTGAAGTGTGGAGAGGGGAATGTCGAATGTTTAGAGTGAAATGCGGAGAGTGGAATGAAGAGAGTGGAATGTGGAGAGTGGAGAGTGGAATGTGAAGAGTGAAATGTGTAGAGTGAAATGTGAGAGTGGAGAGTGGAGAGTGGAATGTGGAGAGTGAAGTGTGGAGAGTGGAATGTGGAATGTGGAGAGTGAAGTGTGGAGAGTGGAATGTGGAAAGTGAAATGTGGAGAGTGGAATGAAGAGAGTGAAATGTGGAGAGTGGAATGAGGAGAGTGGAATGTGGAGAGTGGAGAGTGGAATGTGGAGAGTGGAATGAGGAGAGTGAAATGTGGAGAGTGGAATGTGGAGAGTGGAATGAGGAGAGTGAAGTGTGGAATGTGGAGAGTGGAATGAAGAGAGTGAAATGTGGAGAGTGGAGAGTGGAATGTGGAGAGTGGAATGAAGAGAGTGGAATGTGGAGAGTGGAATGAGGAGAGTGGAATGTGGAGAGTGGAATGTGGAGAGTGGAATGTGGAGAGTGGAGAGTGAAATGTGGAGAGTGGAATGAGGAGAGTGGAATGTGGAGAGTGGAATGTGGAGAGTGGAATGTGGAGAGTGGAATGGGGAGCGTGGAGAGTGGAATGTGGAGAGTGGAATGTGGAGAGTGGAGGGTGAAATGTGGAGAGTGAAATGTGGAGAGTGGAATGTGGAGAGTGAAATTTGGAGAGTGGAATGAGGAGAGTGGAATGTGGAGAGTGAAATGTGGAGAGTGGAATGTGGAGAGTGGAATGTGGAGAGTGGAGAGTGGAATGTGGAGAGTGGAGATTCTACTTTAGCTTTAGCTCTAGCTGTGATACATGGTGAATGAAATGGGACAGAGGGTCTAACAGGGCAAGGTCACAGGGGTCAAAGGTGATTAGCGTAATATATGAATGTATGAAGCAATTGCATGTGGCGACTATTTTAGGACAGCTGCCTGACGGGCTGTGTATGTTACTGAATGGTTGTGCATGACTTTGAAATAGAATGACTCCCAACAAGTGCATGTGTGCAGTGTAACTGGCCTACAGTTATGGCCTGTATATGAAGGCATGTGGACAGAAGCGATGGAGGCTGGGCATGTGTGTGTGCATATATATATATATATATATATATATATATATATATATATATATATTTGTGTGTGCTCGTGTTGTGTATGTGAGTGTGTGAGTCAGAGTGATGACAGTGATGTCTTCTGCCAGAGGGAGAGTGTTAGGGGTGCGGCCTGCTAGCATGCTTCACCATCAGCACTGACCCTTCCTGTCACATCCACTGAGGACAGGCAAAGATACACTACACAGACACACACACGCGCGCACACACACACACACACACACACACACACACACACACACACACACACACACACACACAAGCGCCCCTCCTCCCTTCTGCCTGGGTGAGTCAGTGGTTGGGCAGTGAGTCAGGTGTAAGGGACGATGAATCACGCGTGTGTGAGCGCAGCTCGCTTCCGTAAGCTGCACATTGAGAAATGCAGTCAGGCAGCCTCTACTTAACTGTTCGCCATACACACTCTGGTATGGTGACGATAGGGCCAAAAATCCTACCACAGTATATGTTTACGATTGATGGTACTGATTTTTTTTTTAAGTTCATTTGAACCCTGTAGATTTTATGAGTAATCAGTGTCATCAGAGTCATCATCTGAACTGGAAGAGGGACACGTTTCACTTATTTTTGATGTCTGGCTGAACTGGAGGATAACACGGGGGCATTATGTGTTTACTTAGCCTAATCAAGCGAGTATTTGATAAAGAACTGCTCATTACTACATAAGTAAGCATTAAGCTCATTGTCTTATGGACAGAAGGTGTGTGTTATATAATATAATGTTATATATAGTTACTAACGTAAATCTTTGGAAGAACTATCTATGCCTGCCCTTGTTTGTTATTTGAAAATGGTTACTACCTGTGAAAGCTAGCTGCATGACTTTGATTGTAAATATAAGCAGCATAGCTCAAGTGTGGAAAGTGATCTGTCAAATCTGTGCTAAGTGGAAACTGGTGGGTAAAAACCCCTGTGCTAAATAAGAGAGTCACCTCTGTCACATAAATAGACTAGACTCGTTCGGGAAGACAAATTGCTTTAATACTCTAGTTATTTAGTTTTGTGTTGTAGTTATTTACTTATATACTGTAGTTTTGTTATATGCTGTACTTCAGTATATACTTTTAATTATTTAGTTATATACTCTAATGATTTTGTTGTATAGTATAGTTATGTAATTACAGTACCCTCCACAATTATTGGCACCCTTTTAAGATGTGTTCTTAGGCTTTTAATAAATTCTTTTTTTAATAACATAGGACAACAATGCAAAAAAAACATTAATTCGAGTGCATTTATTCAGTGGGGAAAATATTCCACATTAATAAATAATTATTTTACATGAAATCATATGTGCCACAATTATGGGCACCCTTGATGTTAAAACTTTGCACAACCCCCTTTTGCCAAGAAGTCAGCACTATCTTCTCCTATAACATTTCACAATGTAGAAGAGAGAATAAAGAGAGAGGGATCTTTGACCATTCATCTAAATCGTCCAGAGTCCTGGGTCCTCTCCTATGTACACCCCACAGGTTTTCAATTGTTTTACATTTTTTGTGTAGATTTAGCTACATGTTTAGAACAGTAGATATGGGCAGGTATAGGCGTGTGGCTATTTTCTTGTAGCCATTGCCTGAGTTATGACAGTCAGCACACATCTGCCTTACTTGAATGGTGTGTTCTCTTGTCTTTCTCATGTTGAAGACTGGATAAGAGAAATAGGCTTCTGTGTCACATTTTTATATCCCAGGGAATCAGGAAGTGATTAATTACTAAAGGTTCTTAGGTTCTTACAATGGAAATGGCAGAAATGCTTCAATTACATTTATTTTCTAGGAATTGTTAGGGTTGCTAATAATTTAATAGAACAGGTGATTTGTAACACTGCTCTGTAACTTTATTTTTGCTTGTTAAGGCACTGCTACACAACTGGGTGCTTGATTTTATTCACCTGTGGTAATGAGACTAAAGTGAGACACCTGAATTCAATGACTAAGAGTGTACAAAACTAGTGTGTATAGTGTACTAGTTGGTCAGTCATCTGTGCAGTGGTATTTTTTTTAACTAACCTCAAGTGCACATTCATTAAAGCAAAAAGGGCAACGCCACCCATTACTACAAAATTCAGAAATTGAGTGATATTTTTAATGATTCTGCTTTTCAAGCAGATTGTTATGCTTGGAATTCCACTGACAAAATGAATTAATTAACTATTAGAAGCATTTTTACTCAACTGTTCTGAACCTAACAGTAGATACATTACATGTGCTTTTGTGCTCGTTCCATAGAAGACCATATTCTCAAGTGATGAAACAAGTTTGTAGAAAATAAACAGTAGTTCTCAAGTTCCCTTCTCAGGAGGGAGACAGAGACATGTTTATCTTCACATGGGAAAGGAAATTTACCAAAACTCTTGATGTGTGAGAGGGTGTGAGAATGTCTTTAGGGATTTACGAGTGTTCAGGAGGTATGCTGATAGTTACCATGAGAGGAAATGCTAGCAATAGCAGCTTCATACATTTCAGGTGAGGAATAATAGAGTAGAAGGCTTGGATTATGAAATATGAATAAAAAAGTCTTGAATTTTAAACACCAGTATGAAATTGCATCAGGTGCCTGGAAGAAGAAGGAATCGATGGAGTTTGAGATGGAAAAGAGACCTTAATATTTCCTTTTTCCCTCTGGAGAGGCTGGATTTGTACAGTTGAACAGAGGTTGCAGGTTAGGGATGCAGGGAAGTTCTTATGCCTGTGGTGTTAAAAATAAAGGTGCTTCAAATGGTTCTGTGAGAACCGAGGCCATAGAAGAACAAGTAAATATCTTCTATGTTATTGCTCATATTTGGAAAAAAAATATTAAGAGTGTGTGCAGTGACTGGTTGCTGCCCTACAGTAACAGTAATCTTCCACATTTTGGCAATAAAGTATAGCAGAATAATAAATTCACCATTTGGACTCATTAGGTCTGTCTTGTGGCCATGATTAATGTAAAATGTTTTAGAGTCTCATGGTTCTGGAGCATCATCACACCATTTACCATAATTAAATGAATTATGAAAACATCAATAGCTTAAAATTATAAAAAAAAACCCATAATTTGGGTTCTGATTCATTATAATATATATATATATTGTTGGGACTGATGACACCATATCATCTCTAATAGTAAGAATCAGTCATCAAAATTAAGCTTTTATGGGTTAATTTCATTTCAGTTTCAGTTTTCAAAAGGCATCAGACTTATTTGGATAAACCCTGATAAGTTCACCTAACAAAAACTTTGAGGCAAATAATTGCCTTAAATAAATTAAGATGAGTTTGGTTGAACAGGTTCAAAAGTTTAAGTTTAATGCAGTAAATATGCTAAACACTATACGTTCAATCAATTCCATTAGAATAGAATAGAATATTTTAATTAAATATTTTTCTTTCATCTTTCATTCCTTAATTGACTATCAATTGACTGTTAATCTGCCACAGAAACACTGGCAGTATAATCTTGTCATAGTGCTAGAAAGAACATTGCAATATTCAGTCGGTGCAGCATCATACTCAGCAGAACAGAAAAAGGAACCTTACTCTTACAACTTTCAACACCGAAGCGAGACAGCCAGCCATTATATAAAATATAACTGCAAAGTAGCCAGTATGCAAATAAATGATACCAGGAGCCAGTGGGAAAGTTGCACACACACACACACACACACACACACACACACACACACACACACACACACACACACACACGTAACACAAATGCATAACTTTAATTAATTTGAGACAAGTTAGGTGAACTTGCCTGGGTTTACAGTCAGTTGTAACTGAATGAACTCAATTATTTTGAGTTTAAAGATGACAAAGACCCCTTTTCATTTTGAAACAAATGATAAAAAACTCAACATACAAATGTATGATGTGTGATATATCCAGTTTTAAGAGAAACTTTTTATTTGGATAACAAGATTTGAAATTTTCTGACATGGAAAGGGTTGATTCTGATGACGCTTCCATAAAGCTCATATTTGTACAGGTAGAACAATGCACCACAACTCTAAGTGTATTCTTATAGATTTCTAAGCTTCTGGATTTATCTATTATTTTAGTGTAAAATGTTAGTCCAGCTACTTAGAGGAGCCTATGGATGCTGACTTGTGGGTGAAGGTTTTCCTTACTATCTTCCCTTTAGTACAATATAAAAATAATACCCTTGTCTTTCTTAAAATGTGAAAAAGAGAGTGAATTCCCAGCTTCACAAAAGTTTATGAAATAGACAAAAAGCTGAGAATGACTTTCTGTTTGTGTATGTGTTTGTCATATTTTTCCCAAGCACACCACAGGCATTGCTGGCCCCCCCTGTGGTCTCAAAGGTTCATGCAGCACTATTAGTCCTCACAGCATGTGCTGATTTAGGTGGCTTGTCAGGGGGAGGGGGTCCTCACCGCTGTCTTTTCCTGGAATTACCTGCACTCCTCCTGGAAAAACAGCATTAAAACAAAAGGGTGGAGGTAGAGAACGAGGGGGTGTAGGGGTCCTGGATAAGTATTTGATTTACACCAGGAACAGCAGGGAGCAGGAAATTAGAAAAGAGCAGGAGAAACGCCCTGTAAGCAAAGCTGCTGTGTTCACACAGAGGGGTTTAGCCTGATGCAAAGACTTAAAGGGCTTTTTTCTACAGCCATTCTCAGATGGAGGGAACATTTTGGAGTGTTTAGAACAGAGGAGATACAGCCTCTCCACTCTTGCTTAGCAGATGATGCTGTGGTCATTTGTGCAGGTATATCAGAGTCCAGCAGGGCTGTGACCGAAATGGATCTGCGTTTGCGTTTTAGGCTCCTATTGATTATGTCAGCTATTTTTCTCTTAGTGTCCGAAGTGTGGAGTGGAATTCCAAAGTGGTTTTCAGGCTCGCTCCTCAACAATGTACTCATGATTTCTAGTGAACATCAAAAGGTCACCACATCAGGAATGAAAGTGGACCAGGAAATTGCAATATAGTCTCTTGTTACTACACAACGGAACTTACTTCAAAGGCGGTCACTGAAAAGGAAACTTACTGGACTCCTGCCTCTCTGGAATAACAGTAGCAGCTTTGTACACTTAAAAATGAACACTATGCTGCTCATCATACAGCAACATGGTAGCTCTGGATAAATGCTGACACAGATAGATAGCTAGAGCTCTGTGACCTGAAAGGATTTCTTTAGCTACCTTGTATGTTGTCACAGTAAGCAACATATTTTATGGATGATTCACAAACTCTTACTGGGATCATTAGCTTAAAACATTGAGGATAGATTTGGATTACGAATCGGATTGCTCACTGTGGAGATATCAGTGACATCATTGGTGACACAGGGATGTTTTGTGTGTGTGTGTGTGTGTGTGTGTGTGTGTGTGTGTGTGTGTGTGTGTGTGTGTGTGTGTGTGTCATGTATGGACAATGAGGCAGAGATTGTGAGTGGAAGTCTGTAAACACAATGGAGAGATATGAAATGAGAGATGGAATCTAGAATATTTTAGGACCACTAGTGTTCCTCTTTACATACTACCCTAGACTTGCGGTAATAAACCAGACATGGCGTGCTTCCATATTCATGGAGCGATACACAATTGTATATATCAGCCAAACCTGATGATAAAACTAGGCTAAATAAAATGGAAGGCTGTATAAAAGACATAAAATATTGGATGTTGTGTAACTTCCTCCTTGTAAATAATGACAAAACAGAGGGGAGTTCATGGACATAAGGTTCTGGTAAACTGGGATGTTGGTGCTGCTGTCTGACTTCTGATCATTCAGGTTTGTGAGAGTGGAGCTGTTGGATGCCAATGTTTCAGGATGTCTCATGCTTATGTTACCTTCTGATTCTCTCCTTAATTAGGCTGTTCTAGTCAGATCTGCCAGAGTCACTCGCCACAATGTGTTAATGTTTACATTCTCTATTCTTTTTAAATTTAAACATCAAACTAATTCATCAGTGTACCTTTTCGAGGTTAATGAGGACCCACCGGCCTGAGCTGATTAGGTGCTAACCTCAAGCTCTTCTGCCCCATCTGAGAAGGACCCCAAGCTCCCCTGCTACAATTTTACATTGGCTTTCCACCTTCCGGCTACTGGACCTGGACTAGTTTCCCACCCTGCCATGGACTAGCTGCTCACCCACCATCACCAACTATGTAGAAATCTACTGCTACTATTATGTCCACAAACTAACATTACTTCAGTATACATGAGTAATAGAACAGAAATTAATGAGGGTCATTGTCCCCTAACTGTATATATGTAGTTTGACCAGGCGAGGATGGGTCCTCCTCCTTGTGAGCCTGGTTCCTCCAAAGGTTTCTTCCTCCGGCTCTGAGGGAGTTTTTCGCCAGTAAACTGCTCACTGGGGATCTATCTCTCATCCTTTGTTCATCTATTATTTCACCTTTATTTCTTGATTTCTGCTTTAAAGCTGCTCTGTGACAACTGGTTGTGAAACGCTATACAAAATAAATGTTTGATTTGATTTGATTTGATTTGATTTGATTTGATTTGACAGGGCAGTTAGTTTGGTTTGATGGTTCGTGAGGCGGCACTTTCTTTTCGAGTTTTGACTGAGCTCACTGGATTCTCAACTATCAGTACTGCACTGACTGAAGCTTCTTTCACACATAATTTTTGCATCTGTCTTGTCCATTGCACAGCAAACTTTGCTACTTAGACATCGAAGTGGCAAAACAACAAACAAATCTGTACAGCAACATGCAGGGTCTTATAACGTTCTAGTATTTTCAGCTTTTGCATGATGTGCATGAGCCAACAGAGAGCCTAATGTAACACTTGTGTCCACCATCTGTTAAATGCGATCCATACAGCAAGTGGTTTTGACAAAACTTGCGATCATCAGATTCATTCACTCTGAAAGGAGACCACATCGTAGCTCACAATTACAGAGTCTGCCGCATTGCTAGTGTGATCACACATTCTCACCTGAGAGGTTCTCTAAAAAGTCCAGATTATCACTCTGAGTTTAGGTTAAGGTGTAAGTTAAGGTGTAGGTTAAGGTGATCTTTACATGTAGATTTAGGTAATTGGATTACATTTCACATTTTTGTGGTTTTTGTTGACAGGGTGAAAGAAATGACGCATGTAAACATTTTTGCTGTGAGGTCAGGCTGGGGATTATTCCCACTAACCTACTGTTGAATGTTGACTTTCTGCTCTCATTATTTTACACTGTGACAAAGCAGAAAAGACACCGTCTGTTCTCCCTTTTACATTCATCATAAAAAACTCCACTTGCTTGTAATCTACCTCTTCCAAAACATCTTCTTTAGATTCAAAGAAATCTTAAAAGTATCCAGGTAAATTAAGTTAGAAAAAGAAATGGTCTTTGTAGTTTGCTTCGGCATCAGGCCAGGCTTATTTACTAGGGTGATACATTAGATATTGTGAAAAAGACTGTTCTACCAATCAGATTGTGAGGCTGGAACTAATTTGTACAATACTGAAATTTGCTATACATTAAATAGCAGAATTAATAATAGTTTTAATAATGTTTTAATAGAATTGAATCTGTGTCTCATCCAAAAACCAATCCAATCTTGTCTCTGATGCCTTGGATTGGTGATTAAATGATCATTTGTAATACTAGTGCATCTCAGAAAATTATAATGTATTGTGAATTATTGTGAAAAGGTTCATGTTCATTATTTTATACAAAAGGTTTGTCAGATTTTATATTCATTACATATAAGGTGACATATTTCATACCTTTTTATTTGCTATTGACCAGGAGCTTATAGCTCATGAAGATCAGAACTCCAGAATCACATATTCCAATATTTAAATTCAGGTTTGACTAAATTACAAATCAGTATCAAACTTAAAACCAAATTTTGAAAAGCTTGAAATGTATCGGTTTATATGTATTGAATATAAAATATATATGAATATACAAGTATATTCATAGTTGACTATATCACAGCTGCAGTGAATTCATCAGGGTTGTGAAATTACAGTCACTGGGAATTCAAATCAGGCTATTTTAGGGTGCAGTCCAACAAAAAGAAAACCCTGGTATCTCCAGAGTTGTAATTTCCCATGATAAGGTCCCTTTAAATTTCTGTTCTTGACGCAAAAAGTGCTCCCAAGAAGGCTTTTTGTGCTCTTGCTAATGTATCACCCACCCCCACGTACACACACACACACACACACACACACACACTCACTGCACTGTATATGCCTCCTCACTTTCCAGACTGTGATATTTTACTCACCTGCCCTGCTCCTTGAACTCATCGTACCAACAGTCTGAATGAGTCCATGGCTCATCGATTTTACCTCATGGTTGGTCCCTATATCTCTGCTTGCAGCTTACAACAGAAAGCAAATTACTGGGCTGCACAGCAGAGATTGGGTGTGCCTGCCTGTACTCTCTATTACTGGCCGAGGTTGTTTAAGTTCCTTCCTTTATGCATTTTGTAGATAAATAACCCACCTTTAAGCCCTGACTGTATCCACACATACAATGAGATGTTGGGGCGGTTAAGTTTCAGTGGTATTGTCGTCACTCCGAAGCCAACAAATGGCAACTTCATTGATTGCTTGCTGCACACCAAAATAACACGCTGCTCAAATGAGGGCTGGGCTGAAAGGTCCCTTGGCTGTGGTAAAAATGAGGGAGATTATGTGTGTGTGTGTGTGTGTGTGTCTGTGTGTGTGTGTGTGTGTGTGTGTGTGTGTGTGTGTGTGTGAGCCAACGAAACCTCAACTCAGCCCAACTCTCAGCTACATTTCCAAGTTTTCATGGATTAATCAATGCTAACCTACTTTATCAAAGCCACTTATCTTCCAGATACAGAAATCCATGCATGTCCTATTGGCGGAGTGCGATATCAGAAAAATATTCACATTGTCCCCCCAACCCCCAGGTTTTTCTCCCCCCACTTCTATCTCTTCGCTTTCCCTACTTGTGTCTCCCTCCCTCCATATATGTCATAGAGAGTGTGTGTGTGTGTGTGTGTGTATATATGTGTGTGTGTGTGTGTGTGAAATGTGTGTGTGTGTGTGTGTGTGTGTGTGTGTGTGAGTGTTTGTGTGATCACATAACGTATTAGTTCATTTCGCCTGTCTCTCTTCAATAATGTGTAACATTACTACTGTTATTAGATGGGAGATTAATGAGGCTTAGCTAAGCTGCCCACATCCTACAGCCCCCCACCCCCTTCTCCCACCAGAGCTCTAGAGTAATGGTCTCGGGTTGTGCATTTTGTCTTGTCTACTGTGTGTCATGTAAAGCCAGGTTTAGTAGAGTTTTTTATATTGGCATTTTTTGTAAATATATGATTTTCAAAAGTAGAACAATAATCGTAATTGGATTCATAAAGTAGCTTGTTAACCCTGTTTGCACGTATAGACCACAAGTTAAGAATTATAGAATACTTTTGAAAAGGGTAGAATTTTTGGAATGCTCTTTTTTGAACTTATGCATGGTTGCAAATATTACAAATATTTATAATAGGAGTGAAAATGTGGAAAAGCCTCTGAACTGGAATGAAAGTCAAGACAATTGGTAACGAGCAATAGATTTTTTAGCTTTTATTTTCTGAAAATTCAGACTTGGCAGCTTGCCATCTATTATGGATGCAACCTATTAATAATATATATATATATATATATATATATATATATATATATATATATATATATATATATATATATATATATATATATATATATATATCTATACATACACACCCAGCACATCCCAAAGATTCTCAATGGGGTTCAGTTTTGGACTGTGGTGGCCAATCCATGTGTGACAATGATGTCTAATGGTCCCTGAACCATTCTTTCATGATTTAAGAACATTGACTTTTGGCATTGTCACCGTGGAATATGCCTGTGACCTCAGGGATGAAAAAATCTGGTTGTTTAGTATATTCTGCTAGTCAGCTGACCTCATAATCTTGCTGAACCTAGACCTGACCAACTGCAGCAACCTCAGATCATAGCATTGCCCCATACGCTTGTACAGTAGAGACTAGGCATGATGGGTGCATCACTTTAGCCGCCTCTCTTCTTATGTTGATTCACCCATCACTCTGGAACTGGCTAAATCTGCACTCATCAGATCACATGACCTTCTTCCATTGCTCCAGAGTACCGTCTTTATGCTCCATAGTAAATTGCATTTACAAATGCTCTTCCTTTCACTGGCATATCCCTGAGTTCTACTGTTGTTTGTCTTTGATTTGATTTCACCAAATATTTACGTGATCGCCAATCACGATTATTCAAGATTTTTTTCAGCCACATTCCTTCCTCGAAGATGATGTTTCCCCACTGTCCTTCCACTTATTAATAATGCATTGGATAGTTCTTAACCTGATTTTTGTCATGCTTCTGTCTTGTTTGGCTCTCCTGTCTGTCCCTTCTCATCATCATTCTGTCTTGTTTTGGTTCCCTACGTGCTTTCGAGCATGCGTATCTGTTTTGGTCTTGTCTTGTTTGGTATATATGATCCTTTGTTTCAGTCTGTCTTTCTCAGTTTTTGTTTGTGTTTGTTATGTCAGCATTTATGTATGCTTTGCTCCCAATTTGTTTTCGTGTCTTTTGTTTTGTTTTGTTTATATTCTAATCCTGCAAGTATGTCCTCATCGCCTGTTCTTCAGTACATGCCTGACAGTTTTATTAATTTCAGTAATCTTCTTAGATGTTTTCTCTGCTTGATGCATGCCAATAATTAACATCTTTTCCACAACCATGTCTTTCGAAATGGTTATTTAACAAATGAGAAGCTACTCACTCCATCAGTTAAACTCGTTGCCATCTGAAACATAATCACTCATGCAGTAATTATCCAATGGGAGGCTTTTACCTTTTCGCTAAGTGAAATCCAGGTGGTTACCTCTTTTGGCCAGGCAGTGTAGATTCTGTTACAGCCTTATTTCACATTGGACTAAATTCATTTTGTCCCTCACAATTCTACACATAATACCCCACCATGACAATCTTGAAATATTTGCTCATTTAAAACATGTACAGTACATAAGTTTTCATGGCCTTTGCTCAATACTTTGTTGAAGCACCTTTGGCAGCAATTACAGCCTCAAGTCTTTTTGAGTGTGATGCTACAAGCTTGGCACCTGTTTTTGGGAAGTTTCTCTCATTCGTCTTTGGAAAAGCTCTCAAGCTCCATCAGATTGGATGGGGAGCATCAGTGCACAGCCATTTTTAGATATCTCCAGAGATGTTCAATCAGGTTCAAGTCTGGGCTCTGGCTGGGCCACTCAAGGACATGAACAGATTTGTCCCAAAAGCCACCCCATTATCTTGGCTTGTGCTTATGGTCATTGTCCTGTTGGAAGATGAACCTTCCATGTAGATACAATACCTTAGACTTCATGGCTTGGCCTGTGCTCTGAGATGCACTGTCTACTATGGGACCTTATATAAAGAAATGTGTGCCTTTCCAGATCATGTCCAATCAACTGAATTTACCACAGGTGTTCTCCAGTCAAGCTGTAGAAACATCTGAAGGATGATCACTTATATGTTATATTTTGTGTTTTTATTTTTGATAAATCTGCAAAGATTTCAGACAAAGTTTTCTCACTTCGTCATTCTGGGGTATTTTTTTCGAGGGAAAAAAATTAATTTTGAAATAAGGCTGTAACATAAAATGTTCAAAAATTGAAGCACTGTGAATATATTCAGGATGCACTGTGTGTGTGTGTGTGTTTGTGTGTGTGTGTGTGTGTGTGTGTCTAATAGCACTGGCAGTAACTAAAGCAATAAACCCAAACAGGCAGTGTTTATAAAGTCATAGTGACAACATTTTCTAGGTTGTAAAAAATATCATGCAGACCACTGCCTGAAAAGAGGAGAGTAACCCAGCTTGGACCCAGAACAAAGGGTCAATCCTGGCTTGACTGACATGTCGATCTCCACCTTCCTCTGAATGTCTGGATGAGCGCTCCCTCTCCAGATCGATAATAAACTCCTCTGCTTTACACTGAAGCGGAGGAGCAATTCTTTCTTTTCTCCCCTCTCCCTTTCTCTCAATGACTGCCCGAGGTGCTGTCTCAGATCCACACAGGTCCAGGATGCAATTTATTTATACAGTTATTTATTTATGCATTTACTGCATGTGGCGCCAGGTTGCACTCCTGTTTCCTCACCCCATGAACTGAGGGAGGCAGCTTCTGTCAGCCAAGAGCTTTGACTTGCTATATGGTTGTTGCCACACTGTAATAGCCCCCACGCTGGAGATGCGAACAGTGGAAGACTAGCCTGTTTGGAAATGAACATGCACTTACCAACTCGGTCTCAGGAGTAGGATCTATATTATTCAAATGGTCACTCAAAAGACAAGGAGAGAAGAGGACAATAGACTTACAGTTTCCATTAGCGAGGCCAGCCTTGGTGAGCTGGTTCGTTAGCTAAGTGGAATGTTGCAATGCAGACTGTTTAGTGAGAAACGTAACAAACATGAACATACACCTGCAGTTTTTCATGACAAATTGAGTAGTCTTCTTTGAAAAGCCCATTTTGAACATACAAAAGTAAAAGGTATTGCATATTTTATTGCTTTTTCCCCAATTTCACCCCTAATTTGGACCCAACCCCATTAGGACTCTCTCCCATCACATATGATGCTCCCAACACTAGGAGGGTGAAGACAAACACATGCTTCCTCTGATACACATGAAGCCAGACAGTTTTTCAAACTGGACAGCCAGCACGCTCGGAGGAAAGCACTGGGTCACCGGCTCTGATTCAGTGGCTAACAGACGCCTGTGCTGGACAGCATCACAAACCATCCACCCACCCAGAGAGAGCATGACCTGGCAAGCTGCAATTTTGATGGCAAGCACCATGACCCTAGATTCAGACCTGTGTTTCTTGGTCCACAGTGCTACTGCACTAGACTACTGAACCATATAATTATACCGTTCTAGGTAAATCTGCATCTTTCCAAGAAATCATCCAACACGTTTCATTTGAATACTGATGTAATGGCACAGGTCTTAAATCAGCAAAGCCATTTTAAAAACAGCAGAGAGTAAGCAAAGCTAAACTAGGCCTTTCTTTGGACCCTCCATTTTTCTCATTCCCCTCTCTCTTTCTCTCTCCTCCCCGGGTAGTTATATATCTGCTCGTTATGGCATGTTAGAAATACCTACTAAGAGATTATGCCAGAAATAAAAGGTGTATAAGTACGATGGGATAGGAGATGGACCCTTGCTGCATCTGTAATTAGCCGAGGGGATTCTGGACAGTGTTCCCCAGAGAATCCCCCACATTCCCTCCCTTTACAAAGCTCTGCATCTGCCTTAGACAAGCTTAGAGCTCTGTGAGGCTGTAATTAATGCGTTTACTGTATGTACTGCTGGCCTGGCTTGTTCTTCTTCAGTTAGAGGGCATTAGAGGCCAGGAGCCCATGGGAACAGGGTTATGGCTGTTTCAGCTCTCTTCTGTATTTTCTCTCTCACAGGCTTGTCTGATATGAACATAACTGTCGTTTTAAATCCTCGTCTTACTGGGAACATCAGGCCATTACTTACAAGTTTTTCACAGGTTTCTCTTTAGTGGAAATTGGGAAACCTTACTGGTAGGTGTCACAAGGACAAACATAGGCCTCAGCTGTTGTTCTTTTCTCCAGTTAGCTCCATCATTACTCATTACATACTCGGATGCAGTTTGGAATAAACCCTTACAACGTGGGTCAAAATAAAATAGTGCTTGAATGTTTTGAAAGCATTTAACCAGCAATTCTAGAAAAGAATTATGAAGACAGCATTTGAAATCATTTTTCAAATGGAGAGTAAAGATCTTTAGCTTCAATGTTGAACTGGAATCAGGATATAAACAGAGCAAGATGTGGAATGAGATGATATCACTTATGGAGTTTCAAAGTTTTTAAACAACATTCTCAAACATTCTCATAAGCTCTTGAATGAATACAACTTAAAAATTGATCTGCATTTCCATTTCTTCTTTATACACACTTTGTTTAAATAGAGCAAAAAAGACAAAGGATTCCTGTATTCATGTATTGTATTTTTCACATAAATCATACGTTCAGCTAAAATATATCAGGATATGAATTTTTGTCCACATCACCCACCCCTAGTGTCTGTGACAGGCTGCAATTTAGTCAAACAAGAATATATACAGTAATGTCTTTTTCTTACATCTGATGACAGGAGTATCAAATTGGTCTCAACAACACACTGGGACAAAATTATGGTACTGATGTGAAAAAGGTGCTTTTTTAGTCTTAATTTTGTCCAGAGTTACAGTCATACCCTAGATATGTTTACAATGCTCGCTCCCTAGCTCACTGGTGCTTTGGTCTTTGGGGGCCTAATTAGAGGGGTGGGTGTGTGGTATGGCAGTGGATGAGTTTTGTAAGAGGAGGGGCCGTTGAATGTGATGGGTGGGGCTATTGCTTAGAAGAATCATGGTTGTTTAAAGGAACCACTGGTGAACAATCTTCCGTAATTCTTTAAAAAAAATATTTTGTAGTTTGATTTTGGTTTGAGAGATTGATTGGTCTTCTAGTATAGTTCTGCCCAATTCAAATCGAATAGAAAAGACACAAAAGAACAAAAATCTCTTTTTTGACAGTCACTTAAATTCATGCAAGTCCGTATAGCTAAAAGCATAAACAAATGCACAAGTAAAACAGACTCTTTAACAGATTGTCAGCAAACATCTAATGTATTTTTGAGTAAAAAACAAACAAACAAAGTGTTACTTGTCATTGGCTTGAGCAAGGCTTTTGAAAATGCTATGAAAGGCATTGGCTCAGAGATACAGTGCCATCTGCTGGATAAGAAACCAGTATGGCAGCACTAATGGGTCCCTTGAGTTTTTTTTCTGTGGGCAAAAGTGATTTGTCTTTGTAGTGGCATTTTCTGAAATGCTCTAGTAGAATTGAACAGATTTTTTCTTTCTACGTTTGTACAAGATGGATTTTAAGCTGAGCATGTTCTGTACAAAGACTAAAAGATGAAGTACATCAAGCTAAAGTTCATTGCATGGGTTTTTGCTGCTGGCTGTCTTGCTGTAGATGATGGTATTGTTTTGACTTTGTGTTCCATTTTTAATTGTAAAGCACAAAGGTTGAGCTGGCTTAGCTGACTTGGGTTATGTGGTGTTTTAGAAGTGAGTAAGATACACAGAACGCGAAGAATCGATCTAGAAACCAGCTTCTTCATAGACTATTCATCCGCCTGAGTCAACCCTCATTCAGCATATCTGTAGAAACTTGGATGTGCAGAGAAGAGAAGACAGGCGCTTTTCCCTCAGACATGGTAATCTCATTTGCAGAAATGGTTTATTAAATGGTTTGATCTGAAAGTGGCTCTTGTGTGGCATCGCTCCAGTGGACACCAGTGGGCATTGCTTTTTTTCACCATTATTTTTCAGAGTGTATCCATTTTTTTTCTGCCTGGACCTAGCAGATGTGGCCTTGGCCTGAGAGTTTCTCCACCATAGTCACAGCCAGAGGGGATGTTGATAATATAGCAGTCTCTTATTCAAGCGGTTGGCAGCCTTTATTTGGTGTTTGTTACCCTCCTTTGACCTGGGGGACTATTAAATGTCACTTCCCTTTAAGTGAGGGAGAGAAACAACTTTGCTCAACTTTGCATCACCTTTAAAGGTCAGATGTTTCCATGGCGACACACCGCACTCCCCACACCACAGTCAGTGTCAGCTAGCTTCACCTCGTTTTCTCACCAGTCTCTCTCACTCTCGCTCTCTTTCTCTCTCTCTCTCTCTCTCTCTCTCTCTCTCTCTTTCTATCTGTCTACCTATCTCTTCTTCTTTCCCCCTACAATTCCAAGTACTTACAGTGTGTTGTTCTTAGCGGGTTATCCTCGCATGTGACCGTTGACGTTTTTATTAAAGGCCCTCTGTCGCTGCAAGTGTGCGAAGGGGCTAAAGTAAAGTGGAGCAACAGGCAAAATTGCAGTGAGGCAGGACAGACCCAGTCACATCCACTCGCTGCAGACCACTGATGAGAATTAATGTGGCAGCCGATATGCAGAAAGGAGAAAAAAAGTGTGTGTGTGTGTGTGGGGGTGTGTGTGTGTGTGTGTGTGTGTGTGTGTGTGTGTGGTGCGTATTGGAACTCAAGCTTTCCAGTCACGGTGCAGCAATTTATTAGAATTTGTTTGTCTGGCCCTGAAGTCTTCATTCCACAGCCGCATGGATGGAGGGCAGGGGGGGGCATGGTGGAGAGTGGAGGTGTTGAGGGTCATGCGCTATTGGGTCCTGCCTTATACTCAGCGTTTTAAGACAGAGGTGGGAGATATACTGGTTAGATAAAACCAATACTAGTGTAATATCTTTGTCAGACTGTGGATACAGTTCTAAACTGTAAATTAAATTGTCCAAGACAAATTAAACTTTGGCGTATAATTAAGGTGGATTACATCATCTGAGCAACTCACAAAGTAGGATCATTGCATAGCTACCTTATTAAATACACAATACTCAAAAATATATATACTGGGGTAGATTCTCTGTGACTCTCTTGTCACTGACCTACAACCCACCAATTAGAAACCATTTAAAACTCACTGCTTTAATCTGTTGGCAGGTATAATGTAATATACTCACTTTTCGTTGGGTGGGTCCCCAGCCCTACCATACACCAGGCCCTTATGAAGCACCGCTACAGAAAAAGCAACTTTAACCTTTATTGGCAGTAAATAATCCACAACATGAGCGTGGTTTCCAGAAAAACAATGGCTTCACACAGAAAAGGCCAAAAAAATCTAATATATTAGCTGAGGGTTCCAGTTTCCTGTATGAGAGGGTTATTGTTTTTGTAGGAGAGAGAGAAAGAGTGAGATAGTGAGAGAGGTAGAGAAACACTTAGCTTCTGTTGTGTAGGCAGTGGAGATACAATGCAATGTGACATACATTGACTCAGCTCTTGTTCAGCAGCGCTTGAGCTCAGCAGGGGAGAATCTCATTGGCTAAAGAGGCCGTGCGCCTTCCCAGCATGCACTGCGGCAGCAGCTTTCCCCTTCTCGATCCCAGCAGGAGCTGCTTAACCATGCACAGTGACTGGCCACACATCACAATTAGAATGGAGATTGGAGTGGACAAAGTCCATGCAGGAAAGAGAAACAGAACTCTGGAATATTTACATATCACATATTGTTAGGTTACACACTCACACACACACACACACACACACACACACACACACACACACACACACAAATTTTAAATAATGTTCAGTTTCAATATTGTGGAAGCCTTTTTTCTGCTCCGTTACTCCGCACCGCTCTGCCCCCTGCTCTCAGCTCCTCCTCTACTCTGCTCCCATACCACCCCCACTAGTGTTCTCACATACACAACATGTAGGGGGCACATTAGACAGAGATCTTGTTTCAAGACGACTCGTGTATAAAGAAGAAATGAAGCAGAAATTTCAATATGTTAAAATATAGATGTCATATATTACCATTCAGTTAAAAGATATATGGATTAGGTTTATGTCCATATCAACCAGCCCTACTATTGGCACTATGCTTAATGCCAAACATGGGCTAGAGAACTGAGCTGTGGAGCACTGAAACGGTTCTCTGGATTGATGGTCCTCCATCCAGTGCTTATGGGATTGGTTGGGGAGTTGAAGATGAAGTGGGGTGGTCATCATCCAATATCCTGAGCTCATTAAAGCTCTTGATGCTAAATCTAACCAAATCCTCACAGCAATGTTCAAAAATCCAGTAGAATACCTTCAAGCCAGGGATGAAAGCAAGATGAACTCTTTTTATCCCTGATTTGTTGCAAATATTTTGTCCTTATGCAGTAGAATTGTATTCATATGCACACGAAAAGTACTCCTTGTGTCTGTGGCTTTTATGTTTTATAAATATATATTTGCTATTTGCTGTATATATATATATATATATATATATATATATATAGCAAATAGCAAATATATATTTATTGTAGGGTATGAATTATTGACTATGCTTTAAAAAATCATAAGATAAAGACACACATTATGCATTATGCAATCCCATTTATTTCACTTAGAATTTCGATGTTAAGTAGTTGATGAGAAAATGAACTGAAAATGAAGTACATTGATATGTCTTCAAAGCTTTGCCCTCATGAATAAGTCATGGTAAATAAACGTGAGGGTTCAGCTTGTGCAGCATGGGAACGATGAGTCTGGCTTGGGTTTTTGTAGGTTGTTGGATTCTAAAATGTAGACCTCAACATAGAGCAAAGTAGTAGTAGTGTGTCAGTATTTTAAATAGGGGTACATATTAGGGGTCATACTCAAGACTTCAGTATTGGGATCGTAAAATGAAAGAATTGGTATTGTGCCATCCCCTAATTTATTGTTTTTATGATACATGTAGTTTCTCAGTGTATGAAAGCACTGACAACACCCATTATGTACTCAGAAAGACCTACTGGGATGTAATTTATTACAATAACGATAAGAGATTGTCATATTGCCCACCCCTAGAACAGACTAGCCCCAGTGTAAGCATAACCTTGTGACATTTTAGTGTAGTGGCAAAACCGACAGAAGCATTATAACAATACATAATTAGATGTTTTTCTCACAGTTCCCCAGTGATGTGTTCCACTTACAGCACTGAGTCAGAGCCTGCAGTTTGGCCTGACACTAAGAAAACATGGGCCCTGCAGCACAGCAATATAGCAGGATTTGTGTGTGTGTGTGTGTGTGTGCTTACAGAAAAAGTGAAGCCCAGGGTGCTCTATGTGTGAGTGTGCTTGCTTGCTGGCGCTATAGAGACTGGGGTCATTTACATATAAATGAAAGTTGCCGATCACACACGGCTGACCCCATTTATTTCGGTGGACAGACAGGCAGGCCCAGCTACTGCCGACGTATTGCCGAATTACTCCAAATTACCACATTTCCATCTCCACGTCGGCCCTGTCAAACAAGCGCTCATCGCTGCCATGTTTTCTCTCTCTCTCTCTCTCTCTCTCTCTCTCTCTCTCTCTCTCTCTCTCTCTCTCTCAGCAGGAATAAGTCTAATTGTCTGGAGTGAATGTAAAAACCCTGTCACCACTTGGCTGTGGGTGTCACCAGCATGGCATCACACTCTGCTAGATTTTAAAAAAAGTACACAGGGAGCGAGAGAGCTTCAGTGTAGTAATAGAGAGGTAGAGACAGATGGATGAGGCCCAAAACATCATTGATGAGTGAGGGAGTGAGGCATAATAAGTCATATATCATTAAAACTATCTCAAACATTATCCTCGGGTTTTGGAACACAATGCTTTTGTCTATCAGCATCAAAACATTGTCTCAAAACATTATTCATTATAAATGAATGAAATGCAAAAAAAAAAAAAATATATATATATATATGTAAAATGTCACTTATCTATAGCTTTGAGCCACAACTTTTTTTCTGCTTATAATAAAATATTTGTCATTGTTAAAAGAGGCTGTTAACTTATTTTGTTTGTTTAGCTGTACTGCATGGATTTAATTCCTCAAGTTGTGCCTCAAACCAATTAGTCTATTTATTCCAGTCCTGCCTCTCAAAAACCAGAGCCTCTTTGGCCATGTTTGACTGATGATCAGTCGGGCTGCAAAACTACTGTGATGATAGTCAAGTAATCTATTAATGAATAATGGGTTATTTGGTTTATGTATTTTTCAGTTATCAAAAACTCTTGTGTTGCTGTCTCCTTTTAAGTTTAGCTTAAGTTTATTTCATTTGCTAACAGTGAAGAAAATAGATATAAATCAAAAATTTATAATTTTTTTAACTTCAGCCCTCCTGGGAATATAAAACTAATATAGAAGATAAAATCTCAATCATTTTCCTATCAGAAATCAAAACAAAGAATGTGCAAAAATATATAACAAATCTAAATAATTTTCCCTTAATTTTTTAGATCATCAGAAAAGAAAAAAGGCCAAATGTGATTTTTGTAATTGTTTAGTTTGAAAGTATTTAAAGTTACTGCTGTTTAATACTTAAATTAGTGTCTTTTATTTTGACATGGTCTGGCTGGACACTCCTCTGTATGCGGCATTGCCAGAAAGCTAATCATCTCTCTTTCTTTAAGGGTGAAAACTTAACTGTAACTAGCTAACCATAGACTATTTTTGCTGATGGGGTGAGATTTTATTTATGAACCGATGCCAGGTTAATTATTATGGCCCAAAACAATGTTATGCTCCGTTCACTACTCTGTATGTTTTCACTGTAGCTATGCCTTGAAATTGAGGGAACTATTACTTTAAAAGGGCTGTTTCTTCAAAACAGGGCTGTTGCTTTTACCATGATCGGTCACTGTGCAGACTCAACACATTCCTGATCAGGCATATAAGATGAGTGTATGTGAATGATTCCAAATTTGTCTTTGGACTCTTTAGGACCATTGTGATTAAGTTAAATATTTTTTTTATTTTACCAGCCACTTTAATCTTCTCTGAAAAAAAAAAAAAACTTTAATTCTGAAAACTGCTAAATCTTCCAGCACTCTGAAACAACAGCCATTCTTGCTTGTCTCCATCTGCACCTGCTGCTTTGGTAAAAGTGTCTACTGAGAGACTCGCACCAGAGTAATCTCCAAATCCCGCAACACAAAGGCTTAGGGTCGGAAGCCTGAGGTGGTCCAGTCACGGTCCCTAGGCCTTAATGGACAAACATATTGGAGAACATAGATGTTCTATTTACCACAGCGATCTTGATAAGCATGGATGTTCTCTCTACCACAGTGTCTGTGATAAATGTAAATGTTCCACCTACCACTGTGACCTTGATTAACATAGATGTTCCATCTGCCGTGATGATCTTGATGAACACAGATATTCCATCCACCACCTGTGTTTATGACTTCCAAGTTCAGTTTACCAAAAACACTTACACCTTGAGATCAGTTCAGAAACCCAGGCCTATAAGTGAAGTCTAGAATCTAATACCATGGGGCAATAGGCAGGCAGATTTCTATCACTTTGGATGGCTATCTGAAATGATAGTCAGTTGCCTTTGTGTAGGTCAAGTGGTCAGATTATTGGGGGTGAGCTCCTGTAGCTCCTCCAGCCTGGAACTGAACCTATCCAGTCAGTAATGTCATCGGTGACATTGGGATTCTATTAATGGCCTTGGGTGGAGCGCTGGCCCAAAGCCCGGCATTGCGGCCATAATTGATCTGTCATGGAAGATGCCCTCGCAACCCTCCCGAGAGGCTTCCATTAGAATCTCCCAAAAGCCTGGCCCTGCTGCGCCTCACGAATGGAGCGGGAATGCGCCCTGAAGGTCACACCTAACAACGGACGTGGGAAATAAAGAGGCCCGAGATGTTGGATGCCGGCCATAATTGCCAGCGAACAGTGGGGTTATTTGATATTGATTCTCAATGAGGGAAATCCATGATGTCTATACAGGCTGTTTACCTCTCGGCTCAATGGCCGAGGGGCCGGTCAATAGGAGCCTGCTCACTTTCCTGAGCGCCCCAAGGAGAAGCTGGCTCTCAGCGCTCATTTGAATGGGTGAATAGTTATCGGTTTCCCTCCCCTGCAGCCGCCGTATGCCTCATTTGTATTTTTAGTGAATTACCCAGGATGCGCAACCTGAACCCACTTAAGCGTGTCACTTAGCATTTGTTGAAGTTTCGTCGAGACACAGGGCTCATCAGGTTTCAATGGGGGAGTCTGCGGTTAAGTGGCCACTTGTCATGTTTATTTATTTCTTTATTTTTTTTTCGTTTGCTTTCTCGCTCACTCTGTCTCTCTCTCTGTCTTTCTCAGAAATGTGACACCTACGGTGGCTGTCTAAGCTGTTTAAATGCGGATAGAGGACGGAGGAAAGGTGAAGGCGTCCGTGTTTTGCGAGTCGCAGTAATCCTGCTAAAGCATTATTAGATTGCTTCGTGACGCCTTTTCCTATGCGCAGACCATCATCTGTTAACTGTAGGGATCTGAAGAGCATTCTTCAGTGCTGAAGCCTCCCTCTGAAGCACCGTCACTGTCCTAAAGCCGCCGTATCCCGTTGCAATTTGAATAATCTTAACCGTGTTTACACATAGTCATGAGCCACTTAATCCTTTTGACTCCCACCGTAAGTAGCACGCCCATGAACACGGGGTGTATATAAATTAACAGTGTGAAAGTACAAACAGTACAGAATATTGAAATCGGCCTCCAGGGGTGATTCCTCTTCCTCTCCTCCACTCTCTCCCATTCTCCCTCTCAGCCAGGGAGACACTTCCTGGTACTGCATTTGGTATGCATGGGAAATCTCTCGCAAATCCATGATATACATTATAAATGAGCTCCCTGATTTAGCATGCCTGTCATAAGTACATAAAATCTTATATGCCCCCCCTATGTTTCTTCAAAACACACATTCACATATATACACACACATCCATGCACTCGTGTATACTCAATGCATGCACGTACACACAAACAGAGACACACACACACTCACACACACCCTGTACAAACATACTTGCACAAACAGAGTTTGTACAGTTGTAAGCATTTATGTTTATGTTGCTGTGAGCATTTTAATGAAGACCCCCAAGAGGGTTTACAGTGTATCTGTTAAGTATTCACAGTGCTTCACATTTTTTATGTTACAGCCTTATTCCAAAATGGATTAAATATTCTTTTTTCAATAAAATTCTTCACACTTAAACCCCCAACAATCAAAAAACATGGACATAAGTAGTCACATTCCTGAGCTAAGTAGTCACAAAATTGAGCTCAGGTGCATCTTATTTCCACTGATCATCCTTCAGGTATTTCTACAGTTTGATTGGAGAACACCTGTGGTAAATTCAGTTGAATGTACATGATTTGGAAAGGCACACACCTGTTTATTTAAGGTCCCAAAGTAGACAGTGCAGGTCAGAGCACTAGCCAAGCCATGAAGTTTAAGGAATTGTGGGTAGACATGATTGTATCTAGACACGGTTCTGGGGAAGGGTACAGAAAATGTTCTGCTGCATAGAAGGGACCAATTAGCACATTGGCCTGCAGCAGGAACTGGGAGACTAGTCAGGTTTGAGAGAAAGATGACTGTAGCAATGTATAGTGACATCCTAGATGATAATCTGCTCCAGAGTGCACTGGACCTCAGACTGGTTTGTTCTTCCAACACTACAATGGCCCTAAGCACACAGCCCACATAACAAAGAAGTGGCTTCAGGACAACTCTGTGAATGTCCTTGAGTGACCCAGCCAGAACCCAGACCTGAACCATATAGAGCATGTTTGGAGATATATAAAATTGGCTGTGCACCAATGCTTCCCATCCAATTGATGGGGATTGAGAGGTTCTTCAAAGAACCCAAAAATAGGCGTGCCAAGCTTGTAGCATCATATTTAAAAAGACTTGAGGCTATAGGCAGCCAAATGTGCTTCAACAAAGTATTGAGCAAAAGCCATGAGTTCTTACGTATGTTGTATTTTATATTTTTTTTTATAAATTTGCAAAAAGTTCAAACAAACTTTCTCACTTTGTCATTGTGTGTAGAATTTTGAGGGGAAACAATGAATTGAATCCATTTTGAAATAAGGCTGTAACTTAACAAAATGTGCAAAAAGTGAAGTGCTGTGAATACTTTCTGGATACACTGCATGTGAGCTTAAAACTGTGGCCTTAAGCAAATATCAAGCAGATTATATTGGGGAAAACAGTTAAAAATTAATGTCTACTGACAAAAATGGATACAAAGAACATGTTTAAAATGTCTAGAGTCTTTATAGAAACCCTGAAAAAGTATAATACATATACAGTTATAAATAATAATAATAATAAAATGTCTCTAATAAAAGAAATTGCACATGTGAAACAGTGGGTCTCAGTGCTGCTCTTACCCTTTAAATCTTCAGTTATTATTGTGTGTGTATGTGTGTGTGTGTGAGTGTGTGTGTGTGTGTGTGTGTGTGTGCGCACGCGTTGGTGCGCATGCATGCTCACATGCTCATGGACATAAAGTATTCAGTGCTATGCTGCAGTTCTTTATTATTATTACTACTATTAACTTTATCAGTGCCATGATCATTGCCATGGCAATAAGACACAATAGTTCAGCAGTTAAATTAATTTAATTGAATTTTATTTCATTAAACTGGAGAGAGAGAGAGAGAGAGAGAGAGAGAGAGATGTAGAGATAGAGCAATATATAATAGGAGAGAGAAAATATAATTGAGATAAAGTGATTTAGAAAACACCTTCAATTGAGCATTTGGTTAAAAACTGTCTTAATTAAACAAAAAACAAAATAAAAGGTTTTAGAGGTTTAAGAGTACCACCTTGTCTCTTTCTGAGAAAGAATACTTAGGACCATAGAAAAAAAATCTCTCATTAAAAGAAGTAGGTAACTTTAGACCCTAGTCCTGGATTAAAACCAAAACTGCACCCAAGCATTCACACTGAAGAAAGACATGATAAATATCTGTGATATGTCAAAAAAAAGGACAACCATCCCCAACTGAAGGATCTGTCCCTATCTGTTTGTCACTGTTTGTGGCTAAAATCCCATGCACAGGCATGCTCATCCCCCTCTTTTCCTGCACTTCTCAGAGTCTGCTTGTGGGTGGTATTAAAATGTCCAAGAGTTCCTAAAGACATTAGCAGTTTTCCCAGCTGAGGTCCATTGCTACCTTTTTTTCTCAAGATGGCACCACAGAGAACACAGCCTATTGCAGTAGCTCCAGCTCTGTTCTGAATTTTTTTCTTGAACTTGTAGTCAAGTTTACTTTTCTGTTTCTGAGGTGTCTTTATCTTCTTCAACCCGATGGACACTAAACGTGTGGCGTTGTGCTGGTTTTTGCATTTTGCATTTTTCTCTCTATTTATGTCTGGAGATCCTGTGTGTAGCCATACTCCTATTGTTTACTCCAGGGATCAGCTGTTAGCACTTAGCAATGCAGCTGTGCTGTCGCGGGCAAATCCCCCGATACCTGCAGGAGAGGAGGCAGGGAAGATAGGCTGGAGCTCTGCTTCATGCGTGGAGGAGACACTACAAACCCAATCTTCCTCCTGTTGTTATGGGAAATGTAGATTGCTTCTCAATAAGATGGATGAGCTCACTGTGCTAACGCAGCTTCAAAAGGATATCTGAGAGTGTAGTATCATGGTGTTTATTAATTCATGGCTAACTGCGTTAACTTTGGACACGCTTGTATCTATGGATGGCTTTCACCTCATCAGGACAGGACAGCGGAGTGCATTAAGAGAAACGGAGGTGGACTGGCAGTATTTGTGAATGATAGAAGGTGTATTTCTGGGCACATCATTGTTAAAGAACAAATCTGCTGTAAGAACATTGAACTGTTAGCTGTTAGCATGAGACCACACTACCCGAGGGATATTTCCTGAGGGAATATAGCTGCATATGCTCCCCTGTCTGCTAATGCTGATTAGGCTTGTGATGCCCTGTACTCAGCTGTGTGCCACACCAGAGACAATAAAACATTGGACCTGTTTCATGCCAACATAAAGGAGCTATGTAACTCCTCACCGTTCCCTCCAATTGGACGTTCTGACCATATTCTAATTCATCTTCTGCCTGTTTACAAACCCCTTGTACACAGAGAACCAGCAGTGACCTGCACGGTGAAGAAATGGTCTAAGGAGTCTGAAGAGGCTCTGCTGGACTGTTTTGAAAACACAGTATTTCGGACTATACAGACTATGTCAACTTCTGTGTGGAGAGCACTGTCCCCATTAAGGTTCTTCAACATCAAGCCATGGATAAATCCTGACATAAAGGCTCTCCTAAATGAGAAGAGGGCCTTCAGGTCAGGTAACAAGGATGAGCCAAAAGCTTTCCAGAGGCCTACACAGAGTCTGGGAACACTGTGAGAATCACCTTCTTCAACTTCTCTAGTGCCTTTAACACTATACAGCCTAGGCTTCTGAAGGACAAGCTGGAACATGTTGGTGTAGACAGTCACCTGTCTAACTGGATACTGGACTACCTCACCAACTGACCACAGTAAGTGACAGCACAGGACTGTCTCTCACACAAGCTGGTTAGCAGCACAGGGGCCCCTCATGGAATGGTCCTAGCACCATTCCTCTTCACCCTGTACACTGCTGACGTCATGTACAGCTCATCAACCTGTCACCTCCAGAAGTTCTCTGATGACTCCATGATCATTGGCATTATAATAAGGAGGACTGTGAGTACAGAGAACTGATTTATAGTTTATGGACTGGTGTCCGCAGAACCACCTCCAGATATATATGGGGAAGACCACATGACTGGTGGTGGACCTCCACAGGTGCAGACACACCCCGCCATCAGTAAAAATCCAGGGACTCGACATAACGAGAGTGAACTCATAACTTTATACCTGGGTGTTCATTTAAACACCAAACTGGACTGGTCAGTTAACACCACTGCACTTTACAAAAGAGGCCAGAGCAGACGCCACCTACTGAGGATACTGAGGTCAGCGAGCACTCCTGAGGACCTTCTTTGGCATAGAGGTGGCATCTACAGTCTTTTGTGGTGTTTTCTGCCGGGGGAGCAGTATTTCATTGGCAGACAGGAAAAGACCCAGTGCAGTTGGTGGGAAACAGAAGGCCGTTATTGCTAAGCTGGTATCCATGCTGGAGAATGACTCCCACCCCATGCATGAGACTCTAGCAGCACTGGGCAGCTCCTTCAGTGACAGGCTGCTTCATCCTATGTGTGTGAATGAGCGGTATCGCAGGTCCTTCTCTCCTGCTACTGTTAAACTATACAACCAGCACTGCTCTCAGCAGACCATGCACACACACACTTAAACTGCACACAGTTCTGGAGTTTTTCAATACAACATAATGTGCAATACTTCTTCCATCTCTCCATGTGCAATTATCTGTAATTGATCTATATAATTTATTGATTTATTATTTATGTTCATATCATAGATACTATTCTGTATATACTATAGTATACTTTCTATATTTCTTGTACTGAATGGCTTGCTATCCCTTTGCTGCTGTAACAGTGTCAATTTCTGTGGGCCTAATAAAGGATTACCTTACCTTCAGGTCTTCACTCTGACACTATTCTTTAGGGGTCATGTCCAGGTATTCACACACAGCAGAGGTTAGGTCTGCTTCAGCACCTGTTGAGCCAGGTACACCAACCTTGAACCAAACATCCGCAAGTGGCGAATGTTTGAGATGCCATTTCCATCAGGAGAATCCTAATAACGCTCCGGAAACCTGATTCATAGATGGAAATGCTGGGTTGAGAGAGAGAGAGAGAGAGAGAGAGAGAGAGAGAGAGAGAGAGAGAGAGAGAATCACTATAAGGGCCAATAAGAGATAGAGTGAGAACAACATAGAATAGGTTGAGAGAGAAATAGAGAGAGAATAAGGTAAGAGAGTGGGAGAATGAGAAGGAGAAATGTAGAAAAAGATTTAATGGGATAAAACAGTGAATGAGATGATAAAATGAAGGCTAGAGGAAAAGAGGAAAAAAGAAAAGAACTATTAAACGGTGACCTTTTCCACTTTCAGTTGCATACAGTATTATTAAAGAGCGAAAAAAGTCAGAAGGAACAGGTGGAACACACACATATATACACACACACTGCACTCTTTCTTTGAGCAGTTTAAATGAATTCTGGCTGCAGTGTTTGCAGAAACTCTCTCTCTCTCCCTCTCCCCCTCTCTCTCTCTATTTCTCCCTCTCTTGCCCTGTGTGCCGCTCCGCTCTGTGCTTTAAAACGCCTCCTGCTCGGTGAAGTCTGTGTTGTGCACTGGCTAATCGATCACTCCATTAATTCCATTTAGCAGTACAAGTGTGGATTTTAGCAGCCCACAAAGACCACCTGTGCAGCGTGGGTCACCTTAACACCTCTAAAGGCCTGCATTGATTTTCAGCAGGACTTATTTCATGAAGGTGGTCTCGGGACAGGGCGCAGATGAAGATGAACTAGGAGGCTAAATCACTTTTCTTTCGCCTCTTTTTCACCACCTCGCTATTTCTCATCCTCTATTCCTTTCCTCTAGATTTTTCTGTGCTTTTCTTATAGTTTCTGTGCAGCAGAGCAGCTATGGAAGCTTTCTTTGGTTTGCTTATTTTCACTGAGCTTAGATGCTCAAGCAGGACTAAGCAGAGCCTGATTTCCATCTCTATTTCCAAAGTCATCTGTTGCTGAGAGTCCAGGAAAGCATAATTAGCCTCATTCTCTCTATGTGGATAGGATGGCCTTCATTCTTCCCCATCTTTTGGAAAACTGGAAGCCAGTGCAGGCTTCTGTTACTTGACATCTGAAGTCACTAGTGGAATTGTATGATGGGGAGGCCTAGTTAGTGGGCAAAATTTGTAAAGATCAAACTGGGAAGAAAATTGGGGGAAAATCCAACCTGAGATGACCTGTGTTTGGAGTTGTGTTGTGGCACTGAGACTGAAGCAAAAGGTTTGGTTTTCCAAATGTACACACTGCATGATTTAGCAGGGCTCCATATCCCTACGAGCAGAGCAAGAGGAGCAGCATGTGAACTTCATTAAATATGAGATTAAATTATTAAGTAAAGCAAAGCAGGGGCTTTTGAGGGGCGGGAGTGGGAGTTCCAGTTGAGATCTTTCCATCTCTCTTTGTGTTTATATCAACTTTGACTAAGAAGTCCATCTTAAGTGCGGTGTGGTCTTATAAATAAATGGATGGATCCTGACATGGATGTGGGTGGCGGGTATGTGTCAGATTTGAGGAGTGTATGGAAATGCCCAGTGCTGGACAAGATTGCGCAGGCAGAGGCTGATGAAGCTGCTGGTGATGTCAAACTGCTGGCAACCATGACTGTACAGACCATAGTCTGGGTTAAGAAGATGTAGGATGGACTGCCATGGTCAGATGGTCTTGTTTTCCAGTCATAATTATAGAATATTTGCTTGAAAGTGCTTTGTAGTCAACAGTTTAATGGAATAAATGTATTTGGAATATGAATTGATTATCCAGTCTGAAAAGGCAGTGTTCACACAGTTACTTTATACATTTTTAGGAGAATATTTTTAGAATTATTACTAGGAACAAGGATATCTTACTAGGACAGTATGAAGGAACAAAGAAATACTGTTTTACTGGGCTCGAATATCAATACAACTGACCCAAATACGCACAAGAATTTACAAAAATATTTTTCCCACTTATTAAAATATTTACTGATATATGAGTCCCCTTTCTCTCACCAGAGTCACTGCTCCACATAGCCCTATATAGACCATTCCCTGAGTGCAGTAAATACATTTAAAATGTATGCATACACGCACCTATAACATAAACATTCCTAACAGCATATAAAATTGCTACAGGCATGAATAACAACTGCAATTTGGTGTTGGCTGGACAAGTTTCTGGATGTCGGCAACATCAGTGTTCAGCCTTGCATCAAAGAATGACACAGTTCAGCCAGATTTCATGGATGCTTTCCCTGGAATTTTACTCATTGTTCCATGTAGTCCTACAGATGTTCAAGAGTTTTTATCTTGGAAAACAGGGAAGAAGATGAGCAAAAGGCAAAACCTGGTTGTTCAGCAGCTCATTGTAGGCATGGTGGTGCACATTCACTGCCACCTCAACCAAAGAACCCATCTCTGCATAATTTAAACAGTCCCAGCACATCACAGAACTCCTCCAGCTTGAACCGCTTTATACACTCAGTCCCCATTGAAGGTTTCTGAGGTGTACAATGAACACTATGCCTAGTATCATTCAGATACACCTGACCAGATAACACCTTTCCAGTCATGAACAGTCCAATTTTTGTGCCCACTGTAACCAGGTGACTTTGTAAGAAATTTGTGAGCAGATGTGAGCAAACACCTCTTACGTGCCACTCTGGTCTATATGTTCCCTGAAGTGTTTTCCATTCAAAAGCTATGAAACACACCAACATCATCCCCTTGCAACACCATCTGCAGGCGGAGTTAATTGCCACCTTAAACATGCAAGAGGATCTTTTATACACAAAGGAATTCAGTTACAATTATATAGCACCTTTGTAGATACCCATGGACACTCCATGCCAATCCATATCTGGACATACAGACAAACATTCACTGACACACATACACCTTCAGTCAGATACAGAATTTTCTAATTCACTTGATTTCCATGTTTTGGGAATGTGGGAGGAAACCAGGAATCCCTAGAGGAAACCCATACAGACATGGGGAGAACATGGAAGCTCGTCACAGATAGGGACTTGAACCCTTGACCCCAGTTCTGGGAGGTGAATGTGCTAAGCATCAACCCACCATGCCGCCTTATACATATTTATATGTTTATAAATATATAAGTATTGTTTATCACCAGGTTCGGGTCTATTTAGGACAGTGTATTCAATATTCAGCAGTCAGTTCCTGTTCTAACTGTGCTTTGTTTGTAGCTGGAAACATGAAGGATTCACCAGCCAAGCCAATTTGCAAATGCACGGCTAATGTTAACTGTTTAGCTACGCCGATCTATTTTGGTATCATCCTAAAATGCTCCTCCATTGTAAAAATGCAACCAACTAATGGTTACAGATGCAAGCAGATGTCTAATTAGTGCACTGTAGAGTGTGATACAGCGAGAGAACAGAGGGATGAAAACAGGATCTAAATGAGTGCTATGCAGTAGAACAGGGCCATATCAAGGCGATGGATGGTGCTGTATTGCTACTGTAGCCTTGGATTAGATCTGCAGGCAGATGGACAGAGCATACTGGAGCCTCTCTGAGCTCTGGCCTGGTGTCCGCACCACACACACACACACACACACACACACACAAAAGCCTGATCACACAATCTGATGTTTTTCTATTCATTGTCAAGGCAACGGCGGAGCAGATTCAGTTTCAGTTCACTCTTATTTGAATTGTGTCTCTAATAGACTTGTTTATGTGGTTTCTGATTTCTGACCAAAGCTTTCAAGATAGCTGCTGCTACTTTTTCTGCAAATGCTAATGTACTTTTGTCAATATTTACAGTGTTAGAAACCACATTTTGAGACTAAGTTCATCCTGCTCAGTGATAAAACTGAGTTGAAGGCATATAAAATCCACCGACGTTGAGCTGTGGAGTAATACAGCTGCGCTCTTATGGAGCTTTATGCAATACATTTGGAATGATTTAGAGTGGCAGAATTAAGCGGTCAGCATGCAGTCAGAGTTTTAGCACACTGGTGGATAACCTTCTGTAGATGACTATGTAGAGGGCCTTCTTTAAAATGTTTCTGTATTGTATTAAACAGGGTTCCATCTTTAAGCAGTCAGTGGAAAACCTTTTGTAGATGGTTGTATAAAGAAATGTTTTGAGAATCATTACATATAGAACCAAAAGTGTTCGTCTTGGATCTTCAGATTGGAGGAAAACCATCTCTTATAGACTAGTATTGTCTCTCTCTCTCTCTCTCTCTCTCTCTCTCTCTCTCTCTCTCTCTTTTTCTTTTTTTTCTTTCTACGCTCTTCCCACTGCTGGAGCAAGTGCCTCAGGAGGCATTGGACTAGCTGCTCAGGGTGCAAGCCATCCAAAAAAAAAAAGTGCAAGCAGTGGCGAATTGCTAATAGGCTATCATCGCACCAAAGAGGCGGAGGCTAGCCGGAGGTCTGTAAGCCATTAAAGAAACGTCAACTTGGCATAGGTGCGCCGGGAATTATGGGTCACCGGCCAGGAAGAGGAGTCGGCTGCCTATTGGCCAGAGGAGTGCCCTGTAATCCGTTACAGTGGCCGCATGGCAGTGACAGCGAGGGGATGCTTCCCCTCACTCCAGCCACAGGAGGGCAAAGCAGGGACTGTTCACTGCAGCAAGGGACCACCAACTGTTAGCCATGGTGCCCAAAAACTAATGTTAATTTAATTATGATACAATCTGTGTCACTTAATGTTACCAGAGTGAACGCAGCTCAAATGTGTCAAGATAATAGAATGACCCTTAGAAATATATAGGAAAAATATACATCATTTACATTATATTTACAGTATTTAGCAGACGCCCTTATCCAGAGCAACTTACAAAAGTCTGTAGAACAAAGAGGAACTCTTAGAAGCTCTGTAGTCTGTGTGAAGTTATTCAACATTGTGACGTGGTTTAAGTCTGTTGAATTTAGGCCTGCAGTTTCTTCAGTACTAATAAGTTTTTCTTCTTGCAAACACCCCAGGAAAATCAAACCTGCCTGGTCTCTTTCAGATAGATGCCATACTTTGACATTAAATGTGGCAAGAGCTACATGTAGGTCCTGTGATATAAAGACTTCTTTATGCATCTTGCCTTCTGTTTTCTGCTTTTCTTGCTGGTTCAGCCCAACCTGACCATGTTGGCAGTTGTTAACTTAGTTTGCAGAGAGCGGATTGCCTGATTACGCCTGATAGTTGGTTTGGAAAATAAATTTAGGCCTCAGAGAGCTCTTTGGATCTTGCTCTTTAATACAGGCTCCTACACTCCTAAACTAATTTGCAGCTGATGTTCTACAACTGATTCTAATTTTAGGCATTCTTAGTAGTAGATGTGTAAAATCCAGTGGAAAAATTGTAGCTAGAAGAACAGAACAGATCCAAAAGCACAGTATAATACTGTTCAGATATCTGGTGTCACATGTTCTTTGAACAAGGCCTCGTTGAGTTGTACTGTGACCTTACTGCAAATGTGACCGAATGATGATTCTTCTTTGACCATTGGACGAAGTGAAGAAGAAGGACAGAGCATATCCTTCTCTCTCTCTCTCTCTCTCTCTCTCTCTCTCTCTCTCTCTCTCTCTCTCTCTCTCTCTGTGTCTGCGTCCTTGTCTGTAACTGTCCCTTTCTCTCTCCGTTTCTCGCGCTCTCTTTATCTCTTCTCCACACCCTGCTGAACTCTGTGCCTGGCCTGCCTGCTGGTTACAGGATTAAGACTCTTTCCTCCTGGCCTGTCCATCCATCAGCAGTCAAGCCGGTGTGGTGACTGGGTCACTCAAAGCGCTTTGTACGGACTCAGATAGCAGCCGTCGCTCCATGCTCTTTACACAGGAGGCTAGATGAAATGGGTAAAAGGTCAGCAGCTGTTCCGCATAGCCAGGATCAGGGACAGTGAGAGATACGAGGAGGGAGATTTCATCTGGAACATTGACCTTTGAGAGAAATTTTCAGGGGCAAAGCTCCTAAAACACAAGCCTAAGGTTGAGTACGCATGTTCAGTATCGCATAGCTCTCACTACTGTTTGTGAAGGATTTTTGGTGAGAAGGTTGAGGACAAGGGTTGGTTTAGGCTTCCGGAGAATTGCTGTAGAATTGAGTGAATGTTACTCACAGGGACGCTTTAGCTGTGGATTCAGTCATTGACAAGCAGTACAGCTTTGCTCTTATCTTTGCTTCAGCAGCATGGCTGGAAAGAGCCTTCTTAAACAACATGCACACATACAACGCTGGTTGTTGCATTTGACTAGTATATCGATTGCAGCCTGATTAGATGTTAAGCACATGTTTACACTTGGTAGTGAAAAACGTCCAATTGAAATCCGCATAATATACAAATCACAAATCACATCATGTACCAATTGCTCCATTACCATCAGGGACCACCCTAAACGCAACATAAAAACCCTACCAGTTGGCCACTAACATCAATAACCATTGTTATCTGGTTAAATGTAGGTTGTGATATCATGTGACCAAAATGCAATTCCTGACAGCTGACATTGATATTTTGTTGGTTTTATGATGTGATGTTAAGGAAGCAAAATCCAGTCTTCAAAACATTCCATGCTAATGTCATATTAGTTTAAAATGTGACATTGTTGACTTTGACATCAAAATAATGCCCAGTATCAGTTATAATAATAATAATAATAATAATAATAATAATAATAATAATAATAATAATAGTAATAATAATAATAACCAAAAAGGATGGTTGTGCAGGAATCCTGGTTCCCACTGGTTGATATGGTATTCAATTCAGTTGTTATGGTGTTGGTAAGTGGTAGCTAGGTGGTTGCTATGGAGTTGCTAAGTGGTTGCTAGATTGTTGCTATGGTGTTGGTAGGTGGTTGCTATGGTCTTGTTAAATGGTTACTATGTGGTAGCTGTGGTATCTCAGATAGTTGTTGTGTTTTGAAGTGGTGGCTATACTGTTATTATGGTATCCCATATTGTATCCCATCATGGCTGCAGTGACTAAGTATGACCATTATTGGCATCTTGAGGACCCTAGATGGTGCTCTGAGCACTGTGGTTAAAACTAAGCTCAGAATTGAATTGGAGTCAAAATAGCAGATATTTCTATTAAAATATGCCTTGATATGCCCCTAGATCAATAAAAAATACATAAAATAGTGGGTAAACACATAATGTTATGAGTGTGGTATCACTTGTATGCATTTTTGCATAAACTGTATGTTTGCTCTTAGGTTTCCATTGTTAAATCACAATTGTATGGTAAAGTTTCAAATCGTGCTTTGATGAGGTGTGAAAGGTCTGAGAGTTTGTCTCAACTACAGCTGCATAGTTCCAAATAGATTAAAGAACAAGTCTTTTAAATATATAAGTTCATTACACGAGCGATAACTAAATTCCTTTTGGCTTCTTGTCAGAGAATTTCCTCTCAAGCTCATCCAGGTGGATTTTTTTTTGACAGTATGATTTATGAATCACTAATGGCAGATGCAAATAAGGCCGTCACAGTGCTGAGAGAGGTTTAGGTAAGCAAATGTGGCTTGTAGAAACGATGTATTTACATTTCTATAACTTCTGGCCAGGATGCCTTTCAGACCATCACCTGAAGTAATGTGAGCAACCAGATTTGAATCCATTTTAAAGGGTATGTTTACACCTGCATTTTCATGTGGATAATCCCAATCCAAATACAATCCATGTAGACAAGATGCATGAAAAAAAAACAAAAAAACAGGAGAATGGGGGGCTTGCTCATGTAGCTACATACGTCTAAACACACACATACACATGGATGCACATATACTCATACTGTGTACACAAACATGCACACATGCACATGCAGATGGATGCACATACACGCACATGCTCAAGTGTGCACATGCACGCACATGCTCAAGTGTGCACATGCACGCACATGCTCAAGTGTCCACATCCACTCACTAGTACACATGCACGCACATACACCCACAGTTCTTTCTTCACTCCTCCTTTTGCAGCTCATCTATTTTCTCTCATTCCTTTGCCTTGTTCTCTGCCTCTGAGAGGATCCACAAAACAAATGAGTTCACCATTAAATTAGATTTAACCATACCACAGCTCACTCTCTCTCTCACTCTCTTTCACTCTCTCACTCTCTCTCTCTCTCTCCCCTGCTTTTCTTCCATCTTTTTTCTCCAGTGTTTGCTAGATTTATTAGGTGAGCAGAGGCCCTGGGCTGTCACCACTCAGCACACTTTTAAATCAATAATTGGAAATATTAATTATCACAGCTGGGATGCTCCAGTTAAACATGTTTATTCCCCTATTAGGAATAACAGAGGAGAGGCAGCTTTGATGGCCTGCTAATGCTTATTAATGATCAGGGGATAGGCTGTTATCTCCCTCCCCAACTGGCCGAATGTCAGGAAACAACTCGCATACACAAACACACTCCTGTCTCTGTTGTCTGCTCAGAATCTCACTCTTCTAGAAGGGATTCAGGAGAGAGTTTTAGCTAGGGATGTCCCGATCAAGTTATTTTGCTCCCTGATTCAAGTCTCTTAACGCTGAGTATCAGCTGATACCATTCTGATCCCATCATTGTGTTTGTATTAAATTTAAAGCGTGCATGAACAGGGGAATTTGTCCTCTACATTGACCCATCCACATAGTGAAACAAACACAAATACACACACTGGGGGGGAGTGTATTTTTGTATAGGTTCAGATATGTTTTTAGAAGAGGACCTCCTCGTGGATGCCATCACTAAATAAAATCTGTTAGTGGTGCCCTCAGGCCACCAGATGGTGATCTGAACATTGTGGTTTAAACTAAGACTTGGAACTCAATATTAATATTAAAATATGTCTGGATCAGTTATATCAGGGACTGTCCAATGTGCAAATCACTGCAGGCCTGCTCTTATAAAACAGCAGAATGTGCCATATTAATATGTAATTATACAATATACAGTAAATCGTGTTCAGTATTTGATGTGAAACTAAGTTAATGCAAAAAACATGCTCATGAAGATACGTTAAAGGTTCTACAAAGATCCTTCTACAGCGCATTCTGCAACTACCCTTTCACAATACTAAGAACCTTTAATTAATGCAAAGTGTTTGAGTCTTTGTTCATGGATCTATTCAGAACCATTTTCTTTACGGAAGAATCCTTATTTTTAAGTGTGTACTATATAGTCCAAACTTGTTCTTGGATATTACCATCTATCCTGTTTACAACATAAGTGTCAAAACCTGTGAACAGGTCTAGGTCTAGAACTAGGCTATAAGGCCTACAGACATTTCATGAGAACTCACTGGTCACTCCATCTACTGAAGCACGGAGCCTTGGTGTAGTAGTGGATGACCAGTTATCGTTCACAGGTCATGTTGCAAACCTGACACGGTCCTGCAGATTTCTCCTTTATAACATCAGGAGAATTCGACCTTTTCTGTCTAGAGAGACCACTCAGGTGCTTGTTCAGTCTGTTTTCATCTCAAGACTAGACTACTGCAACTCCCTATTGGCTGGCCTTCCTATGCAGACCATCAGACCATTGCAACGTATCCAGAATGCAGCAGCGCGGCTCGTCTTCAATGTTCCTAAATTCAGTCGCGTAACTCCTCTGCTGCGTTCCCTTCATTGGCTCCCTGTAGCTGAACATCAGATTCAAAACCTTGATGCTGACCTACAAAGCCAAAAACAGACCTGCACCTCCATACATGATGGCAATGGTCAAAACTCGAGCTGTACCAAGAGCCCTTCGAGCTTCAAGTACAGCACGGCTTGACCCACCATCCCTCAGAATGCAAGGAAAACATGCATCCAGACTCTTTTCTGTTCTGGAACCAAAATGGTGGAACGAACTTCCCCTGGGAGTCCGAACAGCTGAGTCCCTCACTGTCTTCAAACGCAGACTGAAGACTCATCTGTTTCAGGAGTGTTTAACTCCATAAAGACTTTTGTTTCAACACGGTCTAAATGTGTGGAATCTCTAGATCCCAGCCTTATCTACTAGCTAAGGATGTTCTAAGTAAACAGCAAAGCACTTTTGTAAGTCACTCTGGATAAGGGCGTCTGCTAAATGCCGCAAATGTAAATGTATATTTCAACTGAAGGAATGAGAACAAAGTAAGCTGACTGTAAGGAGTGAAACTTGCATTAAGTATGTCAGCTTTTACTTACAGAATGATGATATGCCCTACAATATAGCCCTAAATTGAACCCAAAACATTGTTTAACATAAATAAATAAGTAAACAATAGAACATCATCGGTGTAACACAAACCCAACAACCCTGAAGTCGAGCAGAAAGTGAACTGCACAACATTTTACAGTCTTATCAACAGCATCTTAACCTGTTTTCGCTGTCCTGAACTGGTGTCGGTTTGAATATCTGTTAATGACTAACAGCTTAAGGTTGCCATTAATGTCTGGCACTCTGGCTCCTGATGAGCAGCTGTTACTGCTGAAGCCCATAGAGGAGTAGCTAATTTTATATGTCAGACTAAGGATCTTCTTTGAAGGCTCTTTAGCAGGTGCTGTCAAAGCCTGTTTGACATGTGAATCAGTGAAGAGTGGTGTTAGGATTAACATTAGTCTTATTGTTCTGACATTCAGCCTACTGTGAAGGATCTAAAAACTAGAGTCTAGGGCTGAGGCATCCAGGGAATCCACCTAAGAAGACAGCACAACACACAACATGATTGAATGATTTCGCCAAGAAATGTCAAAGTAAGGTAATGAAAAGAAGGTAATTCAGTCTGAATACAGAACAGCTGTGAAACTGAAGACATCAAATACCGAAAACCGTCTACGTCACCTGTCGTTACCTGTTTACTCCTAACGAAGCTTTACATTTCAGCCCTGCTAGAATACTGCTGGTATAGTGATATGTTTAATAGGTATTTTTATATTGGGATCAGGCTACCAGTAATAAATTGAGGAAGTGTAAATTCCTAAAAGCCAGTATATCCTGGAAAGACATCATATAACATTTGTGCAGCAGGCTCTCACACTCCTTCCTGCCCCTTTCCTCAACTACTTACCCCATCATTTGCCCCTGGCTCCTGTATTAACCACTGGGATTACCTGTTTGTGTGCACAAAAGCTAACAAGGACGAAGAGCCAAGTGGAGTTTTTTTCCACTCCCAAAAAAAAGGAAGACCAGTTCAAATCCCATCCCGGACTGTGAAGGGATGCTACACCAACCAAGGGAGCAGCAGTCCCTGTGTATCATCTCAGATGGACACAGACACAGTTGACACGTTCCTGTTGGGACACTGGGGGATTTGAATTGTTCCGCTGAGTTCAAACAACAGCTTGGAGAACACGGGGACGTCTGTGCTTTTGCTGCGGGAAGCACTCTGAGATGAGTGTGCGTGTCTCTGCTAGGCCGGCTCCATCAGCATGTGTGGGAGCATTAGGGCGGAGTCTGGACTGAAGAAGTGTCACTCAGCTGAAGAGCTGAGGAGCAATTTTATCTGGCAGTTGCAGGCATCTCTCTCTCTCTCTCTCTCTCTCTCTCTCTCTCTCTTTCTCTCCACATCTCCACCTCCTCCTCATTCTCCTACACCTTCGTGTGTTTGCTGTTTCCTAACAGGAGCATCCTGGAATCTATCACAATTAGAACACATGCTGTAGTGGAGCAGCGCTGCTGCATAAGGTGATCCCCTGTGTGTCTTCAGCTTATCATATGAGTAAAGAAAGCTCAGAGTATGATCGCACACAACAGCAGAGAAAGGCAGGGAGCACTCCCAGGGCCCAGCCTGAATGAATGGTTACCCTGACAACTGCATGAGTTCATCAACTGGTAGTCTTTGTTCTCTCTCTCTCTCTCTCTCTCTCTCTCTCTCTCTCTCTCTCTCTCTCTCTGAGAATGTTATTTGGGTATTACAGTAGTAGAACAATTTTTGGTTCCATAAATATCCATTTCTGTAAAAGATGTATGTGTAAAGAACCTTTAAAAGGTTGAAATAATTCAGTGTATAGGTTCTGTGTGTAAAAGATAATGGAGACAACAATCAGAACAAACCAAATCCAGGTATTTGGCTATGCATCACTTTTAAATATATTTCTAGAAAGTGTTGGCATAGAAATTGACATGTTTAGTTTCAGAAGAAAAAAAAAAGTATGTGAGTGTGAAGAACCACTAAACTGCTCAACAATCTTCATCCAGGGAAGGCTCTTTAGACCTCTGAAAGGTTTTCACACTCTTGCATCTCTACATTCAGCGTTCCCTCTGGAATCAGAAGCAGTTCTTTAACTGTATCCCTCAAAGAACATTCTGAAGCATCGTTACGATTTTTGCATACTACCATTCTTACTTATAGTCAGTGACACATCCTGAAGGCCCAGTGTAATATTTTTGTTTTTCAAAGTTATTCATTTTACACTATTTCCCATCTGTTGTCTTAGGCCTTCAGTCCAGCTCACGAAGGCCTAACCAGTGAGAGGGGTTGCTTTTTCATGTGTATTTAGATATTACAGGAAAACAAATCCTGATTGGACAGTTTTTCTGTTTGGAGCATCAACAAATTAACCATTAATCAACCAAATCTCTGCAAAAATAAGAATATTACTACAGCACTCAAAAAACATTTATCAGAATTGTGATTCTGCTGAATAATGAATACAAATTCATTCTTAAGTTCTGAAAGCCTAGTGGGTCCTAGGGGCTGCCCTGTGCCATCAGATATGATTGTCAGTTGTCAGTGGTCTCATTTTATAGCTCAAATAAACTGTGTAAAATGTAAATGTTTTAGCACTGGGGACAGGTTGGGGAGAGTGATGAGTGATGTAAGATGAGATTTTTTTTTTACTTCGGATTTGTAACCAACAGATTATGAGAAAGGCATAAAATTACTAAACATGTCTAATATAAGTAATAACTATATATTGTACATTCTGAATATATTATGTTAATGTGTACAGTTTTAAATAGCTGCATTAATAATTACATCTTTTTACATTTTCCATCTTAAAACAAAATGTACATTTGGTTGTTTAGTGTTAATGAAATAAATATTAACTTATAAACACCTTATGTCCATAGTTCTGAAACCATGGACAAATCTTGTACCATTGGCAGCTGGAGTCTGAGAGAGCAAAACAAGAAACATAAATCAAATGAAACTTTCTCTTTTCTTTTGAAGAATATCCAGGTATGTTTGAAATTGTAGCAAACTATATGAAATACAGACCCAAAAAAGCCTCAATTCTTCATAGCAAAATAAGGCTAATTACATAATTTCATGAACAACTAGGTACTGGGTTCCAAAAATATGTGGAAAAAATATGCTCTCATCATCCACATGCTTGTTCTTTCTACAGCAAGATAGAAACGTTAAAGGTCACAGACAGTTACAAAAAAATCACATGCAGTTACACAGGATGGTGTTTATTGACACTTGTTTGACTTCATTCATTTCACATCACAGAAAATGGTATTTGGGATCCAATGGCTTTCTTGGAAGCCACTGCAGTATTGTGTACGTGTGGGCGAGCCAGACGTGTGTCCGTGTCATTAGAGGTAGAGACAGCACACATTGCCCCCACATAAACAAACAGCCCATTACAGCAGTGTTTTTATGGTGAGGGCAGTCACTACATTCACACCTGCATCTTTGAACCTCATGATTAAGAGCAATATGTTTGGAATTCGTCCTCGCGATGAAGTCAGGGAGGCGGCTGTGGGACAGAGGAAGCTCAAGCAAAGCCTCAGCAACAGACCTGTGTTACAGTGTGTTGCGTTTGCAGTGTTGCATGCGTATTGCCATGCAGTTCGGAACACAGCTAGGAACACATTCTGTCTGATGTCAGGCACTTCACCAGCATCGCTGTTTGTGTTTGATGTCAAGCGATTTGCTGCAGATGGGAATGTTTCCTGAAGAGATTGTTTATTCATTTATTTATTTATTAATTTTTTATGTATAACAATTTCGGAGATGGATGAAAAATAAGCAGGGGTAACGTATAGTTGCACTATGTAATTTAATGTCATGATAACTTTTAAATAGCTAGTTCCAGCACATTTTTATTTTTACTCAATTGGATTAACAAAACTCCTTTAGACCCCCTTCCTGGTACTCTTATTAAACACCAGAAGGAACAGGAATTACAGTTCACTGTTGAGGAGGATGATTGAGACGAGTTATTCCCCTGCTACCATACTTCTTCAATTTGTGCCAAATACAGTCTTTATCAGTTAAAGCAAATGTATCGAGTGTAATGGACAAAGGTGAACTCACTAAGCTTAACACACACCTTGATATTTGTGATATTTTTGTATTTGATCACATTCCCCCTGCCCAATTTGGAAATGCCAATTACTCAACCCCATTAGGACTCTCTCCCCCTGTCGTTTACAGTGCTCCAGACACTAGGAGGATGAAGACAAGCGCATACCTCCGATACATGTGAAGCCAGTCTGAGCCATAATCTTTGTTATTGTCCCATGGTCCCATATGTTTTGATCTTGTTCTGCTTTAAAATCTTTCTGGCAGTCAGTGTTTGTCTGCTTTTCCTTTACACTCAATTTAAAAATGTAACCTTGTCCCTTGTTTACTATATTTTGATTCCGTTAAGAAGCTCTACTCCACCTTTATTTAAGCATCGGTTTAAAGATGATGCTTTATTTTTTTGTTACTTGGAAATTTTAATTATAGAATTTATTTTTCAAAGTGTATTTAGCATTCAGTTTATCCGTTTTTATTTGTACTTTGTGAATCTTGTCTGGCATGGTTATAACGTGGCGGTGTGGGTATGACAGGTGGAGTTGGGTTGCGAGGGTTGGGAATTGGGGTAACTGGCTGGAGTAGCTAAACAAATCATCCATGCATGCTACCGGTAATTCTACTTTGTAAGCCCTTTTCTTCTGTTTACCCAATAAACAGTTTGGTTAAAAAAAAAACACAAGTTGCATTCCATTCTGAAGGCAGCTGCCCAAGTGGTCATTCCCTTCAAAGGCAGCATTCTAACTGACAATGTACTTTATCAGGCAGTGCATTTGGGACACCCTTCAGAATCAGCATACGTCACCACCTCTAGTGCATTGCCCACCTGAGCTCTGTTTACTTGCATCTCACAAGCACAGTGCACTTTTACTCAGGTTAAGCCACTTAGCTCAGTGTGTCCCAGCGAATTCCCAGTGAGACAGGATGGATCCCAAAGTGGCTGCAGCGATTTTTCTTGCTCTAGCACTTCTGTGGGTGTTCATGTGTGAAGAGTAGAGGGCCAGTTTAGGGAGGGGGTGTTTCCACGACTGTTTTCACCCAAATGTTACAGAAACAGCTTGACGTATTCTTCTAATTTAGCTGGACTATCATCACTTTATGGACAGTTATAAACACTTCTATTCATAGACAGTGATTTGTCGAAATGTAGGAATAATGCAGCCATGCCATTCAATAATGTGTTGACTACATTTAAGCTCATTTTCAAAGTTAGTTCACGACTGTAGGGAGTTAATTATGAAGACATCACATCTTAAATGTAATCTCCTCCTAAATATCACTGGTTGATAAAAAATAAACTACTCTATGAATCAGACTACACAGATTTTACATTAAAAAATGTTTCACACAGTAAAGCCTTACACAAGATTGGTTTCACACACTTGCTCACTAATAAAGATACAGATTTATTTATTTTTTTGCACAAAATAAAGACTGTTTTCACCCAAACTCTAACAAATCTGAAGATTTACACTAACTAGTACTGGATTTTGATAAATGTACCATAAAATAGTACATTTACTTACAGTCAGCAAATCCCTTTTAAAGAAACTTTCACACTTCAGTTGCTTTAGATAAAAATATTTAAAGTGCTTCATAAATCTGTCTATTTGCAATTAAGTGTGAAATTTACTTGACAATACCCACAAGCTCTGTGCAGCCTCTGCCCGGGCCTTTATAAAGGCTTTGGTCTCTCTTTCGTCCCTGGGATTAAAATAATCTGAATTAGTAACAGCACTTCATGGTGCAAACCGTCATAATTCAGGAAATTATTGACACACTTAACCGCTGCATCACAAGTTGTACTAATTTAAAGTCATCCAGCTAAATCTTTTATATAAGGTGACTGATTATATAACTCCACTAGCGTCCAAAGATAACGATACCTTCAGCAGACTCATAGTTTTTTCAAATAAATGAAGTACATTCCATCTAAAAACATCTTATAACCTACTTTAAAATCTAAAGCTAATCTAAAATATACTAATTCAAAGATAACTCGTGAAAAAATGATGTAAATCCACCATGTTTTTAAATTCTGCTCTCACTGGAACACTGAGTGGGTGAACTGCAGGACTCAGCGATGACGATACACATCCTGATACCTTCAGAATTCAGCCAGAATAAAGCTGCTACCTCGTTCAACATGATATGCTGCTTCTGAATGGGACAGTTCTTATCTTGGGAGTGTGCATTTGCTCCCCACATAGGCAGCTGCCTTCGGAATGTAACGTAGTGTTAGTCCCATAAGTCATATTTTGCCCTGCTGTAGAAATGTTCCAAACTGTTTGAGTGACTGTAATTGATAGCTAAGTACATCTTCCTTTCATGTAAAGTTGACATTTTGGAGATGCATGCTCGCAGCTTGTCTAGTCCATGTAAAGAAGTACTGCCAATTGAATTGGACTCTCTGGAGCAGATAAACATGAAACTATTAGCACCATGTCTAATGCCATTTGTGGAATAGTGGGGTAAAAGGCTCCTATGATTGAGCTGTGGATCCGTGGAATTGTACTCTCTGGAATGATGGTGCTTCATCCACTGCTTTTGGGATGAACCTTCCATGGACAGTAGTAGTTCTTATGTAGCAGCGACAAAATGTTAAACACACAAATGTAACTGGGCAAAAAATGATGATGTGTTGTATTTATTTGATTTAAATGTACACATTTATAATACATCTACATTTGGTTTCCTTACTTTTGGCAGTTGTTGTACTGATTAGATGATGAATGGATGATAAATCCAAGCTTTTATTCTTTTTTAACATTTAAAACCTATCTGAGAATTTTGTTTAGTCTGAAAAAAGCAATACAAACAGTTATCGATTCTAACTTCAGTGTGGTTCAATCAGCACCTTCAGGCTGATGTGTCACATAGTCCAAATGCATTTTCACAGCCTTGTTTTTATTTCAGACTAGGTGTTAGCTCTGCTTTTAGCAGCATTAAGCACACAGGCCAAGACAAAGAGCCAAAGCTCCTGAACTCAGACCTGGGACAGTCTAACGCCTTCCCCTTTCCCCCACTCCCGCACAGTCTTAGCCCTGGCTAGTTATTATTTACGATGGATAAATTTATGGAATAATTCCTGAGAGGAAGGTTATTCAGTTCCTCAAGGTGAAAATGGATACGTTTAGCACTTAATGAATCCGGCCTGGCCCTCTCCCCCCCATATATCAGCATGTTATTAAGCCGTTTTAAAATCCCATTATGGTGTTTCTCCTTGAACAAGTCATGCTTTTATGGGACTGGCCTGTCTTTAAAACCGACCTTTTTCAGCTCGCCTCCAGAGTTGGACAGTAAAAGAAAATATGTTGGATGGTGAAAAAAAAATGTTGATCCTGGACTCTCAAACATTTTTCAGAGGTTTTCAGGGGCATCTTTCAGCCGGGATTTGTGTGGGAGCGAATCTGCTGTAGTAATAAAAAAGGGTTTTGGATAGCCGAGGAACCCATTAGGAGTGCACATCCAGAAACCTTGGCAAAATTCTACAAATCCTAGTCTTCCTTCATCAAAATTCCACCTGCTGTGTTACTATTAGCAATTTGTTATGGATCGATTAAAAGCTCCAGAGTCAAAGGAGGATTAGTGTAAATGGCACGAGACCAACTCTCTCATTTCTTTTGAAGTATTAGTCATCTTTAACTTATACACTGCACTGACTTCAGTGTGAGTTATTCTGAATTATGATGTTCAGTGGTGTGGTTCAGGAGGCTTTTATGATTTTGGTTCATTTTAGGAATCCCAATCCTCAAAACAGCCTAGCATTTGCATCTTTCCCTTTGGGATAGGGTTAGCAATTGGCAATTGATATACATTATACGAAGTACATGTACTCGTTCCAATCCTCAAAGAAAAGTGAAATATTAAATTTACTTGATCTAAATATGTATTTACACCTTAAAAATGTAAATGAATTCATTTTTTATAAGTTTTCTTTTATACATTTACTTATTCAACAATACAGACTAAGTAAAGTAAAGCCTATTCAAGTCTTCAATTATGGATGGTGGATTGGCAATATTTCTTTTACCTTTTTGCTGAGGACTTTACTTTCTTGCTGCTCTTGCTTTTTGAGCTAATCAGCAATCATTTCTTAAGTTATATTATGTATTGCATTTTGTACTTGGGTATATTTGGGCAGCTGTGGGATCCAGCCTTGTGACTGGAAGGTTTGATTCCCTGAAGTCGCAGGGTAGGATAGGGTTGCCCACCACTCTGGGCATGTATGCTCACTGACTCCGTGTGTGAATCCACTTGTGTGTTCTTTTCTTTTCAAGCTATTATTAAGATAACAGAAGGCTATTTTAAGTCATGCTTTTTTACAGCATTTTTTTAACACCACTCCTTCAGTATTCACTGTTGTATATTGTAGCAATGCTGCAATGCGGGTACCAAAACTACCCTCTCCATAGCACTGGGTTTGACTCCCCAGCATGATGACTCCACCATCCACTGCACTAAATTCTCCAAGCATAATTAGCTTTGGATAAGACCATCACCAAACGAGGAAATTGTAAACATATTCAGTCTACTTATTTAGTGCTTTTCAATATTTAATTAAATGAAGACATTTAGAGGACTTCACTAAAGTACAGTGGGGTCAAACTCTTGTCACTGGCTTTTGGTTCATTTTTGTGCACTTCTAATACTAGCAGAGAAAACTCATGAACAAGATTAATGAAAAAAAGAGATCAAGCTATAGAAATACTGGGAAGAAAAATATATAGGACACAAAGACTGTAGTGACAGAGGTTTCTAATCCAACAAATGCCATTCTTATCAGGTTCTAGTGGATTACTGTGAGCCCTCCTAACCACAGAATCCTTCGCCGCCAGACACTCTCCACAGCCTAAGGGCCAGGGATCAATAGGGCTGCATTGATCTCCCCCTCTCCTGAGGCGGCCTCCACTTTTATTGTTGTTGCATTTCACTTCACCCTCACCATTACTGCTGTGCAGCTCCTGAGCACATATGTTGGAATAAACAGAGAAAACTTTGTGATTTGGACAGTGTACATCTCCAGTGTTGTGTTTTCTTTCATCTTCTTCTTTCTTGGCTGGCTGTAGAGCAAGTTTACCAACCCAACCATGCCTTTAGGTGGTCTTGGAGCTTAGGTGGAGAACACTTCTTGACACTTTGGACAGTGTTAGCCAGTTATGGTAGCAATGCCTGAACTAATGCCTGTGTCTCTTGCTTGTTTTTCCTTCCACAGATGACTCGCCCCATTCAGGTGAAGCCAGCCGACAGTGAGAGCCGTGGAGGTAGTTGTTTTCCTTTTTCCCACGCTCTTTTTTTAAATGCTGTTTTACATTTCTTTGCTCTGGTCCATTTTCCCGTCTCTTTCTCCCCCCCTCACTCTTCTTTCTCACTCACTCTCTGTCTGTCTGATGGATGTCCAGAGTATTCATTTTAATTAAAGAGGACGCACTTCCACTGAATGGAAAGGAAGTGGCTTCTGCTGCCTGTCTAACCTTGCTCCCCCTGCCAAGCCCATTAACGACACACTGTAAATTAAAAAGTAATTAGCTGGGATATTGGGACGGCAGCCCTGGGCCCCGAACTCCCAACTAGATGCCTGGTCAAGCGGAGGGGGTATATTGTAAACAAGAGGTGTAAACGGCAATGGGATGTGGGGGTTGGGTGGAGGAGGATGCACAGCTTGCCAAACAATCAATTATATTGCTGGGTCTTTGCCAAGACCTTCATTTATTCAACCTTAATTCACTCGCCTTTGATCCCTTCTGTGAGATCTGGTTTATATTGTGTGTGGATTGACACGCGGTATGTTGTAGTAAAGCTACATGATATATAGTCCATACAGTCAAATTAAGTGTTTTTGTGACCACATTTCCGTATATCCCTCTGTTCAGCCTTGAGTAGATTAGCCCATCCATTCACTCTGAAGTTATAAGTAGTGTTTCGTTCCTGGCTGCTTTTGAAATGAGTCACAAGACAGGGCAGCCATTCAGAACAAGCATCATTTACATTATGTTATGCAGCCCATAACTGTGGTGGATATTTCCGATGTGAACAAGAGGTTTGCTGTAAGTGCAGTTCTGCTTGCAATCTCCTGGTCTCCTAAGAGAGCTACAGAGATCCAGTTTTCTACTGTTGAATTGGAAGAACATGGTTCCCAGCAACATGTCCTGGACCTTTCCACCATCCTAAAGGAAGAAAAGCTTCCTGTGTTTTTTTTTTTTCTTTTCTGAAAGGGCTCCCAATTTGGCCCCAAATAGTCCATCCCAGCGGTAGACAGACGGGTCTCGCTCTGTGGAGATTGATGCCCCATAAAGCTTCATTGATTTTGCCATTGTGGAGGTGTGTGTTCGCATTAACCACGACACTCAGCTGTCTTTGGACTTCCCTGCAAGTGGCCGGTTTTAGCACTCCCCAGGCTCCCCTTGGCCGTCCTCAGGCCCCTTATTGCCTGACTCCTGGTGATCCTGTTGGAGATGGAGAGTGTGCTTAGGCCAGACCCAATAGTTACACATCATCTTAAATGAACAGGTCAGACTAGCACCTCAGGAGCAATCCAACACCGATGTGACTTTAATGGTTTGGGCCGGTTTCTAACCGTCCCCCAGCCTTGTCCTGCAGGATCCTCCTGGAGCCCACAGCAGGGCTGGGTTGAGCTACATCTTGGAACTGAGCGATAATGTGCTCATTCTACATGGGGACGTGCACCAACTCCCCGAGGTAGTAGAGGATCCATACAGAAGAACTTAATTATGCTTCCTGCAATAATGGCAAGATGGCACCAGGGATGGGCAGTGGTTGCTCTCTGGGGTTGTAGAAGCTTGGCTGGTGGAACCTATGGTGCCTGCAATTCTAATTACTCTCTTAATCTCATTAAGTGGTTAAAAGGTCAATGCACCTGTCTGAAAGGGAAAAAAAGTCCAATCATGTCCTCTCTGAGGACCCTGTCTAAACCTTAGGAAGCCTTGGTCCATATGGACTCTCTTGTCTCTGGTTATTAAGACAAAGATAATGTGATTAAATTGTCCTTCTCAATTCAGTACTTTTTTCCCTAATAAAGTGGGACATCTTGGACGTTTACATGCATAAAGATCTCCTCAATGGGTCATCTGGTTGACACGCTGCCTCTGTAAATTAAGACGGTGGTGGGTTATCATTAAAAGCACACAGAGTGATGACAGGTTGCAACCTTGAATTCATAACGGTGCTTTAACTGGTTGTGATATCACTGTTGTCAGCAAGCAATTATCATGTCTACACACTTAATGCAGTTGGAACATTCGTTCGGCTTCAGCTTGGTTGTTTTTCCACAGAGGAAATGACAGAACTAGCAAGCAAGCATTTTTCTTAGAAATGGGGACCTTTCATTCAGTCAGCCCAATGATTCATAACAGTTGGAAGCGTGTGGAAACTTGAAAATTAAAACAAAAGCCTATTTGACTGAGATTTCAAACGTGCCACCCATATTTTGATTTTGACTTCACAGCTTTATTGATGACATGTTTATTGAACACTGTTCTATCCTTGCTCTGATACACATACACCCCCCCCCCCCCCCCTCTCTCTCTAGCCATCTCTGTCCCCATCTCTCCCCCGGCACTCTGATATGAAACAGATTGATTTTACTTCAGAGGCAAGGCTGATGACTGGCACTGGCTGGATATAAAGGTGGTTGCTATTGCTTTTTGAAGCGCTGTTCAATGCCCCTCGGAGGCCTTTGAGTCCTAACAGAGGATAAATCAGCTTTGAGACCCTTTGATTTCCACCCTCCTTAAGCCTATCCCCCTTGTACAGATGCCCCCAAATACTCACCTTCCTTTTCTTTTTTAAATACTCACCTTCTGTGCTTCCAAAAGGAAGGTTTTCATGTCTTAATTCTCCCTCTTAGCCTTCTTGTCTGTCCATCTGTCAGCCTGGTGGAAGTCCATTCTAGCATTTTAGAGGGTTAGTCAGAAGTCGAGGTCTTAGTTCAACTTAGCTTCTAAGGGATATGAACAAGTTAACACTTTTCGTTTCTAAAAAACATGCCTGTCACTTCCCAGCATGAACACAGATTTTTTTTATAGCTGCAAATGCACACTGTGTGTAAAGGGACTTTCACACAGAGTCCTTTTTTTTGTGGTCTGCAAAAACACCCACCCAAGCTGTGTGAAAGGGTATTAAGGGACCACATCCCTCAAAGAAAAAATCAGGAAGAGAAGGTTATCCCTGAGTCCATGTGGATTTTCTTTGGTTATACTGGTTTCCTTCAACCTACCAATAACATACATGGTAGATGAATTGGCTATGCTAGACTTAACCTCTGTATAAATGTGTGAGGGAGTGGGTGTGTGTAGTCACTTACAGTGGACTGTGGACTCTGGATTTGGCTATGGACCTATTACACTGACCAGGAAGAAGTGGATAAGAAGATTAATGAATAAGCTAGATTTAGACTCCATCAACAGTTTGAGCACTGAGGAGATACCTATAGTGGAGTTGCATTACACCCCTACTGCACACCCACACCTACACACATATTCATAGTGCCCAGTCTATTGTTCAGTCTGTTGGCCTGACTGCCCTGCGGTGTGTGTGTGTGTGTGTGTGTGTGTGTGTGTGTGTGTGTGTGTGTGTGTGTGTGTGTGTGTGTGTGTGCGTGTGTGTGTGTGTAATGTTTGAATGATGGAAAGAGAGATTGCTAAATCTCACTCAGATGTGACAACCAGAAGAAATAGGTCAGGCAGGGGAAGCAGAAAGGATCCAGATATGCTGGAGGTCCTAGAAACTGTAGCTTCCCTTGTGTATCAGCACATTAAAAAACACCTGCCTAATATTGTGTCCTGAAGGTGTCCTGTGGTATTGTGGCCACCTGACATTAGCAACAGATCTTTTAGTTGTGAGGTGGGAACTCTATAGATCACATCTTTAGCCCGTTGACATTTTTTGATTCATTTTGGGAAGGCACTGGCTACTACTACATACCAGGAACACCCCACCAGACCTGCCTGATGTTCAGGAGTTGTCTAGACATCATAGTCTATCAGAGTGTCTCAGATCCTTATGCTTGCCAACACAAACTATACAAACTGAATGTTTACTTGTCAACCTCATTTAGTCTTTCAGTAGTTTTAATGTTATGTCTTAATTTTTAGGGGATCTAGATGTAGGTGAATATGCTTTGCTGAATTGTGTGATACCCTGCCATGGATTGGCTCTCAGTCCAGGGAAATTCTTGCCTTGCCTCCAATGATTTTGGATAATGTTTATGAATTCTGCCTTTATTTTAGGAAACTGAGATGTTATCATGAATACTGTTATGATTATGAATGGGTTTCAAACCATAAGCCCTCACATCAATAATGAATGAATAATTGTAGCAGCTGAGATAGTAATACAAATATTGTATTAAGTTTATTTGAGATGGAATTGAGGTAAGAATCGAGTTTATTAGATTTGATATCCGTGATGCTTTCCAAGTTTGCTTGATAGGATTACATCGTGGGAAAGTGCACTATTTGTATCTCAAAAAGGTTGTAATGAGTCAAACAATATGATTAAATGGCTTAATTGACACCCTCTGCTGCATTCCTCAGCTTTGGCTGTAGAAGATGGCAAATGAGGGAGCAGTGTGGTGGAAACTGTGCATTTTCATATGGAGAGAGAGAGAGAGAGATTGTATGTTGCTTGCTTAGATTGCATTCTGCACCGACTAAATATGAGAACAGAACAGAAAGAGAAGGATAAGGTTTTTCTAATGAGGGCCAGCCCAGGACCATGTGTTCATATATTCATATATATCATATTCAGAGCCTGTATGCAGTAAAAACAATTCTGATGAAGAAGAGGGTTGTGCTGTGACTTGAACTTGAATTGTATTTTGGCACCCAGGGTTTGTGCAGTTTGCATTTGTAATTAGATAGGGGTTAAATGATAGGACTATGTGGTATGATGGTATGTATGACCGGTCATTCTCTCTTTTAGAAACTGTAAGTTTGGGTCTTCACATTGCAAACTGAATGATTAGTGCTCTGGCTAGAGATAGACTGGGAACTAGAGGCCATATCAGGGATTAATGTGTAATCAATTACACATACTTATTGTTTTTTTTAGTATTTAAAAAAAAAAGAATAATAAAAATAAATAATAAAAAAAAATAAATAAAAAAAAAATAGGTTTTCATGAGCAATATGTCATACTGCTCAACAGTAAAACAAAAAAAAATGAAATGAAATGTCATGTGTAATGAATATAAAATGACAGTTTACCTGTCTGAATAAAATTTTGATCACAAATTAACTTTTTAATGATATTCAATTTTTTTAGATGCACTAATATTTAGAGTTTAGTGTGTCCAACTTGTAGCTTAATTGCAGTTCTTCTCAGTGGGTCTGTATTGCTTCTAAATGCATCTTGAAAAATCTATCTTGATAAACTTGCTTTAACAAAACACTTGCTTAACACCAAAACATGTTTATCATGAGAATTAATTTTCACCAAAAACCAAATACTCCAAAGTGCAGTAATCCAAATAACATTTGTTTTGCTGGACTGCACATTCTCTTGGCTCTCAAACTCTGAGACATATCCAGATGTACACACACATGCACACACTCACGCAGTCCTAATCATGCGCATGCAAAGCAGCATTGGAGAATTCATTTCAGGGTCTGCACTGGGCTGCGCGAGAGGACCACCAAAGGTTACTGTTGAACATGAGAAGTAAAGGTCAGAAATCATGTTTAGTTTTCCTCCGGCTGCGAGGTAATTCCAGCCAGCAGATTGTGTCCCTGTTGAGGCGAGGCAGGGGAGGCCCACTGCAGAAGGGCGCACAGGCACAAGGTTACGCGGTCAGCGCTGCTGCCCAGCCCGCCGCTGTCACCCTCAATAAGAGCCGCTCCCTTATCACCACCACAATCACCTTGAGAAACAAACTCGTCTTCTTATCCCACAGCAAAAAGGATGGTGGGGCTGGAAATACCACACAGTGGGCCAGCCCGTGACATTCCCAACCTTCGGAATTACACTGGATTGGAGTAAAAATGCTTCTTCATTCACTTTTTTGTCCTTTGGCACCCGAAAGGCAATACCTTAGCTAAAAATAAAGTGTAGTATTTGCCACTTGGTCTAAATATAGTTAGTCTTAGCCACAATTACTCAACTCACATGTAGACCGATCTTGTGAAGTATATTAAGATTGTCTGTCCACACAGCCATGCATTTGGTTTCTTCAGGCTCAGACTCTAATTCATGTAGTGTGCTTTCCTGGATGGGGAATCAAACCCTATCTACCACAGGGAAGGTGGTGTTGTTAGCTTTTACACTACACCAACAACTACAGTTGTGGTGGTGGCCAATGTCATGAGCAGTCAATGGCCATCCTATCCGCCCCTTTTGTTGAAGGACAGGACTTTATCTGTAATCAACAAGCTGATTGTCTGCATTTGTTGACTTCATCTGTAAATAGATTGCCTTGGAGCCACATTTGCAGAACCATGATTGAATCTGACTTGCAAGAATTATGTCAGTGTAGTAAATCAGTCAAGAAATGTTTGCTTCTTTACTTTTGTGCTAATGCTATGAGGCTAAAGTAGCTAACAAGCAATGGAAGCTTATAGTCTGCATGTTAACATTGCTTTGCAGTCAACTGCAGGTATAAATTATTACTCATTTCCTCCAAACCTTGTCATTATGCTAACTAATGGTTTCGCTTATGTGGTTTCTGAAACTGGATAGCAAACTGTTAAATATAAAAATAATGGCCTTGATATAGAGATAGGTGCCTGTTGCTACTCTTGCTATGTGATATACTTTTATGTACCAATGCCATAGATCAGTCTTTCTCATGAATGGGTAATGTTTGTGTAATTTAAAAAAGTGTGTTTACAAGCATTAAGAATCAGATAACTTTCAAAATCTGTAATCTCATCCACACGTTTACGTGGGAAATCAGATAACAAGAAAACAGGTTTACAAGAGTTAGGCTACAATCGGGTTTCTAGTCTACAACCAGCCAATGGACTCTCAGAGGACTGTGACTGTGGCAGGGGAAGACTGTGGAGTCCCTGCTAGAGCTGATGCTGTGTGCTTGTCCCTTGATTAGGGACAGCTGGAGCTTGTCAGGAACAGTCTCTGCACAGCTGAGTAAACTGATAGAAATCAAAGTGTGTGAGCTAAGAAATCAGAGAATGAATGTCAGATAAATGAATAATCAGATAACTGCAGAAATTAAGATTGCATTATTGTGTGCATGTGAATACACTCAGTCATTCAACCCAGGAACAATCATTTAAGCCCATCACATTCAAAAGTGTTCTGTTGAATTTGACGAGGTTTATGGTTTGGATTTAAAATGGCGAGTGCCTTTCTGTGCTAGAAAACATTGTTGTAAAATGGTGATTTCATTTCAGACATTTCTGTACTTTGCCAAATATTTTAATGTGAAACTTTGGTAACAAATATTTAATTAGGATCAGGGTTGAAACATTGAGTTGGACAAGCTTGAGCTGAAAGGAAACATGTTTTAAAAAGGAAGGAACATGATCTCCACTCTATTTAAACCTTGTGGTCAGACTTTCATGATGTCATTTCCTCAAATGTAAGAAATGGGGGACCACAAAAATGCTGCAGCATTTAGAATTACAGTGCATCTGGAAAGTATTCACAGCACTTCACATTTTGCATATATTTTATGTTACAGCCTTATTTCAAATTGGATTAAATTCATGTTTTAGACAGAAACAAGACAGAATGGGGGGGGGGATGAAATTTGGGAGGAAAACAATGAACAGTTTTTGAGCAAAAAATAAAATGCATTTAATAGGGTCCTATAAGTCATAAGGTGTCAAAATCTAACCTAATATTAATAATGCAGTCTGTGTTTCCCATACTGGAATAAAATAAATTTTATTGGGCAGACATAAACTACTTCAGCTAGATATATCATGACAGAGGGAAATTTAAAGTTTTAAAATGTTCAGTTTTACTGTGCAAGATATTGCTTGTCCTGCAAAGTCACCATTGCATATGTGCACATTGTGTTAACAATGTGAAACAATATATTGTGCAGCCCTTTTTCTTGTTAATCAATGGGGATATGCCAATAGGCTGATTTATTTATACAAACTTTCTTTTTCTTTAACTATTTATTAATTTATTTATTTTAAAGACATGTTTAAGTTTCATTTTACTGATTATCTCAACATGGTTTTAGGCAAGTGTGTGAGGATTCACGTGTGCAGTTACTACATTGCTGATTGCTGATTGCCAATGTGCAGAAGTGCCAATTTCCATTACCAAGCATGTTTTTGTGTATAAACAGTTACGTTTATAACTGAGGGACTGTGCTCAAACAATGTCTTATACTTGTCTTCAAAATACAAGAGGCCTACTGTTGTAACAACCTGGTTCTTAAAGGTACAGTGCTGTCCCTGTACCCCTGCAAATATATTGGTTATTTTAAAATATTTTTAAAACATTAAAAGTGTTTTGCTTTTACAGAGCTTGCTTTTTACAGCGCTGTCTTGCTGTCCTCATTCATAGAGTGTATATGTTCATTTGGAGTGTGCACTAGATGTGTGGCTGGAGGCTCTTGTAGAGCGGAGTGTGTGAGTGTGTTGCTGGCTGATTGCATGCACTCTGAAGGAGGCTCTCTGGGTGTTCTGATTGGCCGGCTGGGTCAAAAGGAGCCCAGCCAAATCACTGCAATCACTGGGCTGCTCGCTCTCTCAGTGCTAATGACGCTCCTTCATATGCAGCCGCCTCATTAAAATCTGCAGCCCTTACTACCCACCTCCCCCCCAAACACACACACACACACACACACACACACAGAAACAAAAAAACACCACATATGTACACATATACTACTGTTCAAAATGTATGTCTAATCTCTACTGTCTTAAATATGTATCATCTCTACTGTCTCTACAGTCTGTCTGTACTGTCCAGTGAAGGCTATCTACTAGAATCTGGAGCAATGCTGTGAAAATTTGATTGTATTAAGTGATAAGAGTCACAGGCATTAAGTCAATTTATAAAAATTGTATCTTCATGTCATCTTTATAAACACTGTTTTACTATATAAAAGCCAAAGGATGTCAGCTAAACAAGCTGTGTATGTATCTGCACATCTGTCTGTTAAAGTAGCTGAATGCATTCATTGGAAGGTGCGTCCACAAACATTTGGATATATAGGTGAATTATATCTTGTATTGTTCTGTATTCAGAACACATTTTTTAACACTCCTTTATCACACGTGGTCAGGGCTGAACTGATTATAGGCTGAATGTAAATGTTTTCTTTGTGACCACAATTTCACAGAAGTACTAACATGTACATGTTCAAATCATATTGAATACAATTAATATCTAAATGTTTGTAGTTCAAAAACACCCACTGCTTTCCTTTTTTCATACACGCAGGGGCTGATGGTGGGCTGGAGCAGCCCAGATGGGGCGGGGAAGGATCTAGGCTCAGTGCAGGGCAAGCAGCTCCATCAGCAGATGGGAGGAGATTAGGCCTAACTAGCTGTAGAGCCGCACTGAGACCAAGCACGCACACCACACACACACACAGCAGCCTCCAGAACATTCTGCATCACCACGGCACCATTTGAGTGGCTTACTGTAGGCTATACACACACACACACCCTGAGGCTTGTTGAGGAAAAAATCTACCAGATTTCAAGACACAGGTTTGCTAAAAAGAACTATTGAGTATTACTCAGTCAATCCAGGACACAAATCAGCATCTACAAATCTGCCAAAGGAAAAACTGGAAGTTTAGATTGGATTTTCTCTTGTACTTCTTTGTTGATGGTTGTGTACTATAGTATGAATGTCTTCCATGTGTTTAAATGGAATGATTGAATTCATTTTGTAAATAGATATACTGCTCTAAAAAGTCAAACATGCCCCACCCACAGATGCACTTAGTCCCTTAGGACTAAACATTGATGGCTGGAGGGATGGCTACAGTATCTGGAAACTAAATTTGCATTTGCACTGTAGCTATGGAAACCAAACTGGACTCAAACATGACACCAGAAAAACCAACCCAGTCCCACAAGCAGACGTGTTTCACTAAAAACAAATGTCAGTACCAAAGACTAGAGCTAAACACACATCAGGGGGGGTGGCTTCTGAAAAGAAAGCCAAACCCGAGGAAGCAGGTAGGTGTCAAGCAAGCACTCACTAGCTACAATCTCTTTAATAGGCTAACTGTGCACCAGGACACCAAGATTGTATGTTGTGCTACACAGAGTAGGGCTCATCTACTCTTTTTCCCACAAAACCACCACAAATGGAAAACCATTATGTTACATTCTGAGGAAAAAAGACAGATTGGTAAATAGGCTAGCATTTTTCACATTCTTACTCTTACAACTCAATACAGTTAAAATGCTCTGTAAACTGTATGGCATGCATGTGCATCTGAGCGATTCGTTTGGACTATGTACGGGTCAACTGGACAGTGACATTGCATTCCTCTGTAGTCTGCATTGGCCTCGAAGCAATTACTATGAGGTCAAAGGGCAGAATGTCAGCTCACTTTGATGCCATTTACATGGGCATTGGGTGATTCATAGAAGAACTGCAGCTCTTTTCAAACTGACTGGATTGGAGATTGAACCTTTGGATTGAAAAAAAATCTGGCCAAGGTTACACAGTGTACACAGTGTGTCAAAAGCATTAGCCAGAAACAGAGCAAGTTACAAATGTGTTTCAGCCTTATTTGTAACCCAATACAGTTTCTGCTAATGGTTCATCTTTGCCAGGTAGAAAACCTTGTATATGTGAACTTCATAGAAGACATGTCCTTCACATCTGCTAATATGAATGAAAGGTACCAAAAATTCATCTTGGGTAATTTTTCTTGGCCTTTATCGTCATGAACTGTGCAATATTAAGGGCAGCTAGCTTTCTCATATATTGTAAAGCATTAAAGGATCATGTCTCTTTTCAGGTTGTAGACTCAGCAAATTGGTGTTTATTGCTATAAATGCCACATTTGTGTGTTGTTTGCTGTGTTGTTGCAGCACAGAAACCCAGAATGCATCATGAATAAACTCCTCCATGATGCACATATAAAGCTAAGTAGAATAAAGTCCTGTACCCTCTACAGAACAGGCTCTACAGAAAGCATGATCAGATTAAAATGTAGAGCAATGTATTTTCTGTCCCCTTTTCTTTCTTTTTTTCCTGCCCTAAATAGAGAGAAAGAGAGAGAGAAAGAGAGAGAAAGAGAGAGTCTACTTATGTCTTTCCCATCCTTAGGACAATGAAAGTAACAATTCAAGTATTTCTCAAGCTATTCATATATCTGAAAGAAAGCTTTTCAATGAATGCACTTTCTTTTGTGTTCCCTTTTAAACTCTATAATTCAGTGCGGTTCAATTTCCTCTGGTTCGGGGATCTAAAACACTCAGAAGAAGTCAGGTGAATGAAAAGTATATGAGGCATTTGAGCGAAAATCAAAAGGCCGGGTCTTTTCTTTTTCTTTCCTTTTTTTTTGACAGACACTTAGCTATGTGCACATGATGAGACTAATGGATTTTTGGATAGAAGGAGGAGGGATTTTGGATGAGGTGGTCGGGAATGGATTATGAATGTGGGTAGCCATAGACTCAACATAAGAAAATGTCATTTCCAGCTACTGCTTTATCCGCACTTGTTACAGAAATTGGGACTGATCCTTGTTGATATACAGTAGTGTGAGCATGAGACAGTAGGATAGTATAGTGTTGTACTGCCTTATAGTACTAATGCAGAACATGTCACAACTCAACACAGTGTTTTGGAAGTTTTGGTTGTGAACCTCAGGGAATAAGGTTTTGCTTAATTTGTATGAGGCAGCATTGTGACTTTGTGCTTCTTGTTTCAGTAAAGGGGATTCTGTCCACCTATTTTGTCTAAATATGGAAAGATTGTGTATAAAAACTGCATAGAAAAGCTAGCAATGTGCCATCTAATTGATGATTGGATTTGGTTGACACATTTAATTAGAGCAACTTACATTTGAATCATTTTACACACATAGGAGAATTAACTCTTGCACTTATTGGTTGCACCCATGGAATCCAACAGTAGTCTACCTACATGGAAGACCGTTATCCACCATGGTACACCAACCACCTGTCTTGTTTTTACCCATGTTTTAAATTTAAGGGTAATTTCCTACATCAAATACTCCATGATTTTTTCCTCTCTGGATTGACATTTTAGTGTCTTTCTTTCTCCTTACTGGAGACAATAACAGGCCAAATGGTCTTCTATTTTCTCACCAAATGTAGTGGCACTCTCATTATTTTAGTCTCCATTTTAGTCTCTCCTTGCACGAATTTCCATATGAAAATCTAACCCGTTGCAAAATGACTGATGCTTTGAACAGGTTTCTTCATGTGCTTCATGCAGTAGAATTAGAATTTAAATAATAGAAAAGCTGCAATATAACTGCTGTTCAACTGGGAGGAAACACCTTTAAATAACCTATGTCCCCCAATAATTCCTCCTAAATTTACAGTGCGTTCATAGTAGGCCTGATTGACATGTATTATGCTTGAATTGTCCTCTCTCCCAATCCCCCCTGGCTTTCACTCACACTATGCTTAACATGGGCCTGAGCATACTTACGTCATTACAATGTGATTTTTTGAGTTGAAGTGTGCCTACCCAATCAGCATCACCTGTCCAATTTGGATGGGGCCAATTAAACCAAATCAGAGACCCTATAAAAAATCTCAGATAATATATTCTGAAATTGTTGTAAATAAACTCGAATGCGCAGTACAGATGACAAAGGCAACACAAACTGTATTTTGTATTTTCAAATCTGATTATATTTTAGTCTGTTCAATCTATTTTTTAATGTGAAATATATCCAACTTTTCTGTAAATAATTTGTTCTCCTTAACTGATATACAGGTGCAAAATGTCTGCTCCAGGGGATTTAGTTTCATTTTCCACCAAATTCACAGGAGCTATCAAGGAGTTCCGGTACCTGACAGCTGGGCTTATCACAGTAAATATGTAGGAACTTGTTGTTAAAAGGACATGTTATTCAGAAACAGCCAGTTCCTTGTTTTGCATCCTTGGTTTCTTTAAAACTTTGTTTTTAAGCATTTTATTCTCCTTTGACCCTGTGACCACATCCTTCTACAGCCACATATGGTCATTTCTTTAAACAACAGAAGGTTGCATTATGTGGCTTCTAATTTACTTTGAACAGAGACTTCACAATCTGTGTGGAATAAAGTGATGTTCTGTTAATCTCACTGTATGTATAAGATGTTTTTTACTGAGACAGCATCATTAACATTGTGTTTGACTTCCATGCTTGGGCACAGTTAGCGATTATACAGGATACATACTGTGCCCAAATCCAACTGAACCATGCCCAAGTCCACCTGTTCAAGCGGCCTGGGCACGGTTCACTGAACTGTGCTTGGGTATGTTTGGGAACGAAGACACCAGTCATTTGAACCAGGCTTTGGAGGGGAAAGTGGTTGGCCATGGTATTGCATTGCCTAGTGTAAGGACACAATTAATTTAGCATTTTAGAAATTGGTTTCTAATTTGTGAAAAATGATAAAAAAAAGTGCTACCAGAGCAGTGATGGCTTAACCATTAGAGCACTGGAGTATTGATCATATGGTTGTGGGTTCTGTTAAGTTGCTACAGTTGGCCTCATGGGTCTATCATGTCCAGGGACTGACCCTGGATTTCCAAATTTCCAAATAAAACAAATACAATGAGAACATGTGTCATTATGCAATATCTCAAATTCAAATGCAGTGCATATTAAAAGTTTACATTCTGTTCATTTGAGGAAATCTTAGAGCTATGATCAAATAATGAAACAAAAACATGAGAGTACAGGCTGCTGGGGTGGGCGGGGGTCATGGGGAGGGTGCGACCTAAGTGGGTTAAATTCTTTCACTTTCTCCCTTCTTTATACTCTCCTCATTCCCTGGCTCTATCCATCTGTCTGCGAGACCTGCCGCAGATCGTTTACAGCTCCATTATTTATGATGCCCACCGCACATCCAAAAATAGCCCTGTGGCAGACAGCCGTTAGACCTTGGATCCAAACCAGGCCTGGCCAGGACTCGTAGGGGCAGCGCCCCATTATGTTAAAGTCATGCTGCTTCAGAAGAGCACTAAACAGCTCTTACTTCTACTTACGAGTAAGCGTGCTGGGGTTCGGCACAGCCCGACGATTCCCCTGCTGGGTAAAGCAAACGAGCATGCAGGTAATGGGAATCAGAGAGCTCATTGGGCAGCTGTAAAAGGAGCAGTCAGAGGAGCAGTAACCTTTGCTGCAGAGCGTGAAGGAAGTTCCAGCATATTAGCATTTGTAGCTCCACTCTGTAACTAACGCATACCTGTGGATCTGTTAATGTTGCCTAGCAAGAAATGGTGTTTTTCCACAATGATCTGACCGTTCCGTCCTTGCTTGCTGTGTTTCGATGTTAATTTAAGGGTCATGGATATATATTTTTTTTCTATCCTTCCACCCCATCTGGTCTCAGTTATTACATTCCATGTTGATGGTGTTCTGATAAGTCCTATCACTTTTGCCTATCACTGAGAACTTTTGCACGTCCTTGGCTTGCTCTAAATGTGCTATTGAACTACTTCCAACAGAAGTCTTTTGAGATGATATCCTTTGTTAGCATAGGCCAAAAAATGGCATGAAACAGGTTTGCTTCTCAAAGGTCAAAGAACATCCAGCAAATTTGCATTGTTAACTCTGCACTCTAACTAATATATACCTATGGATCCACTAATGTCGCTTAGCTGGGAATGTTGTTTTCACCCCATTCTGATGGTTTTGTCTTTCCTTGCTGTGCTTTGCCATTACTGTAAGGGTTGGGGAAGTTCTTGCCCATACCCCCACCCACCATGTGCTTTTCTCAGTTATTACATTCCATGATGATGGTGTTCTGATAAGGCCTATCAGCAGTGCGAGTGCATCTTTTGCTTGCTCTAAATGTGCCATTGAGCTGCTTCCAACAGAGAGCCTTTTTACATAGCAGCCTTTGTCAAGGTAGGCCAAGAAAATGACATAAAACAGCTTCCCTTTTAAAAAGTAATCTCCCCAAAAGATAATACGTTCAGAGCAGAGAAGAGTCTTGGGAAGAAAGCTGGCATGCCGCAGCGTCAGTCCAGGCTGATTGCTTTCTTGTAATAAACATGAAGGGACGGCTAAGAACACAAAGGCGGCCAAGGGCTTCAAATGGCCATGCTACCTTTGGCTACTGAAACCCTGACCTGACACCTGAACCAATCTTTTTTTTTTTTCTGAGAACATGAACTTCAAAGAGCACTTTGATGGTGGGGGAGGCTCATTGGCAAGATCAGAGCCCCGGTGACTTTTCTCTCCAGATTAGCCTCCTCCAAGTGAACTAGTGGCTAATGACAGAGATGCACTATCATGAAGAGCAGCCGGAGATCGCGGTGTAAGGGAGGACAGACGTGATCAGCAGGAGAAATCGTTTCGAAAACTCCCACGCACGCGCTGCTGATGGAAAGGCAGGCTGAGATAAGAGCTTGCTGTCCCCTTCAGTCTTTCATGGCTTTTCAAACAGCTAACTTTAGGGTGAGCTCTTTCTGTGAACATTAGAGAAAGCATTTTTTAACATCTGAAATCAACTTGATCGTCATCGTACCTTCATAACCTGGATTCAAACAGTTGACCTGATTTCTGTACTTGTGGTGTCCTGTAATATCCTTTGTGATCTGTTTTCTATCTCAGGCCCAAACCATGTTTCACAAATTGATTCCAATACACAAAGGAGCTCACAGAATATGCTTTTACTCACACATTTATTCATTGAAATAGTCCTCCTGTCAATTCCCAGCAGAGCATTTGCAGTTCTGTGGGGCTAGCAGTAAATCAATAAAAACCCACATATATAATTAATATAATAAGGAATATAATAACATAAATGTTTTTGTCATTAATTGTATCATAGAGGTATTCTATGACACTACAAACAGGTTTTTTATCATGTTTACTGCAGTTTTGCTCTTTTTTCTCTTTCTCTTCAGCTCACCATAGTTATAGCATTTCACATACAAAAGACCACCAGCATCCTAGTTAACCTGATAACAGAGTTTCAGGACAGAATAATTTTGCATGATAATATTACTTATGTAATACTAGCTGATTTTTAAAACCAGGGGCCCTAAAGAAAAAGCTGTTTCAAACCAGGGCCGATTTCACGGCAAAAGTACCATTAGATTTAGTCATATTGTTTCATTAATACTGGTTTTCAAGTATGTTTTGACTTTCACAGATTTCTTAAAACTCATGAATATCCAAATAAATTAGGAAGCCTTCCAAAAGACCCAAAATAAAAATGTGATGTGGTGTGAATGGGCATGTCTATCGGACTCTTATTGTAAGAGACCACAGCAGGAGGATTTAAAATATGCATTATCATCATTCATACCACCAACTAACCATTGCAGATGCATCAAGAAGATACATTTCACTCCACAACTCTTTTAATCAGTTAAGCTAGATTAATCAGGACAGCTGCACTCAGTGTAATCATTTGTTTGTACAACAGGCAGTGGTATGGGCTCTGAATGTAAAAATTGCTTCATATATCTGTAGAGAACAGCCAGATATCTCCAGGGGTACCAGGTTGAGTACATTTGTGTGGCTGGCAGTGTTTCCAAATAGATGACAAGACAACATCATATAATGAATCAAAAAGATTTGAAAAGTATTGATTTTTTTCCCTCTTGTGTGAGGCTTTCAGAGGCACTTGTGTTAGTCCATGAGTCTCTCTCTCTCTCTCTCTCTCTCTCTCTCTCTCTCTCTCTCTCTCACACACACACACACACACACACACACACACACACACACACACACACACACACACACACACACACACACACACACACACGCAAACTGTTCAATAGTCCCATGTTCTATTTATGTCGCCTGAGATTTAGAAAAATGGCATGGGCTCGAATCTCTTTAAAGCTGTAATATGGACAAAAACTTGGACCTGGTCATGGACATCTGCCTCCCATTAATGCTGTGAGGGAATATGGGAGTTGCAAAATATGCTTGAGGGAAAATGTATTTAGAGGAGGCCTACATGCCTGCTGCCACTAATATCTTAGAAACCGGGATTCATTTGGACTGTGTAGGCCCCTCAAACTGCAGTGAAGGTGGCAACAGGCAAGGCCAGTGCTGATTTAATCTATTCCCAGACATTGCACAAGTGCTCTAGTGTGATATAAATAAAAAGGTCTTCCATCAAATTTGGAAGATAGTACCCTAGCTTAAAAATGATCTTGTTTGTTTAGTTGGGACTGTACTGTAATCACTAGCCATGAGTTGCTGTTATCTTTAGCAACAGAAGCATGTTTTACTTTGATTTGAATCATTTTTCATTTATTGCTCACAGAAAGAAGCACAGAATGGCAAAACTGGATTATCAACTTCCAATCGATACCTCATTTGTTTTCTTAAGCAGAAGAGGAGATATTTTATGATTTGAAATTGCAAATGCAGTCGTGTTGACAATAGCTATGATTGCCCTAATTAAACAACAAAACTGTGTTCATTCAGGCTCGAAAACACGTGTTTGTATGAAATTGATCTTCAGTAATCAATGTAATTAACTTTTGATGTCACAAGTGGCAACGCAGTGATTCTTTTCACTCACTTACACTGTATGGACCAAAGTATTGGGACACTTGCTTATTAATTGTTTCTTCTGATGTCAAGGTATTTCAGTGTATCCTGTTTTAGTTAAAGTGACTCTACTGTCCAGAGAAGGCTTTCTTCTGGATTTTGAATGATTTCTGTGAGCATTTGATTGCATTTAGTGAGGAGAGGTAGTGAGTTTAGATTGTTGGATAATCACAACCCTACCTCCCAATTCCACATCTCATCCCAAAATTATTGGATTGATCACCATCATTCTAGAGAACACAGTTCCACTGCTTCACAGCTCAGTACTGATGAGCTTTATACCCTTCAAGCAAACACCTGGCATCAGGTGTCAATAGGTTAATCTTTATGTGCTCCATGTTTATCTTCTGCCTATTCTGTTGGCAGTACATCTCTGCAGGGAGTAGACAAACTGTGAGTGTGCATTTGCATGTCAGTCAGTAGCTTAATGCATTTATTAAAAGGGGTGTCCACAAACATTTGAACACAAAGTGTGTGCTTACACAGAAAGGTGATTTTTGGAAGTTAGTAGAATAGTAGAATACATTGAGTACTGAAAAGCAAATATCCCCTGGCCCTAATGGTACACATACTGAAAAGGTACTATCCCACTCCCCTAAGGGTATGCATACTGAAAAGCTAGAATTCCAAACCCTTAAAGTTGTGAGCACTGAAACTGTGCTGAGAACTGAAAAAAAAGAAGAAAAATAAAGAAAGAATTAATTGATTATAACATATCATTCTGTATGTAATTACATTCAAACAGTACAGCCAAATGACAGTATGTATAAAATAAGAGTTGACATCTGAGGGTTAAAGAAACTGTTGGGACAAAGGGGTGTGGGGGATCATTCATGTGGAGAATAATCCCCCTCACCCCTGTCAAAATGGTGTTGGTCTGCTGCTGTGTCCTACTCCAGTACTACAGCTATTCTTAGCCTCCCCTGTGTACAATCTGCATTATTAATCTGGCAAGTGAAGAATCAAGATTGGGATTTCTTTTAAAGAAGAGTAAACAAGGAGCTTGTGTGCAATTGTTTTTTCTTGTCTTGTCCAGCATAGCCCAGGAAAACAGGGCCCGCTACTTTACACACTGGGCAGGTGCACCACTCGGCTGTGCATGGATTTGTCGAGGTGTGCATGGCGATAGAATTACAAGCACGTTTTTAGTCTAAATATGCTGACAAACACTCACTTTACGCTTTTGTGCATTGGGTCTGTTACTTGTTGAATAATAAATATACTTAAATGCTTGCTGTGCGCTGCCCCTCGGCAGGCCTCCCCTCATTCTAAGAATAACAGATGCAGCAATTTGCCATATTGTAGGTCAGAAATGTTCTCTGTTTTTTTCTGGCTTGGAAAAGGAGGATACACAGCCTCACTGTTCAGTCCCTGTGACACGCGGGTCCTTGCTGGGTTGACATAAATGAAACGTGAAGGGGAAATAATCATGGATCACAATATTTTAGCCCTGCTGCAGATGCATCCTTGGATGTGGAGTTGCAGGGACATCCTTCAGTCGTGTATGATCTGCCATCAGCATTCGCTCCTACATTTATCCTGCTGCTGCACTGCTGTGCACATCAGGCCGTGGCTAAAGAGTAACTGTAGCTGCAGGGAAAGACTCAGCCTTCCGACCTCAAACGCTGAGCACCTTCGCAGTCCAGGTGATGCCTAAAGAAAAAGGCTGATGAAAAATCAAACTTTACACCTCACTATTTGAAGTTTGTTTTTTCTTGGACTGATGTTCCTATGAAACAAATTTAGGCAGGATAATATGGATATTTATTGTAATTTTTATTTTAGTAGTGGTTCTACGGAATTCACAGCAGTGTTAATTTCATCACCCTCTAGATGTAGGCTGTAAAGTCCCAGTCATGCTGGGTTTTTGCATTTTGCGTATCAGCTGAATGAACAGTCCTCCATTTTATTTGAGCAGTTTTTAGCAACAGTGGTGAAAATGAGGAGTTCTCAGAGAAGCATTTCGATAGCTGCCCTTCTGTTTAGAGCAAAATGGCTACAAAGAGAAGGTGGATGTCGATTCATCCTATATTCAGCCTGAGAAAGGGGTTTGGGGAGTTTGTCTGTGCTATCTGGTGTCGACCAGAGGAGGATGGATTCCTCTCTTGAGCCTTGGTTCCTCTCAAGGTTTCTTCCTCCTAGCCTGAGGGAGTTTTTGCTTGCCACTGTTGCCCACTGGCTGCTCAACTGAGGTTTGGACCCAGATTTCTGTAAAGCTGCTTTGTAACAACTCCTTTGTTGTAAAACGTGCTATACAAATAAACTTTGATTGATTGATTCATGCAGTCTTCAACTATGAAGGGATTAAAAGTAATGTTTTTTTGTTCATAATTTAATTCAAAAATGTATACTGTCATTTTTTTAATGATATATTTAAATCTATCTTTGATTTTGATCATTTATATGTAATGAAAATAAAACATGACACATTCACATTTTTTATGAAATTCTGATTCTGATGATTCACATACTTTTTCCACAATATTCACATTTTTCCACAATATTTTTTGAATGTTGATTTTTTTTTAGCACTAGTATCAGGGGTAATCAACCCTCCTACCAGGCAGCTACCTTCCTGCAGGTTTCAACTCCAACCTAAATCTAATACCATTCAGCTGTTCAAGAACTTTTGAAGGCAATGATTGATTCAGTCCAGTGGGGTGGATAAGAGTTGAATTAAGTCTGCAGGAAGGTAGCTCTCCAGTAAAAGGCCAAAACTCTAAACTTTCAAAAATATCTATAATAGAATATCTCAGCCATTAGCATATTTGTAACAATTTTGTGTAAAACCATTCTGTAAGGAAACTTCTGTAAGTGCAGGTGGGAGACAGAAGGATGTTAGCCAAGCTGGCATCCATGCTGGAGAACAACTCCCACCCCATGCATGAGACTCTGGCAGGACTGGGCAGCTCCTTTAGTGACAGACTGCTTCACCCTAAGTGTGTGACAGAGCAGTACTGTGGGTCCTTCCTTCCTGCTGCTTTTAGACTCTACAACCAGCATTGCTCTCGGCAGACCACAGACACACACGCTTTTACTACAAACAGAATTGGACTCTTTATTCAGTATAAGATAACAATGTTATAACCAAAGTTACAAATGTAACAGTGTGACGTGTGACTATAAACATACCTACTCACAAAAAAGACAAGGACTGAGATAAACACATGACATATATATATATATATATATATATATATATATATATATATATATATATATATATATAAACACCCGACAAAGGGGCAAGAGGGGCAAGGTGTACAACAACCTGGAGACAAGAGTGACAAGGGTGAACAAGACACATGCATGAAATCTTAAGGATTGAATTGGGCAGAAATCTTTGAAAAGTTGTCTTTCCCCTTTAATGTAGCATAGATAATACTGTAGAACTAGCTATCATGATACCTTTCTGTCGTAGCTTGCTACACTGTAGTCTTCCAAGCTGCAGAAGATCAAACTGTGACTGTATTACGCTCTCATAGTCATGAACATGACCTTGAAATTTGGAGTACAAGATGTTCTGAAGCATAACAGACCTCTGGGGAGTGATGAATGCGATCCAACGGTATTAATAGAAGTTTATAATAGTATTTGATTTCACGTTCAGTTTTGACTTCACGTCATGCCAGAGCAGATCCCTCAATTAAGATTAATGTGACACCCACTGTGGGCAAAACAGTGGTAAAAATAATAGTGTGCTGGCTGCACGCTGCTGTTGTTCCTGCTTTCTGAGCCAGCCCTGTGGGTGGAGGACCACAGGACCAGCAGGTGCAATGTGAAGGCTGGCAGTGGCTTGGCTGCACCCATCAGAGGACAGCACTTCCATGTGTTCTGGAGCACCTCAAAGCAGATTATTGACGTGTTTGGAAATAGGACGCCCTGGCATGCTCCAGAGAGAACCAGCTGGATTAGCATTGCCAGGATTGTGACAGCTAGCGTTTTGGCACGGGTGCCTGCCAGCAAGCCTCAGACTGGCACCTGCACAAAGCCACTTATAGGTCCCATGTTAACATGGAGAGTGCACTGTACCAAGGGAGAGTGTTTAGGAGCATCTGGAGGAGGTAGTATCTGTGGTGGTTTGTAGGACAGGTATGGCTGCCACTAAACTGGGCTTTCTCATGTTGGAGGTATGTGAGGAAAAAAGGCACAAAATCTTTACTGTATTTTACATTATTTTGTTTACTGCCTTTTTTTTTTTTTACTTCAGGAGCAATTCTATGAGACTAATGCCAAGCTGTTTTTTGTTTTTTTGTTTTTTTTTTCATGCTAAAATCAATTCATTCAAAAGTTCTTGTCAATATAATAATTATTACTGATAATTATTTTTTTCATTAATATCTGACACATTGACCTTCCCCCACTCATTAACATGACGTTTCATCTTAAATATCATCAAAAAAACATCAAAGTATCAAAGATTTTCTGAATAATTCTATGATTATATTTCTCTTTGTTTCCATAAAAAACTTATATTTCACCTAGAACAAGTTTTAGTGTGTCTCAAAAAACAGAATATTGTGAAAGTGGTTTGTTTTGGTTGGAAGGGAGGAAAGGGGGGAAAAAGAAACATCAACCTCTGATAAGCAGCTAAAAGGGCATGTGAGTAAACTTTTAAAGACAAGTGGCAGCAGGTGATTGTTTGAGGAAAGTATTATTGACGTAGTGTTACTAGGAGCATTGACGTAGTATTGACGGCTCCTAGTACAACTTTCACTGAAGGTTTTATATATTATATATAAATAACATTTAAATGAACATATTTAAAACCTTGTTTAACATTCAAACTGTCTGACTGGTAACTCATGATCAAAAGTAAAACAAAAAAATGAAATGTCAGTTACATATACTAAATATTATATATTCATAATTTTTCTGCATAAAATTAGGTTTAAAGTTTAAAGTTTTTGAGGTATTTTAATATATATAAACAATATGTGAAATATTTGTATGTTTGATGAATCACATTAACTAGTTTCATGTAAAAGTACTCTTGTTTTAAATGACATCACAAAGAGAAAGTGACATCATTAAGCTTTGCAATGACACTAGTATTTGACATTACATTGTTTATTTGTTGCTTTTGAATGTAACATGCCGTTGTACAAAACGGAATGGATTTTTTTGTTTTGTTTTACACTTTCCACACTGTTAATGTAAAGAAAAAGATATTTCATATTCATTGGCATGTTAGGTCAGGCAGCTGTTCAGTTTACCACACCGTTACAAAACTTACATGGAGTAATAAGATATGATTTGAATATGATATGAAGATATGTTTTGTTGTGACCATGGATGCCAGGTCTGAATAAAAGGGTAATATTACTAAGGATTGTATACCTGAGGTTGGAAAACATGTTTTTTTGAGAGTGAACATATCATATCAGATAAAAAAAAAGTTTGCTGTTGCTGAGAACATTGAAAATTGCATCAGGGAAATGACTCTCAAATGTCCCTTTAGAACTTTCTGAATAGATCTTCAATAGAATGCTAAAAGTGCTAAAATGAATGCAGAAAGCTTTTCTGCTTTTCTCTCTTTCAAAGTGTGTGTATGTGTGTGTGTGTTTTTTTTTTAAATATAATTTCATTCAGTTACATAAAGCAAACACATCACACACATAACAGGTGAGTGTGTGGACCCTTTGCGGTGAATTTCAGACAAAATCATGCAGATTAACCAGCTCTAAAATGTTAATGCAGGGCAGTTCAAGTCAGCACGCATATTAGACTATGGCAGTCCATAAAGTAGCGCCTCACCTCCCTGGTGAAATCTAAAGTGCATCTCCAAATAGTGTGAAAGCCCTGCCAGTCTGCTGCAAATTAGCTTAGCGAATGCACGCACGTCATTGGTGCGAACCTTTCTGGAGGCACTCCGCTTATCAGAGCGGCGGACGTGGCTTGCATGATTAGTTAAGCTAACAAAGGCAGTTTCAGCGTGGCCATTTCTACAATTTGACTGTTACTCTCTGAAGATAGTGTAAAGGCTAAGCTAAACCAGAGGCTCTGCATGAAAAACGCAGGCGAGAGAGAGTGAGAGAGCACGAGAGGGAAAAAGCAACAGCTTTTCCAGGAGGATTTTGTCATTTAAAACAAATTGGTTTGGAAATATCAAACAGGGATTTGTCTGTGTTTGAGCACAACTGAAATTAAGTCTCCTGGGGTCACGGTCTTTCCGCAACCCGTCGCCCCCTGTCTGCGGAAGGACTTCACTGCTTCTGCTCCCTGGTGTCCCCATTACAGAACGGAAGGGCATTCTGGGGGAGTAAATTGGCTGGTGGGCTTTGGGTGGGCTTAAGCCACTGTGCTGGCAATGGCACACTGCTTCAGCAGCTCGTCTGGGTGAGAAAGAGAGAGAGCAGCCAATTCATAGATCTGGAGTCCAGGAGGCCCAGGGAGGAGTGAGTATACAGCTGTCTGCCCGCAGAAGGCCGGGGGATTCTGGAACCCTTGTTATTACTGAAACAGAGGGAGAGAACAAGTGAGAAACAGAGGCAGAATGTGGAGAAGGGTGCCACAGCTAGGAACTCCAGCGTTTATGCAGCACCTCCACTCTTCAGCTTAGCTGTCAATATACCAGAGCAGTATAACAAGGAGCCCTCTCAGTGGTCTCACTGGCACAACATCATTGCTATGAACATTACAAGAAGATTAGTGGTCCGGAAGAACACACAGGCAATTGGGTAGGCTTGTTTTGAGTGCAGAATCAATGCTGGTCCAATACTAATTTATTCATTTTATTAACTTCTTTTTTATGTAATAAAAGCATTAATGTGGCTAATAATTTAAATATACATCAATTCTGGAACAGAACATTTTGGATTAGCTAAGACAGTATTTCCACATAAGGCACTTGAGTCTCAATAATGATAAAAGCCACAAAATACATCTTCTGACCACACTAGGTTGCCCATAGCCAAGAAATACACTACACTAATCAATACAAATATTAGTGTATTTATTTATTTATTTATTTGTTTACATGAACATAGCAAATCTAATTGTGTAAAAGGTGGTAAAACTAAAGGTTTAGGTATTTTACTTGAAATAATAGGAAATGGTTTAGCAATATAGGCTTTTATAGAGAAAAAACATCAGCATGGATAAAGTGTTGAGTGTCCTGTTAAAGTGTCAGGCAGTGGTTCTCTAGTTAGAATTTAAGAGTCTTACAGCTTCAAGGAAGAAGCTGTTTCTCAGTCTGGTGGTTCTACACTTAATGCTCCGCAACCTCCTGCCTGAGGGGAGCAGGGCAAAAAGTGTGTGTGTTGGGTGAGTGGGATCTTTCATGATGCAGGTGGCCCACTTCCTGCTTCTAAATGTCCATGGTGGTGTGGAGGCTGACTCCAGCAGTCCTCTGTGCAGCCTTCACCAGCCTCTGCACACCTTTCCTCTCTATAACAGAGCAGCTTCCATGCCACACATTGATATTGGTGCACAGAATGCTTTCCACTGCACATCTGTAAAAGGAGGTGAGGACTAAGCTCCTGAGTCCAGCATGCCTCAACCGCTTGAGGAAGTAGAGCCGCTGATGTTCCTTCTGATCAGACTGGAAGTGTTGTTGCCCCAGGTAAGGTTGTTATTCAGGTGCACACCCTAGTACCTGTAACTACAGACCACTTCCACCTTAGATCCCCCAATTCAGTCAGCAGTGGGGTGTCTGCCCTTCCTGAAGTCCACAGTCATCTCCTTTGTCTTCTTCACTCTGATGCAGATATTGTTGTTCCTGCACCAACCATCCAGGTGTTCCACCTCCTGCATGTAGCCAAATTCATCACTGTTTGTGATGCATCCAGTCACTGCTGTGTCGTCCACAACCTTTACAATATGACAGCCTGGATGGGTTGGTGAGCAATCATATAGAGGTGTTTAGATATAGATATATAGATATATTCTGTTTTTTTTCCTGCTCCTTGCTATGTGATTGGGGGGGTCGGGTGGGTAGGGGGGGTCGAGCTTGAGTATTGATCTTTTTCACGTGTATTAGTCAATATCAATACCAGCGGTGGTATCGATATTATCGATCTGCCCACCTCTACAGTCATATATGAGCAGAGTAAACAGGAGAAGGCTCAGCATACAGCTCTGAGAGGAGCCATTGCTGAGGATTACGGTGGAGGAGGAGACGCTGTGGATCCTCAAAGACTGCTGCCTGTTTTAAAAAGCCAAAATATAAGCCTATCACTATTGCGAACCCCATTTTTTTAGATAGGCCTAATGGACTGTTTATCAGTCGTGTTCCCTGTAAAAATATAATGCGAAATGCCAATGTAAACAGTTAAAGCAGTAGTGCCGATCTTCTAGTATCACTTTTGTGCTAACCTCCTCTTTGTGAGATGAAATATATGATGCAATTAACAGCCAGAGAAAGAGGAAGAGATGCCTCATGCTAGCTGTTGATTAGCTAGCGTGGGAGGATCGCTGAGACAAACTGCTGAGAAGCTCATTCAGCTACAGAGACAGAGTTTAAGCACTTCCACTTCCGAGGCCTTCGCTAGCGGCTGTTAGGCTAAGCTCTGAGCTGAAATGTGCTGGGATTAGCACAGCAGCTCCAGAAGGAGGAGAAAAACACCTCATGCTAGCTGTTGATTAGCTTGAGAGAGAGAGAGAGAGAGAGAGAGAGAGAGAGAGAGAGAGAGAGAGAGAGAAACACATCTTGATTATGCCACTTCTGAATTCAGGTCTTACTCAGGTATTTAAAGAATTAGCAGCAATTTGTCTCATAGTGGGCAAATTAAAGGAAATGAAAAGACTCGACCACTAAACTTCTGTGAAGAGAAATGAGTAAATGAGGCTGGAGCATGAGAGGCATTTAAAACAACCCTGAGTAAACAGCTGAGCCAGTGTTTTTTACAGCGAGCGGTGGCTGACTAGCACACTAACTGTCTGCTCCGCTTTACTTCAACTCATGTATTGCTCCAGCGTGTTGAACGCAGACTGACGTCTACTTGCATATGTGTGAGTTTAGTGTTGAATTGCCAGCACACGTTAATGGCCTGATTTGGGGGAGCTTGCAGCAAAATACGCTGCTGTCTATAAACATTAGGATGTATGATGGTAGTAAAGGAACCTGGGAGGTCTCAGATCTGTGTTTTTTTTTATTTTTTATTTAAACTTCAGATTCAAATAAGGCTCACCTTTTCCTAAGGCTCCTGTATGCTTCCTTTCTTTTCTCTTCCTTTCTTCTCTCTGTCTCCCTTGTTCTCTCTCTCTTTTCTCCCTAGCCCAGCGCTTTTTGCATGCATTGTTAAATAGGACTGATGGAAGCGCCCCGGTCATTATTCACCACGTCGCCTGGTTAATTTGTGTGCTCTTACAAGTACAAAGATGTCAGGCCGAAGCAGCACGCACTTACCTTGGCTTCCCCTGGGACCATTAATCCTTTGGCTGATGTCGTCGTCTCTGCCAAGCCTCACCTGCCTCCTACCGCTGCCAGGAAACTGCTGTTTGGGCTCTTTTTTTTTTTTGCCCTGCCTCAGTCCGCTATATTTATTCGGTGTTCCAGTCAGCTTTCATCAGCAGCGGAATACGATAGGCAGGCCAGCTGCAGCTCCACTCCAACAGGTCCAGGGTGTCAGACATTTACACTGAAGAGAAGTTTCTAATGGTCAGATTCAGATGGTACTACAGCTAAAATCAGATAAATACTCTGATACATTTCACAACTAATCATTTAGTTTGCATTTAAAGGATGGTTCAAGCAATCATAGAGCTTCTCCATCTATAGTTAGGTTTAGCATTGGATAAAAACAATAATATATATATATATATATATATATATATATATATATATATATATATATATATATATATATATATAATTTTTTGCTGAATGGCACGCTACAATATACAACATGAAAAATATAATGTGAAAATTTAGACCACATTAAATACTTCCATTTGTTTACTATATTTAAACATTGAAATTTGATCTTCCTTCATTGTTTGTATACATATAATATTTTTATGCTCCTTTCATAGTGGGAGAGCACAAATAGTGTGGAAGAGAGCTGAGTAGAAGAGGAGCTGAGAGCAGGGGCCAGAGCAGAGCAAGGGAGCAGAAAAAAGGTTTCTGCAAGATTGAAAAGAACATTATTTACAAACTTTATAACTCAATATAAACAATATCACCTTGATCCATATCCCCAATATTTATATATATATACTAATATTAATATAAATATATAAATGTTGATATATCGCCCAACCCTAGTTTGTAGTGAGATAGTTGGAATAGTGGGAAAGTTAAAAAGGGGAAGCTCATATGCTTGGTTGATGAGCACATTAGAGATGATCACATTTGTCAGAAAATATTGATTTCTCTGCAAACATACTGATAAAAGGTCATAGTTGTCCCTCAGATGTGTATTGTAAAGCAGCTGCCTTTCAGCCACACATCAACACAGCATCTGATTTGTGATGCTTCAAACAAGAGGAACATACTACACACCTCTTGTCCCCCTAATTTAGTCATTTCTGATCCCAAACCACTACCTAAGGTTCCCCCCATCACATGATGCTACAAGTGTTTCTATTGCTATGGTTTTAAATATATGCTTTGTAGTGTATACTTTTGCAGTACTGGAACTCTCACTTCAGCCCCAGAGCCACAAAACAGAGCCAAATATCACAGGTCCTCTCAGTCTAGATTTTAGCACAATTTTCTACCCAATTTTGTCATTGCTATTCCACCCACTGACCTCCCAACACACAATACTTCCAGTGTTGTCAGTGCTCATGAGAGAACAAGCAACTAGTTCTATGAAAACAAGCCTAAGAAAGTGACTTGGAAAAAGTTCTCTAACATTCAGTTCGGTCAGACAGGGGGTGGGGTAGGTGGAGTTTGGGGTGGTGTTAAAATGCAGTTAAAGCATTTATTTTATTTTTAAATGATGAATTGTCTTTAATAGGATGAGGAACATTGCCTAACAACTGTTCAAATTTACAATCTATTTTTTTTTTTACATTCTTCACCTTCAGTTTGTGATCCTCTCAAAAACATACCAGTGTGTGTATGAGTGGAGGGGGGTGGGGGTGCGTGTAAAGTGTACAGGGGTGTGAGATGAATGTGATTGGTTTGCCGGCTGACCAGAGCCTCTCCCATCTGTCTCAGAGTCTGCCATCCCATCTCGCGGGCGGCAGGAGGTAATTGGGTTCATTGTTCTCACCGCAGGATCTCCTGGATTGAAAGCTTCATTATCTGGATAACCATGAATGTAAATGAGCCCCACGTATGCAGCCCGGATAATAGTGAAAAAATAGATCATTGCCCACAAACGCAACCCTCCCAAACACACACACACACACACACACACACACACACACACACACACACACACACACATACACACCTCAAGTTCCTGAACATTCTGGTAAACCCTACTGTCTCTCTCAACCACCACAGTCTATTAAATATGCCTGAAATACCTCCTCACCCATACCATACTCAATAATATTGGTCTTATTTCAGCAATTTGTTTCCTACTGTTTATTGATGCTGTGAGTGAAATTAGATGATCCTCATTTAATCAGACACCTGTGCTTGATTAGCATTAAGAGTTTGGACAGTTTTGTTTTTAAAGTTGGAGTTTATTTCTGCACTCGGTTTTGGTTTGGGTCAAATGGAGAGAAACACTAATTTAACCCAAATAAAGTCCACTAATCCTTAGACTCTTTAAAGCTAGTGTTCAACATCAGTTGGAGTTGACAGCTGGAGAGAGAATTGGATATTGTGTGAGTATTGTGTGTTTTTGGCCTCTTGATTGCCCTTTAAACCAGACCAGACCATTTCAAACATCTGATTTTTTTGGCCCAATGCAATCTAGTATTGTATACCGGTCAGCATACTGTATACTGTTAAATAGGTTCAACAGCCAATGAAAATGCACAAAAAGTAAACACAGGACATTGACAAAGAAAATAAGCCATTTTACATTGTAAATGAAATTTGTTCACATAGCCAACATCTACCTTGTACAAAGGGTAGCCTCCGATATTTGTTTTGGGGCATGTTTATTTTGGTTCAGCAGCGGATTGTGTAGTGTGTGATCCCTAGTTGTTTAGTGTGCAAGCAATATTTTTTTTAATTCATCATAACATCTGCAAAACTCAGGACGTGTGAAATACCCAGTATGTTAATAAACTGCTATGACTTTAAAACTCATTTAGTGTACCCAAGGTTTAATATTGCTGTGAAGGTTTGATCACTTTCTTCCACAAGAGCATCAGTGAGATCACGTACTGGGGCTAGATAATAAGGTCTGGACCGCAATCCCAGTCCAGCTCATCCCAGAGGTATTGAATTGAGCTCAATAACTGTAGAGAACACAGTTCCACTGTTTCACAGCCCATTGCTGACAGGCTTTATACCCTTCTATCGCAAGCTTGGCATTGGGTGCAGTGACCTTTGGCTCCAGAGCATCCCGTTTTATTAGCAGTGCTTTCCTATGGATGTTCCAACCCTGTTTGGGAATCTGTGCTAATGGATTTGTGGTAGAACATGTACACTGCTTATGTCAGTCAAAAAGCATTCAAACTATGTGTTCACAGAGTGCCAATCTAAGATTTGCTTCTCACAGACCATAGAGGCTTTGTTCACCAGTACAGTTTCCAGGACAAATCCAGGGCAAATTCAGAGTGTTCTCACCCTAAGGTGTTTTGTGAATGTAAACCACATGCCTAAAAGCAATTTTGTGTTGCTGAGTGGTTTCACTAAGAGCAGAGTGTTCCAGGGCTTCTGTTTGTTCCAACCACAGCTATGCATAAGATATGAAATGCTGGAATTGCAGTGGTGGAAAGGATTTGAGTTTTTCTATTCACTTTACCAAAACCTGCACTTTACCTGAGTTTTTGCAGCTTGGATATCTATGCCACAAATCTATCCAGAAGAACCACTTTTGGTTACATGCAGATCCATTTTTGTAAGGGTGCTAGTGTGAAGAACCTCTTGAAGACATGCATGTCTTTTAGAAACAAACATCATTTTTAATGGAACCAGCATGGCTCCTATGTCCTGTTCGATAAAGGACCCATTTTTTTATTTTTTTTCATTTGTCAGGACAACAAACAGTGTCTAAATGGGTCTAACTTTAGGTATGGACTCCACAAGACCTCTGAAGATGTCCTGTGGTATCTAAGTGGGGCATCCATGGATCACATCAGTGATTCTTGGGAGCCTATGTCCCCATTGCTTGTAGACCAAGCACTGGACCCCCGCTGGACCCCACCTCATAACAGGTGCCAATGTAACCAGATAATCAATTTTATTCACAACACCTATGAGTGGTTTAAATATTATGGCTGATTAGTTCATATTCCACACTACACATCTTATAGTCAAACAGCCAGTTAAGTAAACAAATTATTACCAAATAATCAAATGATCCAACCACTCATAGCTGTAGCTTTGCCTCTGGTTACAATGCAGTTATTAGGCACTGGCTTACCAATATGTAAGGACGTAACCTACATTAGCTGGCCTTGGTTATGGATTTCCCTTACTGATGCACTCTGATCTGGCCAACAAACCACTCTAGACGGGTGGGGTGGAGGGGGCAACAACAATATGCCTCTTGTGCATTGCATTATTCATGCAAAGCCAACACACACTTGAGAGCATGCACAAACATTGTAATTATGTACTGCCCGCCTGGTGGGGAAATGTCTGGAGATGCCTCTTGACAAGCAGGTCACTGCTGATCAGCCAGCTTCAGCAGACCACTCTGGAGCGACTAAACGCTTCAAGAAGGAAATAAGTCTCTCTTTCTCTCTCTCTCTCTCTCTCTCTCTCTCTCTCTCTCTCTCTCTCTCTCTCTCTCTCTCTCTCTTTCGCTTCACTAAATAAACACGAGTACACACTGGACCGCGCCTCTCACAGATCCTCCAGCAAATCCATCAATTAGCTGCAGATGTGATCTGCATAGGAGATTATGGCAATTTAAGCATGTTGAAGGAAACAGGTCTAATCCTGTCTCAGATGGAGCAGGCTGTGTTCTTTTTTTTTTTTTTTTTTTCTGTCCAGTGGAGCATGATCCAGTCAGGGTCCAAAATAAGTTTTGCCTGACGTGCTATAAATTAACAGCAAAAAGACACTTTTAGGTAGAAAAATAAGTTCAAGTTTCAGGCTTTTTCACAAAGCAACATAATGGAACTCCAGGTGTGAGCCCCAAGTGAGGAAGCCAGTGGTGGCGATGTTAAGCGAGTGGAAAAGTGAACCAATCTTCCTCTGCTTGATGCTAGATAGATGAAGAAATTACTAATGAAAACTGTGATGATGAATGAGTAAAGAAATAAAAGTGAGTCTGAAACCAAAGATTAATGTTGTTGAAGTTTTATCGGGTTGAATGGAGAATTAAGAATGAAGATTTTACTGAATTACAAACATATACAGAAATTCGGTACCTGTTGTATATTTAAATAACTTTTAAAAGTAATTTTTATTATTAGTTTTACTATTTTATTTTTCTACAGCACGCTTTGAACAAGTGCCATCACTTCAGAAACCAAATAATTTCTACACAAAAAAAAGCCACTCACATCTGCAATTAAATTGTAGATGGTAATCCACATAACATGATATTACACTATGGCCATTTATATCTTGTACAAAATATATCTCATTTTATCAATATTTATGATATATTGTCCAGCCCTACTACCTTTTTGGGCTGACATGGCAACAACAATGCTTTATTTCATGAAGAGAAAAACAGCACAAAGTCAAAAAACATCAAGTCTCATCACCTTTTGAACATAAAATAAAGTAAAGCCAGCTCTGGAGATAACTAAATACAAAAGGAACAGGTAATCCCATGCACTGAGGGACAGCACTGCAAACTGCATGAGCTAAGCAATACAGAAAGTGCTTATTGCTATTGGGAGTCTGTATCTGATCCTTTGCGGCTTGTTCTGTTTTGCAGGCCCCAGCATCGGTCAAAGTTGTACTCTTGTGAAGGACGGTGTGTTTGTGGAGTGTCAGGCCAGAGAGGCTACCCTACACACCCCCATCTCCCACTCTCCCCCCATCCCTTTTCCTTTAAGTAGCGAGTCAATCACACTGGCTTTCTCTCTCCTCAATCACACAGTGACCTCAATGCCAGGCTGACAGCTGTGCGCCCCTGAAAAACTACAGATGAGTTTTATCTAAAGCTCAGCCTTGCTGGACACTTTGCACGCTGTCAGAACTGGGCCAAATTAATACAAATGAAAAAGACCGGACCGCCGATATTTCACCAGCAACGTGTTTTTTCCCCTTTCTTTCTTCCTTACCTAGAGGGCAGTTTTGTGAATGTTAGGGAAGTGCACTGCCAGGCTGCATCCTGAATTTCCAAAAAAAAAACAAATAAACAAAAAAGAAAACAGTACCACCATCATAATGCAAGCCTAGGCAGAAATTTGGCCTGCTGTACTCCCATTACAGCCCACCTATAATGTTAGCCTCTGATAACACTGCCTAATGGACTCACTCTCAATACATACAGCTCTCTGGAGGTAATAGCCTTTGTGAAATGTCAAAAAATTGTTGATGTTCTGGAAAAAAGAGGCAATAAACTAAATAAAAAGGATAATGGGTGTTTGCCTTACGTGGAGTGTGCAAACTCAAATGGTGCTGACTGATAACCTCATGTCTTGATAACATATTAGCTTAAAAAAACACTGAGCTGTTTTGCAGAGCGATCTGTGGAGCCCGTGCCTCAGCTTTTTGTTGACTTAAGTGAATAGCGAGTTTAAAAATGGGTGACTCCGGCCAGGCTGGATTGCTAATGTCATGACTCCAGGTTGGCAGATGGCAGGAACAGTTAGGGAGCTCATTAGACCAACCAAGCAGGCAGTGCATCGTTGCAAAACCTTTCATTAAAGTTCCATGGCTGGAATAGAGTGTGGAATAGTGCTGCTCCAATATTGGTCAAAGTCAAGAGAGGAGAAACAAGTGGAGGTTTTTGGTTGTTGTTTTTTTGCCCCCACATTTTCAGGACAAGATGAGAGAAATAATAGGTGCTAAGGCTGCGTCGGTTGGCTAGATATGAGCGGCCGTGCTGAGCATAGCGAAGCAGATTGAAAAGGTCTGGGGAGCATTTTGAGTCATTTTGCTTTGTAATTAACTGAAATTTGTTCAGCACTAATGCGCTGTGATGTGGGGGAATTTGAAATAAATACATTTCCTTGAAAGGGCATGCTTATCGATGAGCTCTCTCTCTCTCTCTTTCTCTCTCTCTCTCTCTGTTTTTATGCCTGTGGGTGGAATTAGTTTCACCTTTATTATATTCACATTTTAGCATTTTATTTTATTTGTATTTTTAAGGAAATGAAAGCTAAATAGTGCATGTTGGAAATGGATGTATAGCCTTAATACTGCACCCTCGGGTCAGTATGAATTTATTATATGACTTTTTGTAGAAATAATATGTGCAACTGTATTTTAGGAACAGTAAGAAAAGATCATTATCACCATTTTTGGAACAAAGTATACCACAAAAAAAAACCTCTTAAATAGCCATGCCTGCATAGCGAATGCACAATCTAAAGTAGCTCAACAAAAAGTATTATTAGTATTATTATTATCCAATTCTCCTGACAAAATTTGACAAATACTAACTAACCAGCTATTTATTTAACCAGCCTCAAAGCCACTTGAGTAGCTAAGCAATAAACAGACAATGTCTGTGATTAGTATTCAGGACAGCAATGCAGATGGTGATTTTAAAGGAGTCCTCCAGTGTTTTTCAATCTAATTTCTGTGTGCCACATCTAGAGCATACGGTTGATTACCACAGACTGTAATTTAGGCACAGTTGCCCTGTACCTAGAAAAGAGCTGAAAAAACACTGAATAAAAGAACACACTCTAGAAACCATTGGGCAGCTGCTTCAGCATCAGCCTTCTGCTATAAGCTTGGAGTATTTCAACAGAGGTTGTTTTGAATTAGTCTGTAATTGCCTGCGTTCTACAGATGAAGTCTGAAAAGAAGTTGAAAAACGGGTATTCCATCAAACAGTCAAACAAAACTGAAGTAAGGCACAAAGTAATGTGAGGGACATTTAATGTGAAACAGACTCGTTGTCAAAAAAAAAAAATAATAGATGCAACAAGAAGGAAGTGTTGAATTGCAAAGCTGTTGAGAAGTAAGATACAGGTTGTCAGGAACATTAAACATGTAAAAATTTAGGCTGATATGGGCAATTTTTAGCTACACATGCAGAAGTAGCATCTCTCAGTATGGTGTTGGGTATGATGCAACAAAATAAAATTCCTACCTATTTTGATGTGGGGTGGAATGCTAATTGCACATCCAATTCCACCCCACACATCTTCAGACACGGACAGATCTGGTGATGTAACAGCTGTGATTGATGGGGCACAGTGGCTCACATTTGCTCTTGATGATATCAATGTGTTGGACATTCTAGAACATAATACCCCAACAGAGACTATATCAACCAACATACTGCTGTGTTTGGACCCAAAATTCCATTCTCCATATTACAGTTGTTGGAACATCATCATGATTTTAACACTGTTATAGTGCGTAAGGTGCTAGATAATTTTGTTAAAAATACGTGGACTCATCTTGGGGTCTAGTTTTAGTTTTCTGATACTCAAAACTGTGACCAAGATACATCTTGACATTTAGGTTTTCCAAAAGCACTTTCTGAGAATGGGTCATGGAGCTTTTCATGTACTGTCACACAAATAGACCTGAACAGCTAACTGCTAGCATAACTTACGTCTGGATTTGGTGCAGCTTTACTGCAGCTCTGCTCTGCTTTTAAAACATGAACGCCTTCAATTCAGCAACGCTGATCGACGCCTTTGCAGTGCAGTCGGCAGGTCTATTATGTGAAGTGATTTTCTTATGGTAGCTCTAGGTGATGTGGAAGGTGGTGGGGGATGGAGCAGGGAGGTGTACAGGCAGGAGACGATGAGGAGGAGGAGGAATGAAATTCACAGTGAGCCTGAGCTCAGAAAGCCAAACTATTTACATGGAGCAGCAGCTTCAGAAGCCGTGCTTTCGCCTCAGGGCGGAAACTACTTGAAAGTAAGCTGTGAGTCTCTTTGATGTTTGCACCAAATCTAAACACATTTCAAGTGTTGCGGCGCACAAGTCAAGGACAGGCCTAAATTGTCTCACGGTGAAGGGGAACTGCGGATTGTTTGGCAGATTGGAGGAAAATCCACGGAACACCGTCTCGTACATTAGCACTATCTTGACGATATACTCAAGAGATAGGCCATCATTTTGAGTGACGAAAGGTCTGCGACTCTTCCTTCCCTCTCCACCGTGGGTGCAGATTGGTCTCGCCAAAGAGGATTAGTGGTGTAAAAGACACGTAACACCTAGAGCATGCTCAGTTTGCTTAACGGGTTCGGCGTGATGAAGGGGAGGGTTCGGAAGCCAATCAGCATGAGCACGCTCTAACAGCTGCCTCTGCGGGCCATTTGGTTTAGGGCTTATTTGGTGTTGCGTGGAGTGTGGAGTGTGTTCTGCATGGCAATCTACTGTCATATCCTGTGAACTTATTTGCTACACTCGCTTCACCGACAGAGACACTTACAGAGTCTCCAAAAGCTGACATATTGCAGATTGCTAACAGCAGGGAAACCAAGTCCCACACACACATTTACACATAAACATGCACACCCCTGTATGGTGTTGTATGGAACTTCTTTGTTTCCTTTAGACATGTCACTATGGATATACTACTAATTAAGGAATAATTATTCTATTATTATAGGAATTATTCTGTTATTATTCTGTTGATTAATCCATGTTATTTTCATCATTATTGAATTATTCTAAAAAATATATTTTACAGAGTAAGTTACTGTGGAACGTATCTGTGTGTAAAAGAATGATACTCAAATAGCTGATTTGAACGTCAAATATTTTAAAGCCAGGCTGTGATTTTACCCTGGTCATTGTTGACGAAACTCAGAACTACAGTCTGACTTTCAGCGTCATAATCTGTGATTTGACATACAGTTTAACAAGGATAGTGATGCACAATTGACTACCTGCCAAGCTTTCTTTTCACCGGGCTACAATGCACTTAGCTCTGGGGCTTTCCCCTCGGCTTCATCACACTCACACCCAGAGCACTTTCTCTGGTTGGCCCTTCTCCAAGCAGTGCTTCACCCACTAGACCATTAATCAATCATTCAATCAATCAAATTTTATGTATATAGCACTTTTTGCAATGAAGGCCTTGTCACAAAGCAGCTTTACAGAAATCCAGGTCCAAGCCTCTAAAGAGCAACCCAGTGGGCGACAGGGGCAAGGAAAAACTCTCTCAGACTAAGAGGATGAAACCTTCGGAGGAACCAAGCCTCTAAAGGGGAACCCATCCTCCTCTAGTCGACACCAGACAGCACAGACAAAGGATGAAAAGAACAAAGAGAATGGGACAAAAGTAAGAACAAAATAATAAAGAACTATGGCTAAAGTGTGAGCAGGCCCTGTATGGACAAGTATGAGTTATGAGAGAATGTGAGAGTGTAAGATACAGGCTAAGTATTAATATAAAAGTCCATGCTGGTTGAACAATCACAAGCTGGTAATACGGTCTCTAATGTGGCATGAGTGAGCCAATGTGAAGATCCCAATGTGGACAGCATCACAGAGGACAGTGAGGTAGTGAGAGGCTGGAGTGGGTGACATCAGGGTAGATCAGTCGGGACAGGGCATCTCAATGCATGAGAAAGAGACAGAAGGAGAAACAGAGGGAAAGAAATTTTAGTAAGCCAGCATATTTTGAACTAAGTGTATGTAATGGGTTGTACGGTTTAAGGTGGTCTTTTAGATACTGTGGGGCTAAACCATTGAGCAAGTTGTATGTTAGAGGCAGTATTTTATAATCAATGCAGAATTTAACGGGTAGCCACTGAAAGGATGAGAGGCCAGCACTAGCATTTAGCCCTTTTTACCTCACTTTTTTCGGAAGTAGCAGTGATGTTTAGCCTCAAAAGGGTTAATTTTGGAGTCATGATTCAAAAACAATAGTTTTGAAAATGGCCAACTTTGCAGCCCTACATAACTTGCTCACATTTTGTCACTTCCATGTTCCAAACTCTCATTATTCAGCAAAGACAAAGTAAATAGTTGTTCATTATAGGCCACCTGTAAATCAAGCAGCTTTATTAGACTCTGTGTGTATGCAGGAATGCCACGTTTGCACTGTGCACTGTAAGAAAAAAAAAAGAAAAACACTCTTCATCTCTTCTCTGACTGATCATTTCACATGAACATTTCGCCAAAGTCACAGCACAGCCAATGGTTTAAAACGATGTGTTTGGTGATTTTGTCAGTTGACTGTTATAAAATCAGCAGTACAGAGTAGCAGCTTGGAAATGGCTTAATAGACCACATTTCAGTCATTATTTCACACTCATCCCATTGTCTGACAACAGACACAGAAAAATATGTAAATGAGAAAAGCTTTATTTGAAATTCAGCAAAAATATAATATGTCAGCAAAGAACATGGAGATGAGCAACCAAATGTTAAGCTGACACCATCTTACACTAGATACAATGCAACCCACAATGCAGTCTGGTGGCCTGGTGGTTAGGGAACCAGTCTTGTAACTGAAAGGTTGTCAGTTTGATTCCATGAACTGTCAGGCCATGACTGATGTGACATTGAACTAACTGCTGCCTGGGTGCCATGGATAGGGCTGCCCACTGCTCCAGGGCAGGTGTGCTCACTGCTCCCTAGTGTGTAAATCACTACTGTTAAATCCTCTGTGTACAAGCCCAGTGCATGTTTATGTTCATACAGTGAATTACTCACTGTCACTGGTGGTATCACGGTATATACCCAAATATTTTATTCTTTGGCACTACAGTGACATATAGGATTGAGTCTTATTCTTGTGTTGAGTGCAGAGAATATGGGTTGTTGTTTTTTTTGGGCCAGTTGCAAATTGTAAAAAGTTTACAAAACAACACATTTTATGATAGCTGTACAGACAAAAAATGATTTCACTATGTATTTAGAATGAACTTTGTCAACTGACTAAGTGTTGAGAGTGGCAGAGAGAGTGAGTTGTTAAGACATGTTTGTGCGTGATGGAGTTGTGTCAGAGCAGCTTGGTTAGAACCTGCCTTGCAGAATCAGTGATTTACTCTATTCTGGAATTAGAAGTAGCTAGCACATTTATTGTGGAGCGTCTGAGAACACTAAGGGTGTGCTGCTTATGGCACTTGCGTTATATTACACAGTACATGAAATAACTAATGAAATTACAGATGTGGACAAGATTACACCTGTAAAAGGTTCTGAAGGTCAGCTGCCCAAACCTGTAATGGCATCATTAATGCAGGTTATTTGTTTAAGCAGCCTTTAGCTATTTTTCATTGAAATTACATTGTAGACAATTCAAACATAGTGTGAGATGTTGCCAAAGATCAATATCTTTAAAATCAGTTTGCAGTTTATACATAGCACATAAAAGTAGATAAGCTTGCCTAAAGTAGCCTTAAACCCTGGACCTTTTAACAGTTGCAGGTAAATGCCGGAAACGTAAGGATCTGGGCCACTTTGACAAAAGCCAAATTATTATCTCTGAGTGTATCTGAAAGGGCAGGAGTTTTGGGATGCTCCCAGTGTAGAGTGTTCAGTAACTACCAAAAGTGCTCCATTAAAGGACCACCTGAGACTCAATCCATGGAGGCCCCACATCACAAATTACGGGATTGAAAAGGTCTGATGGTAACATCATGGTACCAGATACCACAGGACAACTTCAGATGTCAATACTAATAATAAATTAAAAGTTACAGAGAAAAATCAATCTATGAAACAACAGCAGGGTCAAAATTGAAGAGAAACTTTATGTTTATGTTTTAGTTGGGGGAAATGGAACTTGTTCAAACAGACCCAGTGGAGGCCCTAGGCTGCATACAATTCTGCACACCCGTAGTGCACTTAAGAAGCAGGCCAGCCACTAAAGTAGTGTAACCATGCCTTTCAAACCCATAAAAGCTTCTAAAATAACCAAGAATGGAAATAAAAAAATAACATTTTACAATCACTCTGACCTTGAAAATGTTTTTAAATCTTTTCTTATGAAAGGGAAAAGAAAATCTGGAGTCTTTCATGCTTCAAATGTTATTTGTCCATGTCCCCCCACAACCCCCACACATTCAGTGCCTAAGTCACAGCCTTGCTGAATTCCCCTCCATTTTCTTGCCAGCCACTTCAGAGCTGGGGGTCTCTCCACTCTGACCGCTTCACACACAGCAGACTCTTGAAAGCCTTGTTTGAAGATAAAAGTGACCGAGACATAAGAATCCATATTTAGACAGTGGCCACCACTAGCTCCCTAGCTGCCCTTTTTTCTCTTTTTTATCCTCAGGAGTTCTCAGGGAAAATATGGCCTGCTGGGCTTTTTAATGCCACCGTCACCCATCTGATAATAAATGTACATACATCCACAGTGTTGTATACCCTTACTGTATACAGCCATGACCTTCATCTACACGCACTGCATATACAGGACCTATTGCTCAAAAGCTGACTTCTCAAGGTGTGGGCTAAAAACCACACACACTGGATGCTTCATAGTATTCATCATGCTGGACCTGGAGATGGAAATATGGAGTAGGGTTGAGAGCTGCACTGGACACCAGAGTAAATGCTTGCAAACTGTTGGTACATTTACTTTACTTATTCATGAATGGATGAAGAAGACCTTTGAATAGAGATGTTTAGTTAATTTCAAATCTGTATACAATATATAATAGTAGAAATACGGTGTAAAAAAAAATAGGACACCCCATGACATCCTTTGTCTTTTATACTCTTTTTTTGATCTCCATTTCTTCTTTGTACACACTAAGTCCTATGTCCCCTCCATAGTGTGTACATGAGAGTGCAAATGGGGGTGGAGGGGAGCAGAGTAGAGGAGAGCAGGGGGCGGAACAGAGCGATGGAGCAGAATAAAAGGTTTTCCACAAGACTGAAATAGAATGTTATTTAAAAAATTTAAATCTCAACATAAATGACAGAATGACAGTAGAGAAGTATCTGTTTACAAAAGTTAAAGTATATAATAGAGCTGGGTGATATATCGATATTTATAGCGATATCGGGATATAAACAAAGCAAGATTTGGTCTGAGGTGAACCACCCAGCTCTATTATATACTTTAACTTTTGTAAACAGATACTTCTCTACTTTTACTTAAGTACTGTTTGATTTAAAGCTCCCTACTAAAAATGTTTATGTGTATATTTAATATGTTGTGTTTTGAACTCAAACTGCTTGTGAACTGCATCAAGATGAGCATAAACTGGAGGATTCCACCACATCATTCATGATGACCTGTGCTGTTTCTTCAGTTTGGTTTTGATAGAGTGTTTCTACTTTTCAGAGTAGCCTTACCCACAGATGTCTCTTGAGGGCAACATTGATTCTTTAGTTGTGAGTTTTAGTTTAGTCTTGTTTTTAGCTGCAGGCATTGCAGCACTATGTACTGTGGTTTTGCAATGCTAAAGTTTTAACATCAGTAAACTACAGTTAGCTGTGTTGCTCAAAGACACTGGGCATAATGTTACTGTTCCAGCTTCAGATTGTTCAAGTCCGAGCAATTCAGACTAGTATACAGTGTTTTGATTGGACATGCATTTTCCACACAGTATCTGATGGATTTCTCCCATGGGACTATCCCCTCACTTCAGGCAAATATTTCTCCACTGTCTCCATTATGTCAAAGTGACTATTAACAACCAACCAGCCACCCGAGTAAAAACCTGAAACACCACAACTGCATAGCAAAATCCTAGAGAGAGAGAGAGAGAGAGAGAATTTCAAAATGGCAATTAGTCTTAATGTAATTGTGATTCCGAGTTATTTTATTTCAACAAAGATTAGATTTATGTCAGATATATATTTAATGACGCAGCACAAAGGCTGATTTGAGAAACCTGCGTGTTTCAGTATCTCTCCTGACCCTGATTGGCTTCAAAAATCTTCCCTTTATTGTTTCAAACCTGTAGAAACAAGCATGTATTTTCCAGTGTCACTCATTAAGGACATATTTCAAAGCTCTTGCAAACAAGAAACCAGACCCTATTAGAGTGGCTAGCTGTGTAGATGTACTTGTCATTAGACGATGAATCAACCATGTTCAGCATTGATTCCTGTGTCCCTTGAGCATATAGAGCTTCTGAATTTGAAGCCCTGCGTAGCATATACACTCTACTCTCTGAATGTGAATTGAAAGCTACAGTCTAAAAGCAGTGCAGCAGACTCTTGCCTCATATTTCGCAGCTATTGCCACATCTCAGTCTTGCAGTCGTGCAGTCTTGCAGCCAGCAATGTCAGACAGAAGCACTGGCTCAACTCATTTCAATATGTAGAATAACAATGTGAGCATTATTTCTTTACTTATTTTTACCTATTTTTCCTTACATTTTTACATCTGTTTCTTTATTTGCTTGAGTACTACTACTACACTAGATGTCCAAAGGTTAGTAGACACCTCTGAAATCACTTCTGTATTATTATTATTATTATTATTATTATTATTATTATTATTATTATTATTATTATTAGACAGTTAACCGCACATTTGCTGCAGTAACAGCTTCTAATTGTTTGTGAAGGCTTTACACTGAAAAAAGTACAAGATTCTTGTGGTACTTTTGGAGGTTCTTCAATTTTAAACAATTTTAGAGTGTTTCAAGCAACCTTCAAGAAAACCTTGTTATTTAATTGAAAGTTCCTTGAAGCAACTTTAGAGGCGCATCCAAAGTTTCAAATTGAATAACATGCAAAAAATCATCAAGGATCTTGTACTTTTTACAGTATATAGTAAGTGTTGTAAGGATGTCTTTGCATTCTAATAGTTTTTCATTGGGATAATTTTAATAAAAGTGAAATGTAGATGCTGTTCACTCCTTAAAACCAGGCTCAAGAAAGATACTGGTTATTAATCTGACATTAATTGTTCTTTATAGAACTGAAGTACAACATCATAATACAACTAACATCTATCAGTATGTGAATATGAATATGAATAATAATTAATTAATATATTCTATTATGATATAGTTTTAGTCTAAAATAAAATTAAAAAGATTTATTTACAATAAGGAAGTCCAGGAGCTCCTTGCAAATGCACTTGATTATTCTCTTAAAAAAATAGTTATTTAATGGCAATGTTTTTTAAATAATTGTGAAGAAACTATTACAGTCCTTAAATGGTTCTATGCCTGCTTAAAGGGTTTTCCACATTAGTTCAAAAATCTTGTACAGATGGTTCTACATAGCACCAAAATGAATATTTCTCATTACAGTTTGAGTTGAATTCAAACGTTGAATATTCAATTGAATTGAATATAGTACAACAAATTTTGAATAAAAATAACTTTACTGTAAGTATATGATAGTGTTGGAAAAATAGTTTAAGAATCTGCTGCTATTGCAATAAATATTATGTAGTCTGAAATTGTATTTAATAATAAAATAATAATAATAATAATAATAATATAATAATAATCCCTTTCTCAACACTCAAAGACACTGTACAAAATATGAAGAAAACAAACAAACAAATAAATAAATATTTAAATATCATGATATTGTATTTTTTACCATATCACCCACCCCTACAAAGAACTGTATAGTTTTCAGTACTATATAGAACTCTATGTAAAATAAAGTATTATCATGTGAAAACACTCAATGAACTATAGCTTTATTGAGGCTTCATTTGAGTGGATGTAGGGCAGGGCGATATGGGCATAAAACTACAGCACTACTCACAACTTAACCGGGACCACTGGTACTTTAGTTCGAACAGCATTTCAGACTACACCATTGCTCTCCTTGACTCTCCTCCTGTTTAGAAATGGAAGGTTTCGGTCTTCCATTCTCTGTCAGGAGAGGTCAGGGGAGGATCACGCTAGCTTTTTGTTCCCCTCTGAACCGCTACAGAGTGGGATCAATCAAGGCTTTCCCTGTCCTGCTTCGGGGGGAGGTGAGGGGAGTGTGTATTAATCACAGGTAACGCCACGGTTCAAAGGTTTAATTTACGCTGGGAGAGGATGTGCGCATCAGGATCAGACAAGCAGGATTGTCACTTTGACATTGCAGGCTGACGGATGCGTTTGGGCTTTAAGAGAAGGAGCTGCCACTGCCTGCTCGTGCCCAATCCTTTACCCTGGTGCACTCTCATTGATTTCTCCTCCGTACCTCAGGTCACTGGCTGGAAATTGAATTGGAAATAGTAGGAAACAGGGCTCCATTATTTCTTGTTTTGGTGGCATTTATTTTTTTCCTCAGCTTATCTACCCCTCTCCCTCCTCTTCCCCCCCACCTCAGTACTTCCAGTATTTCAACAGACAGGCAGAGGAACTAATGGCAATAGCAGTTAGCATCAGGACACACTTAAACGACTGCGCTGACTTTGCCTGCTTTAATAACGCCGTCCTCTGATGCGAAAGGTTACGTTCACCCCCACCCACCCATCCAACCCCCTGCCGTTTTAGAGCACATCATTATGCCTCTATGGAAGCCTCCTTCTTCTCCCTTGGCCTCATGGGAACTCCAGTGCTTCTACAGCAGAGGAGAAGAAAATAAGAAAGAACAGCACATTGCTCATATAAATTCGAATGGATAGCCAGCCAGCAGAGTGGACATGCGGAGGGGGCCGTGGATGAATGGACTGTCTTTGAAAGGGCAGGAGTTGGACATTTTTGCTTTGTTTTTTTAAAGGCCCACTCCATCCTTAACCGACTGTTATGCAAATGGTGCCTGTGGCAGGTCTATGAAGCCATGTAGCAAGTTCCAGTAAGGAAGTGATAAGGGAGGAACAAAACTGTTACAATTCAGTAAGAACAAATGTCCCTATTTTTTATTTTTTTATCATTTTTATCAACTTTTTTTTCTCAAAAACATGAAAACAGTATGAGGAGATTGAATGCACTAATGATTAAAAAAGATATACATATATATATATATATATGTGTGTGTGTGTGTGTGTGTGTGTGTGCATGTACTAAGTGTACTATATTGGCTATATCTGGTTACACCAGATTAAGACCAAAATTATCTGCTTTCTAAGCATTCATGTACTCGCTGTGATAACCTTTGTATTTTGCACCAGTAAACACCTGGAATATATTTGTATTGTACATATTTGCAAGTCTGGACCATGCCATCAGTGTATGATGATATAGGATGAGACCATAAGAGAGGTTGAAGAACTTCACATGGTTTCTGCTTTGAGGTAAATGACCAGATCCCATCATCTTCTTCCATCCAAGACTCTTCACTTAATCTTCACTTAAGATTAACTACTATGTAAGGTTGTATAATGGGACATTTCCTAACATGGCATTTGCAAATATGATGTAGAGTGGTGCTTTCAGACTAGAGGTCTGAGCGGGACTGATTTTTAAATCCCATTCCCCACTCACTCCTTCTAGAATTTGTCCTCAGCCCGCTCCCACCCACTGTCCCAGAGACTTGCCTTTAATTAGCTTAATTGTTTTGTATTCACCTTTCTCTGGAGCACTATACAAAGGTCAGGGCAACTGACCATCAACAGGCTCCACCATTTATTTAGCACAGCAAATGAAACACATAAATCTTTTAGTAAATCAAATTGACTAAGCTTAACTCCATTCTATTGTGTCCATGCCTCCTATCTCTCTCTCTCTCTCTCTCTCTCTCTCTCTCCCTCGCTCTTTGTGGTTTATGGCAGACTGAGCTGAGGGGCTCTCCAGGGAGCTTTAATTGACAAGTGTGTACAATAACTAATCAGTAGTGGAGTGACTGCCCTTTGAAATTATGAACTGACTAAACTAATTTCAGATAATCCCTCATGTTACCTGGCAACGCTGACGCTGCCAATTGATATTTGAAATGCAAGACGCCCCCAGTCCCACTCGCTGTCAGTCATATTGCTTGGGCTGCTGAAAAGGGACGATTCTTAATGAAGCGCTGACAGAGCGCCACGAAGATTAAAACTTTCCTCCAGCCATTACTGAGCAAACAGCAGACACACACACACACACACACCTACACACATGCACACACTCCCAGTAATAGCTTATTGTAAAGGCGCCGTTCAGGTGTGCAGCCTTTCTCCATAAATGTTTGTATTTCTGGAGAGCTTTAGCGTTTTAAATCCATCCCATTCTACTGATGATATATAACCTTTCCTCCAGCGGCTCTCAGGAATATAAAATGAGGTGTGAGAGGGAGTTTTTCTCCTCTATTTAGCCAGCTTTAAGAAGAAGCGAATGGACAGCCATGTTGGATATTAGGACTTAAATGAAAATTCCCTCCAACGTTCAAGGACAGCCTCAATAAGAAAAAAGGACCCCTGAGAGCCATCTTTGGAGAGAAAGATCAAGTGTGTAAAAAATCAGATGAAAAATTATGCATAGGACAAATATCAAATATCATCCTCTGCTTATGATGAAATACTTCACTTTTCCTCATATTTCCTAACCATTTCATCATTGACTTATCCAGGGTTATCTGTAATGACATGCAGGCGATGTTCATTTCAGGTGAGATAAAATTCAGCTTGGATGTCTGAGGCCTGCTAGGCTGATTAGAAAGCTGTACAAATGATCAAGCAGCATTTTCATTTCGCTTCCAAAAGGATTAAAAACATGGGTAGAACTGTGTAATGCTTCACTAACAAACTGATTGCACACTAGAGTGATGCAAGCACAGAACGCTATTAAGAAGACCATACGAAGTCAAGCTTCTTTAGCATATTTGTTCATTCTCAAATAATGTTGTGTTCTCTGTATAAACATTGAGGCACAATCAAAACAGAGCTGTAAAATTCCAGTCTTGATTTGTTAAATTTATACACCACCCACACACACACACACACACACACACACACACACACACACACATATTCATTCTAGTGAAGCACAATGGCAAGTTCAGATATAATCTTGTTGATAATGGAGAGCACATGGCAACTTTTCCTCTGTCAGTGTCTCCAGAAAGGTGTTAGAATGCTAACAATAAATCTGCCTAAGCATCTTAAAGGAGTTTAACTTCACCTGAATCCCACTGATAGTTGTGTGGAGAGTTATATTCTGGAGAGTTATTTGAATGACACATTACAGACGAGTCAGTCAGAACAGTCTTAATCTTTTCCTATATGTGGATCAGACGCAGTGTTTAAATCCCTCTGACTGAGTCTGACTGGACTGAGAATTGTTCAGCAACCAGAAAACCATAGCCAACAGCATCCTGTGGGCAGGGACCACTCATGAAGTACTAGAGGATGACTACAACTGTGCTGCACCAAATAGGCTTCTGTCTCTGATTTTACATCTACAAGGTGAAAGAACTTGATAAGTGTCTAATAAAGTCTACAGTGAGTGGACATACTGTTTAAAAACTCCAGCAGCACTGCAGTGTCTGATCCACTCATACCAGTGCAACACACACTAGCACACCAACACCGTGTTAATGTCACTGCAATGTTGAGAGTCATCTGTGATGGAAATGATACCTCTTGTGAAGCACAGGGTGAAAGGAGGCTGAGTTCAGTCTAACTGTAAAACTAAGTGCCCCTATATGGTGTGAAGCTGATAAATTGGACAAAGGGTGTAGAGTAAAGGAGGTGGTGTTAATGGTACGGCTGATCAATGAACAAAAGAACCAAGCTTTACTTAGTGCTGAGGAGTAGGTTTTGAAACTTCAGGTATGGTCTGAGATATGGATGCCTGGAGATAAACTGAGGTTGGAAAATGCTAATGTAAAAATGACTCATAGTTTAGGGTACATGTAATTCCACAAACACCATAAATGGAGCACAGAAGAAAATACTGGATTGGATATAGGCCCTTTAAAGATAGCATTTCTATCCTTCTGTTCTTTCATAGACAGAAAGTAAATGTATTCAGTGTGAAACTGCATTGCATAACATCCTGCAGAAGCGGTCGGCCTGAAGATGTAGTTTTATGTAGGTTTATAATGGATATGGGACAATTTTCAGGCCCGGGCAAGAGAGAATGCATATTAGAACAGTGTTCACCTCTGTTGTGACAACTCAAATGTAATCAAACAAACATGGGTGGTGGAATGGGGGAGATGCAGAGTGAAATGACAGCCAATGACCAATTACGGCCATCACGGCTGATGGCCTGGTCGATATATAGATAGTTACAGTATTTCATTAGATATTGAGCAAAACATCCTGTAAATGAAAACAAATGGGCCTGTCAAAGCTTGCAGATGAAGCTTGGGATAGGGGGGGAATGAGTCTCTCTCTCTCTCTCTCTCTCTCTCTCTCTCTCTCTCTCTCTCTCTCTCTAATCCATTTTTAATAAGCATTAGGGGAAAGGCAAGCCTGCAGCACCAGGAAGGAAGCTTTTCTCTCCCTAGCTAAAGCCCCCCATTGGATAGAGAAAGCAGACAGGACCTTCTGGGCTTGGTGTGTGTGTGTGTGTGTGTGTGTGTGTGTGTGTGTGTGTGTGTGTGTGTGTGTGTGTGTAGACAGGTGCATGCATAAAATAATTCATTAAAGGGCCAAAACTGTTGTGAACAACAGTAGTCACAGCAGTTAACGTTTCTAAACGTACAACTCTATTCATATTAGTCTACAATTCAATGTGTGCTTGAATACATGGATTGCATTATTAATACCATGAATCACTGATTGCTTTCCTCAGAATGTATTGGCTGCCCATGTGCTTGTCTTCACCCTCCTAGTGTCATGAGCATCCTTTGTGATAAGGGGAGAGAAGAAGGAAGCATTTGGAGCATTTCTGTTGGTCCACTGATCTTGAAAACGTGATATGAATAAAAATATTGGAAAGAATATAAGCAGCTCCACGTGTAAACAAGACTAATGAAGAAGAACAGATATTCAACCGTGATAACAAAACATATTACAAAGACTGAACAGAACATAAAGTAGATCAAACAATGCAACCGTGAAAGAAAACAGAAACACTGTAAAGACAACCGTGGTGAAGTTTCCAGAACAAAGAGAAAAGTTAGATGATCTCTTTTCGAAATGATGGCACACTGTTTCCACAGTGAAAGTTGGCCAAGTAAGTTACTTTCTTGCTGAGTTGCCGAGTGTAATTCCGCATTATACGGACCATATGGAAAGCGAGGCTGTGTATTTGTCAGAATGATTGGCATCTCCCTGAACCTGCAATATTACTGTAAGACCCTATTTTCCAGCTGCGTACTGATGGACGGCGTTAACCTGGAGGGGAGTTTTAGAGAAAGAAGGTGTGGAGTTCAAGGTTTATCAGTTTGCAGCACACTTTCATTTCAGGCTCCCTTATACAGTATGAGGCAACTCAACCCGAGCTATTATGAAATTACAGAAATATTGGACACGCTTTTTCCGAGCTTATGTATTTATTTATGTATTTACGGCTTTACCTTATCCAGCGTTTTCTCACGCATAAATGTTAACACTGCAGTTTTGGGAGTAAAGATACAGGACGGAGCAGCGCGCAACACACTGCCAGATTACTGAATGAATATGGATTAAGGAATGCATCCGCAAGGCTTGAGGTCTCCTGCATAATGCGGGCGACGCATATGCAATCCCACCTTCGCCAAGGTCTCGGTAAGGCTACGCCGTGGTGTAGTGTGCTAGCGAGTAGTTCGCTCTCTCTCTAACTCTCTATCTAGCCCGCGGCTGTTCTCCGGAAGGCTCGAGTGAGTGGGTGACATGTTGACTGCCCTTTGAACCGCTTTTATATGCCGTTCTTAAGATCTGCCAACAAGCCAGCTCTCTCCCACACGCTGAAAGAGAAACAATTTCCTAACATATAGCCTACAGGCCTGCTTTCCTTCCTGACAACTCTCTTACCACAGGCCTCTGCGCTTTCATCTCGGCCTCCAGCCTTTGTCTCGCCTTGCTCTTCCCCCTTGTGAAAAGCTCGAGCTCCTTACAGCTGTTCCAGTCCCAACCTCGCATGACTGTCACCTTAAAGGAGAAGTTCAAGCAAAAAATCAATTGTACTCAATCAGCCAAACTTAGTTAGTTTTGGCCCTGGTCTTTGAGGCTACTTTAACTGTGGAAATGTGGCAATGTTGGCATTGTGCTAACATAACACATAAACAGAAATCGACTCACACTTCCCTTAAATCATGCTTATTAAGGAGTAGCTAAACACGTCTTTAGTATGTGGTGCTAAAACAAATGAACAAATAAATGAAATGAATAAATAAAAACCTTAATTTCATTCACATGTATTAGCACTCAGTGATGAATGGATCTCATTTGAATACATAAATAAAAATGTTTTTTGTTTTTTTATTATAATTAATGTGTTTCTGACAAAAGGCAGGACTTGGTGTCCCTCAGTCCCATTCAGACCCATAACTGTGTCTCTTCTTCACATAATTTAGCACACGTGCCCGGAGTGGTGGGCAGCCCTATGGAGTTAATTGCCTTGCTCAAGGACACATCAGTCATGTCAGTTTAGAGCATTCGAACCAGCAACCTTCCAGTTACACAGCTGCCCATAATAATTTTGAGGAAGTGACATCATAAAGGTTTATAAAAAGGTTTGCAGCTGATTTCAGTTCATTTGTGCTATCACTGACACTATTAGGAAATTATTCAAAGATATATTTTCAACTGCAATAACAAACATACTGAAAATCATGTTCAGGTCTATGTGTGGGACCATCCATATGCACTTGTAACCTCTACAAAAATGATGTTGAGGCCAGCCTCTTTTCATTTCAGGTGCATTACAATATACTGTGACCACATCAAGGCACATTTTGTACTTTCAAGATATGAATGGGGGTCCAGCCACTGATTCATAAATCAGTATCAGTGGACTGACAGGGAAATAATTAGGTAACAGATGCAGTTCTTAGGTAACAGATGAGTTCTGATGTTGACCAAAGGTATGGAACATTACAGTATAACAGAGAAACCCTGCACGCATGCTGTAATAGAAACAACAGTAGTAAATAGGGGAGAAAAATCCATAACTGATTTCGATGAGGTTGGCCAATGGCATTATGAAGGCAGACAATATAAATAGCACTGCAATATTGTAAATGTTTATATAGAGCTTGCATAGACGTTGCACAGCAGTTGTGAGATTTATGGGCCACACAGTAATATGTTGAAGCTAGCAGCAGGCAGTGGGTAATATTTCACCTTAGTTATCATGTTGAGTGTAAATTTGCAGTGAAGTATATGGCGGAGATAAAATGTTTAGTCCATTTCTTGTTCTGTTCATCCCACACCTCCCTCTGAGGATCGTGACGCGATGCAGCACGGCTCATGCGATGTGCTGAAGCTGTGACCAGTCAGTGGTGCGTAAATATCTCTCCACTGCTTTCAGCCAGTGGCAGTCTCTAAACATTTGGAGACCCTAAGTAAACCCATCCTCCCCTTCGGCTCTTCACAGACATCCCCCAGATCTGAGGAGTGGATTTATTTGAAGCTCTTGAACGGAAGAGCTTATGGCAATAACAATAATATTAATGACAATAGTAATTTGTGAATAAATCAATATCAATGGACCACCATTCAAATGAATGCATTCAGACACTTTAACTTCCACCCATTGCTGACACAGATGTGCAAATGCACACACACACAGCTTGTCTAGTCATTCTAGAGAAGTACTGCAAACAGAATAGGACACTCTGGAACAGATAAACACCTAATGGCAGGGTGGGTTAAAGAGATGGGCTAGAGATGTATAAAGCCCACTAGCTTTGAGCCAGAAAAGAATCTAAAAGCCAAATTTGGCCCCAACACTACTGCTTTTTTTTTTTTTTTTTTTGAATCATAGATTTGGTTACTGTTTCTCTCCAGTATTTTCTCAATAATGCTTGCCATTGGCAGTCTGGGGGGGAAAAAACAGTCTGGCAGAGAAAAATTGGCTATGCTCTCTCTTGGTTGGTAGATGGCGCTCTCTCCCCAAATCACACCCAGTACAATGCTGGCAGGCAGGTACATATGTCTGCTGGGAACCCAACACTTTCCTCCAAGTACGTTGGTTGCCCAGCAATGATATATTGGCGGCGGTTCAAAAAGAGGCTGTGGCTGACTTCACATGTATTGGAGGAAGCATGTCGATGTCTTCACCCTGCTGGTGTTGGGAGCATTATGTGGAATGGGGGGAGTGTCCTTACAGGATTGGGTAATTGACACTTTCAAATTGGGGGGAGATTGGGATAAAATTGATATATTGGAATAAATTATTGATTGAAAATAAATTAAAGATTTTTTATATAAAAAAAAAAATAAATATAAATATATATATATATATATATATATATATATATATATATATATATATATATATATATATTTTTACATTCCATATTTTAATGTATAGCATGATAATATATATATATATATATATATATATATATATATATATATATATATATATATATATATATATATATATATATATATTTTTTTTTTTTTTTTTTTTTTTTTTTTTTTTTATCATGCATACATTAAAATATGGAAACTATATTTATATTGCTCATTTATTTCCATTTATTTTTGCATGATATAAACCTCTTAAAACAAGTTTTATTGATTCAAGCTGAAGGCAGTAAATAATTGCTCTCTTATGAATAACTGGTGCTCTCTGGCTAAATCATAACTGAAAGAGGCCTAATAGCATGTCAGTATCCAGCAGCTTCCTAGCTACATGTAAAACTGGGTGTGAATAGTTGTTTCCTGACTGGCCTTTTGAAAGCCTGATAGAAGTGTTGGCCTCACTATGCATCAGTAAGAATTTTTCGTGCATTCATTTTGAGCAACATTCTTGGCTTGGCATTCATTTCCGCCCCAAGCAATTGCTTAGCTTGCTGGCCCTGTAGCTTCAGCTCTGCTTCCAGCGTCTGGTGATCCCTCAGGCAGCAGGGAGTGGACTGCCAGTGGATAACTAGAAGAAACTCTGGGTATTAAAGCTTTTCAATACTCAGAGTTTCTCCTATTTTTTGTTCTCTTCACCTCTACTGTCTGATTGGAATGTGAAAGACTTGACATATCTCTTTCAGAGCATAAAGAGAATACCATGGGCCATGAATTTTTTTTAAACCCCACTGGAGTGCACAGTGTGGGAAATGTGTCAGCCGCTTGCTGAGAGTGGTCTTCATGTGATGCATGCTCCCTGTCCAATCCTTGGTGTAAGATGATGCAATAGTTGCTCCAGCCTCGCTACTAGCACAGAGCAGTGCACTTTGGATGAAGCGTTTGGCAAGCTCATTTGTGTGTGTGTGTGTGTGTGTGTGTGTGTGTGTGTGTGTGTGTGTGTGTGTGTGTGTGTGTGATTGCATGTGGAAGTGAGGAAGCAAAGGGGTGGTAGTGGTGGTGGTAAAGGGGCTACTGTATTCTACGGAAAATTCCAAGCTTTTTACGCCAGCTTGTTTTCAGATACAGCTAAATGTTTCTATTTCCATGTAAGCAGAGAAAGCAGTGATAGATTGTTAAATTAGAAATGTTAAAACATTGGATTCTTTGGTTGAAATGAGATCAAGAGCTCATAAAAGAGCTCTGGCATTGGCCTTGTTGTGTGTGTGATGCCTAGTATTGGGATTTATAATTGTAAGTATTATAATTGCAACCACCCAAAATATTACTAGACCCTCTGAATTATGAGGTCATTAAAGAGTCAAAAACATACGACTGGCAACCTCACCAAGGTTCCCCCCAGAAACCAAGTTTTTATCCACTATGTAAAATAATAGTGTTGTGGTTTAATAATAGATTTGCTAGCAGGCATCATTATTTTAATATACATGAGTGTTAGCTTCTGTGTATGTGCTCAGTTAACTGTGAATTACACATGGTCATTGAAAAGTCTACCGAATTGTGGCTTTTGTGCAGTGTTTCATCCCTAATTGAGAATATTAGGAGAATTTTCTTTCCAAAATTCCAAATTGTTCAACATGTTGGATCATTTCTGTTGGTTAATCCACCATGAAGTTTTAAAATACATTACTCAAAAAAAAATGTCAAAAGTGGTGTAGCATTATTCTATTTCAAATAGTAAACAACATTGTAATTCAGAGAGTACAGTGACATTTGAGTGGAAAATACACAGAGGAAGAATCTTAGCAGGTTTGTTATGTGAATAATAAATTGTTGTTTGTTTACCACAGTGGTGCTTTTTACTGATTTTCCCCCATAGAGGTCGATGCTCAACAAGGTGACTGTATTATAGGAAGACCTCCTACACTTCTGTAATGTCACATTGTTGAAAAGGTCATGACTGTGAGTTTTGGATTCATATGTCTCTCCTCATCCAAATATATAGAAACTGCCTGGAAGTGTTGCTAAGAGAGCCACCGAGTTTACTTTTCTATAAGGATCTAAAATGTTTCATACAGCCAACCCTGAGAGGAAGAACGTGTGAAGTGGACGGTCCATCTGCATTTTGCTGAAATAATTTCATATTAGACCAAGTCATTTATATCTTTCTGTCGGCAGTTTGCAATATTTCTCTATTTGTTTCTATTTGGTTATTCTCTAAAAATTTCTGTGCATTTAAAATCTGATTGAGGAAAGTAAAAACTAGTTACATTTTGTGTGCATAGCATTATCTGAGTGGTCCAAGGGTGGGCCTCAGCTTACCTAGAGCACAGCTAGGTTTAATATAACAAAAAGTGTTTCTTGATTCACATCAATCGTGGTATGATTATAGGACCATTTTGAAAGGTTCCATAACTAGCTATCTCATTGTCTTTGACAAAGTGATAAATCTCATTTAAATATAAAATACAAATGTTAATTTTTGTAATGTTTGTGCTCGTAATAATAATGGTTGCATAAATTGTACATTTTTGTGCTAATAATAGGTAAGGAAGCACAAATGTACATAATAAAATGGGGAGGGAGAGGCGCTCCACTCGTCCCATTGTTCAGGTGTGTGTGTGTGTGTGTGTGTGTGTGTGTGTGTGTGTGTGTGTGTGTGTGTGTGTAAAATGCCATTTGCACTTACGCTTCCCAGTGGACTCCTTAGTGATGGATGTGTTGTGGTATTCATATCAAGGCCCTGCTGGTAGGTGACTGTCTGTGAAAAGTACATCTCAATAGAACGATGATGAAACTTGGCCATTAGTAATGAACGGTCCCTGTTCGTCCTTAAAAGTAGCCTCAGTGCTGACAGGGAATATGGCTGTGATTTGGCAGTGCAAATATACAGATCCATTAAGGCATTGTGGCTTTAGGCCAGCTCTGAAAGGTTCCCACATGCTTTGTTTTTTTGGAGTTTTGTTTTTTTGCTGTCCGTTTGGCTCACTGAAATGGGCTGTGGGACTTTTCTCTTGATCAAATTTTGATGCCCTTCTGTTTGACGGAATGTGCCAAACTTTGGAGGTAGATTAACCTGTTTTGCCAAAGCCTTGATGAGATACACTCCTGGTACCTCACAGAGTGCCAGCACAACAACACTAAAATGTGGCCTTTGGTGAGAGTGAGAGAGAGAGAGAGAGCGAGAGAGAGAGAGCGAGAGAGAGAGAGCGAGAGAGAGAGAGAGAGAGAGAGAGAGAGAGAGAGAGAGAGAGTGGGGGGGTTAAAAGTCATTTATAAAACTACATCATACTAACACAGTACACTGAAGCATTGTAAAAACAGAGAAACAAAAACAAAGAGGTCATAGAGGATCGGTGTACTTCATTAATTCCAGCACCACTACAAGATCTTTGCTTGTAATAAATTGGATTAAGATCTAGCAACTTCACTGTAGGTTAATTACTGTCACCCCAACTGTCTGATTGTTCATGCGTGGTTGTGTGATGGAGTTCTATGCAGTGTGGGGTTTTAATGGGCCTAAAGGGCTGGACAGGCCTATGAAGAGCAAAGCAGACTCTTTCAGCTACACTTGCCCTTGCCATTGTTGTGCTTCTGCCCCAGTTATAGTTTGTCATTCAGCAGCCCAATGCTACATGATGCCTCCCTTTAGACAGAAAAAGAGGGCCTTATTCACCGACCGTCCTTAAGAAGAACTTTATTTTTAAAACCCACTGAAATTGTTCACTAATGTTTTCTTATTTGGGATTTGTTCAGTTTACAAGGACAGTGAGCTCCATCGTTGTAAGAGCAGAAATGCAAAAAATTATTATTTACAGCTTTCATCAAGAACGAATGAACAAGACCCCATTGTTTGCTACTTTTCCCATATTTTTCATGGAATTTCACTCAGACAGTCTTTTGAAAAACCACACACTTGATGCTTGAGAGCAGCATTTCGACAGAAATTAGCAGCATGTAGACATTTAGATTGTGCTAAATAGGGATAGACTATTTAGTTTAGTAAGTTGTGGTAGATCCACAGATGAAATATGATTCAGGAGACTTACAGTTGCATTCTGGTCCATTTTCAGCTCATGTAGTGATCTATGTTTAATATAAATTACCAGTGAATTATGGGAGATTGTAATGCCCTCAAAATCACATTCAGATTCCACTTTACGATTCACACACTCAAATAGGGACCCTTTCCGGTCACAGCCATTGTGTGTTTTGGACTACAATTTCCTTTCATAGTCAAAGTTAATTGTTTCTTAACACCTAATAGAAAAAGGTGAATAAAATGAAGTGCTGTCCTTTCATGCTCAATTTTTTATTTTCACTCTTTTGAAAAGGCATTTAAAAAAGGTTTTTAGAAAAGCATTTCCAAAGAGTGGATCCAGGGGAAACGGTATCCTGCTCATTTTAGTGATTTTCTGCTCAAACATATTTAGGCTGTGGTCCTCAAATTTGTCCACATTGTCTGTTACATGGTCCCCCCACATGTTCCATATGTCTTTGTGTTGGGAATAAGCAAAATTGTGGACTATCTGCAGGACCTGGAGACCCACTGCTCTAAGGAACTGTTGTGGTATGAAGAACATTTAATATGAAAGGGTCTGCCAGTCTGGCAAGTGCATGTTGGTCAAGCTGGTAAATTGATTTTATTTGATCAGGATAGAGTATGTTTTCATGTGATGGTTCATCTGTTAGATTTGTTTGTGTGATCAATGTGGTCCACCAGTATGACCACCTTGTTTAAGTTGGCAAAATGTTTTCACCTGAACCAACTTTTCAACCATCTGGACCATCGAAGACCAGCTTAGATCATCTGAACGCAGCCTCAAGCAAAAGCTGGTGCTGAGCAGGATTTTTCAGCAGGGAGCAACAAATTGTGAAGGTTAAATCCATTACAGTTCTACTTTAGCACATAGAACTTAGTAAATGAAACAGGTATTAACACATCCTATATGCAATAGTGACACTGAGCTGCAGCCTCATGATTGCAGCTTCATTTCCAACCTACTAATGAAATGAAAATCATCACTTCTAAAAGTAAACAGACAAGAATAGAGGTCACTCCTATTTCGTAACACCTTAAATTTCCAGAGACGTTTAACCACCTACGGTATCATATTGCCTGCTTATCATTCCTGCCGCTTAATTTGCAATGTATTAAACAGAACTCATCGTAGCAGGTGAAGTTGATGAAGCTTGATGGGTGTAATTTTTGGATGCAGCGGCACAGCTGGCAGGGCTGTGCCCAGTATCAAGGACACTAGGGAGGAAGGTATGCAAATGCACACAGCTCTAATCAATTAGAAACAAGATGAAAATGAAGAGCACCTTAGTGGCACCAGAGTTGGGGAACAAAAGCATGAAATGAGCCTGTGTTACATATTTTGGGCTGGGAAGTCTTCTGGCCTCTGGGTCTAAGGCAGGGTGTCTTAGGCCTCAGAAACACACACAAAATGTCCAGCGGGATTTTACAAGAAACTAGAGCAGTATAGGTTCCAACTCAAAAAGTAATTAAATTAAACTCTGCTCCATAAAACCGACGACAGTTGAGAACATTCTGTCTTATAATGTTTACTCTCTCCCCTGACTTCATTACACAGCTTGTGCCACACAGTCTGTTTTGCTCGGAAATGTTTTAGCTACATTTACCCTAGCAGCAAATGGGGCTCTCCAAACGTGCTGATTTGTTCATACCGGGATGAGCTTGAGAGAGCGATATGTGTGAATGTGTGTGCATGTGTATATTTAGCTCTTTGTGGGGACCAGATGTCCCCAGGATGATTAAAATCAGCGTTTTGATGCTGTGAAGACACTGGATATTCCAGTAGAGGAAAAATGCTTCTTGCAAACAAAATCAGACCTCATCAGAAAAGTGAAAGCACTGAAAAGATTTCCGTTTGGATGCTGATTTTAAGGTTAGAGCCTTCAGCTGGGTTAGGCTCTTACTTCTCAAAGAAACACACGGTGATGCTTTATTGTGGATGTGCTCCAGTTGAACCCTAGGCCAGTTCTTGACTACTTTTAAAGAGAGTTTCTATTTCTAATGCAGTTCACTTGTTTGGAAATTCAAAAATATAGAAACTCTAAAAGCTATGTTTTCTTGCCTTAAAAAGAAGTTTGCTGATAAGCTTTTCGCTTGCAGTAGCAAAAACAGTTGATTTTTGAATGGCCTATATGGCCATTTTACATTGTAATAAGCAGGTGTGAGTGTAGTAGTCAATCCACTGTCATTTTGTACTGTGTGAAAACTTTACCTGAACGTAAACAGTTGCATTCTATTTGAGCCTCCATTTGAACTTGTACTTGTACAGCTGGTCCAACCTGCCCATCATCCCCATTCTACGCAGACTGGAAGACTCCTGGTAATACTTTGAAAGGCAACATTCATAAGGTTACACAAAGTACATGACATTTACATAGAAAGCCTTTCCTGACAACTGACATAAACCGGGCTCACTTAAACATCCACAGTTCTCATAAAGACTGCTTTTGTCCATTTTGATATCATTTCACTTCAAAAAGTGTTTTGATGACTAAATGTCTCTTGAAGATTTTCCACTCTTTCTTGTTCCCACTTGTACACACTATAGCTCTGAAGGGGCTGAGCCTCTCTGGAACACTCCTCCATGCAGTAAATATTATTCCATTCAGCTGGAGGTGATATCCTAGCGAGGCCATCTTTCAGAACGGGGACATCTGCACCATCATATTTTAAAGCGTACCACAGAGAATGTGCTTGTGGCATAAATATCATCGCGCTGCACATGCCGCACGAGATTCATATAGGTCAGCTGCATGCATTAAGTCAGGCATGGCTGATGTTGGACTCAGACAGCGGAGCTGGAGGCCAGATGTGTGCCTATGTGAGGGGAGGACACAAGGGGACGTATGGAGGGGGCAGAGTGTTTGGATTTGAACCAAGAACGGCAGTGGCCCACCTTCAGATGGTAACGTCCCCTCCAGGCTTGGGGATGGACCGCCTTGGCCTTTTATCTTTCAGTTCAGGGCCTGTTTTTTTGCAGATAAATGCTTCCCAATCCACCGTGACAGATGTCACAATGCATCGTCTCTATTTTGATACATACCCTCTGATCCTGCCACAAACAATAAAGAGACTGCGGGAGGGCCGAACCATCCACAGACACAGCACCAACACTTAGGATTATTCCAGAGGTGCATTATGGGTTATGAAGAGCCACAGAGCTGCTGGAATATCAATAAGTCCAGAGTGCCAGATGCCCAAGGGCAGTATGGGATGACCAGCACTGGCATGCCTCTATGCTTGTGAAGGTGCCAAAAGTGTTCTTTGGGGCAATGCCATTGAGAAAAAACTTTCTGTTCTTTTAAGTACCCTTTATTGGATGATTCTTTTTTTGTAGTAATTAGGTGTGATCTCTGAAATGTAAAGGTTCTACATAGAAACACTCAATACTGGTAAGCCATCTAGTTCTACACCAATTAATAGGTGCTCCAAAAAACTGTAAACAACAATTTACAAACCTTTAGATCTTTAGAGAGCTCTTTTTAATGATATGTCAGGATGAGCAGGACGACTTTAAATCCATAGGATTACTAACAAGCAAGGATGCACATAGTCACTGGTGTTAATGTCTGCTTTGTACACAAGTAGTATTAAAGCAATACAAAATGAGAGGTAGTGTGTTAAAATAGCACAGGTGTGATGAAGCAGCATGATAACATATGACCTTGAATATTCTATTGCTTTTATACAACAGTTCATAAAATGAACAAAGTGAAAAAATGAGTGGATTAACCAGAACACAGAGCGTCATATGTTTCATATATTGACATTTCCTTCCAACAAATTATAGCTCTCTAACTGCTTGTTGCTACTTCACAGTAACAAACTCCACTCACTCACTGCATAGTCGGTAGCTCCTTACACAGACCAACACATGAAACTCTATTTTTCGTTACTAAAGCAGTTTCTGCCATTGTTTTCTTAGCAGTGCTGTTCAGTGGAGTGACAGTGTTTGTGGGGAAATGACAAGCTGTTGTGGCAATATTGCAGTCCAGTTACAGCACTTCTCAATCGATCAGGTTGCATTACCAGAACTAACTGTTGTATATTAACAGTTGTGTAGTATTGTTAGCCATTCCTAGTCAGTCATTTGAAATCTAAGGACTTTTATCTGTATGTGCATTTGTGAGATCCTGCTTTGTGGACTCATGCCAGTTTCCTCCCTTTCAATAGCACTAAAAAACAGCTTGTGTACAAATAGCTTCCCCTTGTGGAGAATCTTCAGCCTTCTGCATATGAATGACCTTAATGAAAAGCACTGATATAAAGACCAACAGTGCATGCAGGACAAATACTCTGAGGCCCTGTTGTTTTACTGGACCCATACACAATTGTAAGTTAATGCCAGGGACCTTTTTTTTTTTATATCCGGAACCATTTTCTTTCCATTTTAACCCATAAGATCTTAGTTTTGATACTGGTCCACAAGATCCACATCCATGAGATGTTTCACTTCTCACACATAAATTAAAGGCCTTACATAAAACTTAAATGATTTTGAAAATACGAAATCAGCAGAACTTCAGCACCATTTTAGGGCAAAGGGATTTCAGAAACAAATGTGCTTACTAAAATTCAAGGTCAGCAGTACTGAAAGCCCTGCATTATCTGTGTGTTTTGCGTGCCTGCTTACTGACTCTCAGTGATGTGCTTCTGGCCTTTGCCTCAGGGTTCTCTGTACAACAGAGCAGTCCTATCACCTCAGGCTTGCCCATGATTTTCAAAAGAGGGGTTGAACCCAATTATCGGCCAAATTAAAACGAACGGACTTGGCATGGTGAACAATGACTGCTGTGACTCCACTCCACAAGCTAAATGGGCCAGATGGAAAAAAAACAGTCCCTGTTTTCATACAGTGGCTGCTGGCCAGATATCAATATGGGGGGGGGGGGTGTTTACTGGGAAAGTGGGAGGCAAAGAGCAAAGTGTTTTATACTGTATGTGCTCTTTGTTTCAGAAGACAGGAAGCTGTTTGTGGGGATGCTGAACAAACAGCAAACGGAGGAGGACGTCTATCGCCTGTTTGAGCCCTACGGAGTCATCGAGGAGTGCACTGTGCTAAGAGGCCCTGACGGAAACAGCAAAGGTAGGAACATTTCTGCCGACGCATAAAGATGATAGAAGCACGGAATCTGCTTGCAACTGTTATTTGGCTTTAAAAAGGCCTTGTTTTACAAAAAAAAAATCCACCCACAAGGGACACATTCTAGCTGTAAGGGAAACATAAGTGCATATCAGAGCTTGTTTTTTCTTTACTTTTTTTGCCGACTCCATTTATTGCCCACTGAGGCTTTAGGGACACTGATAGACACTAATTTTGCTTGACATTTAGCAAAGCACTGTGGGAGTTGTAGTTTTCCCCCACCAGTGTTTATGGAAATTGTTGGGAGATTATTTCCACAGCTTAGGGAATAGCTGTCAGAATCTGCAGTATTAAGGAAGGGAGGAAGTACCTGACTGTCAAAAGCGATTCTAGACTCTTGAGTATGATGGAGTCCTGCACTTTAAATAAAAGCACACTTATGAAGCTCATAAACAAAAACAAGAATCTATAGGACTATACAGCACCATAGTGCTTAATAAAACCTCATTATCTTAATACTGTACTTATCAGAATCAGAGCCGGAAATTCTATATTAAACCAATAAAACCACAGACTGTAGTCAACTTGTTTCTACATACTTGAACTCTCGCTCTGCTCTTCCATGGGCAGGATCCCTACAATTTCAAGGCACCTTGTAGACTTTACATCTGCAAGGTGGACAAACTAGGAGTGTCTAGTAGTGGACAGTGAGTGCACACAGTGTTAAAAACTCTGTAATAATACCTGCTCTGTGGTGGTTGTGTGGGAGTCCTGATAATTGAAAAACATGGTGAAAAATATGCAAAGACTGATTCACCACAGTCTGTAATTATGAAACTAGAAAACAAGATCTCAACTACTTTGTTCAAAACCAGAAATTACTCATATTCTTTAACTCGCTTCTGTTGTAGTGCAGTCAGGAGTTTCTTATAAGTAAAACACACTATAAGTATTTAGTCAGTCACCAATTGTGCAAGTTCTCCCACTTAAAAAGATGAGAGAGGCCTGTAATTGACATCATAGGTAGACCTCAACTATGAGAGACAAAATGTGAAAAAAAAATTGAGAAAATCATTTTGTCTGACTTTTAAAGAATTTATTTGCAAATAATGGTGGAAAATAAGTATTTGGTCAATAACAAAAGTTCATCTCAATACTTTGTTGTATATCCTCTGTTGGCAATGACAGAGGTCAAACGTTTTCTGTAAGTCTTCACAAGGTTGGCACACACTGTTGCTGGTATGTTGGCCCATTTCTCCATGCAGATCTCCTCTAGAGCAGTGATGTTTTGGGGCTGTCGGCAGACAACACGGACTTTTAACTCCCTCCAAAGGTTTTCGATGGGGTTGAGATCGGGAGACTGGCTAGGCCACTCCAGGACTTTGAAATGTTTCTTACGAAGCCACTCCTTTGTTGCCCTGGCAGTGTGCTTGGGATCATTGTCATGCTGAAAGACCCAGCCACGTTTCATCTTCATTGCCCTTGCTGATGGAAGGAGGTTTGCACCCAAAATCTCACAATACATGGCCCCATTCATTCTTTCATGTACACGGACCAGTCGTCCTGGTCCCTTTGCAGAGAAACAGCCCCAAAGCATGATGTTGCCACCCCCATGCTTCACAGTTGGTATGGTGTTCTTTGGATGCAACTCCGCATTCACTGTCCTCCAAACACGACGAGTTGTGTTTTTACTTGGTTTCATCTGACCATATGACATTCTCCCAATACTCTTCTGAAACATCCAAATGCTCAGCAAACTTCAGACGTGCTCGGATATGGACTGGAGCGCATAGGGGACACGCCTGGCACTGCAAGATCTGAGTCCCTGAGTCCCGGAGTCCTAGTGTGTTGGGTTGATGGTAGCCTTTGTAACGCTGGTCCCAGCTTTCTGCAGGTCATTCACTAGATCCCTGTGGTTCTGGGATTTTTCCTCACCGTTTTGTGATCATTTTGACCCCACGGGCTGAGATCTGCGAGCTCCAGATCGAGGGAGATTAGTAGTGGTCTTGTAGGTCTTCCATTTTCTAATTATTGCTCCCACAGTAGATTTCTTCACACCAAGCTGCTTGCCTATTGCAGATTCAGTCTTCCCAGCCTGGTGCAGGTCTACAACTCGGTTTCTGGTGTCCTCCGACAGCTCTTTCGCCTTCACCATAGTGGAGTTTGGAGTGTGACTGTTTGAGGTTGTGGGCAGGTGTCTTTTATACTGTTAACGACTTCAAACAGGTGCCATTATCACAGGTAATGAGTGTAAGAGGAGCCTTAAAAAGCATAGTTACAGGTCTGTGACAGCCAGAAATCTTGCTTGTTTGTAGGTGACCAAATACTTATTTTCCACTTTCATTATTGTGTAAATAAATTCTTTAAAAGTCAGACAAAAATGATTTTCTCAATTTTTTTTCACATTTTGTCTCTCATAGTTGAGGTCTACTCATGATGTCAATTATAGGCCTTCTTCATCTTTTAAGTGGGAGAACTTGCACAATTGGTGACTGACTAAATACTTATTTTCCCCCCACTGTATATGCTTCTATATATATATATATATATATATATATATATATATATATATATATATATATATATATATTTTTTTTTTTTTTTTTTTTTTTTTTTTTTTTTTTTTTAACCTGATCAGCAATTATTTCTATAAGATCAAAAATGCAAAAACGCATTAAAATTCATAAAATGCATATATTTCAGTGCAGTAGTCCAGCATCACCTAAACATTCTGCCCTTCTGGAGTTCAATAAATTCATCAGCAAATATCACTTAACAGTTTAATAGCATCAGTTGTATTAAGTGGTTGTATTAAGTATATGCAGATGGGCACATTTGCCAAACTAGCATGCTTTTCTGCTTAATCAGTGCAAAGGCTGGAGCTTGCAGAGGACTATCCTGCTGTGGGCAGCTTTGCAGCCCAAATCTAATGTTTTGACGCATTTCTGTTCACAGTGTTTAATTGAAGAAATCTGTGTGTGTGTGTGTGTGTGCTTACAGGCTGTGCCTTTGTTAAGTTCTCCACACATGCAGAAGCCCAGTCTGCAATCAGTGCCCTGCATGGCAGTCAGACCATGCCGGTAAGTTGACTCACAGCCACTGACTCAATAATATCTACTATTTAAATTATATGAATCTAAGAGGAGTGATTATTTTTGCATAGAGTAGCAACAAGTATTAAATGTGTCAATAAATGCATTCATATTTTAGGTTATTATTGAATGTATTAAGAATGTGACTTTGGTTGGGGTGAAAATGCTCCCTGTTATTTTGCACTATAATGGAACACACTTATTTTGTTTCTGAATGAAAAACATTGCTTTTATTGGCTGGTCTATGTCACTACAACCAGGTTCAAAGAAGCCACAAACTATTGCATAGTTGTAACACTGAAACAAAAACAGAACACAGAATTATTATAGTGTTGCTCTCCTTCTGTTGGGTTATCTCAGCAAAATGTGCTGTGAGCAAGCTGAAGAGATTGTACCCAGTTACAGTTTGGCTACATGCTTGGGTTTGGCTGTCTTGAATCTTACCAGTAAAACATAATCCATTATTTTTCTTTGTGATAAATGTTTAGATCCAGCTTGCTTCAACTGAAGTAGTTCAGTTTGTTTTTCAGGGAGCAGATGATGGAATGAAAAGTAAAAGGTAGCTTTAGCTTTTAGTCTACCAGGCACTGTTTTCTTCTCTGCAGCTCCCCCTGATTTATGTCCATTTTTTTGCGGTATAAATATTATGAGTCAAGACTATGACTATGTGAAGATAAAGTTTGACATTCATCCTGTTACGTTATTAAAGCTATGTTCAATACAAAATAGTTTGTCAGTAATGTGCAGCATAATATACTGACATATAGCTACTCTTTATAAAGGTCCCACAAAGGGCCATACCATAGAGGAACCATGTTTAGAAAAGAGATTCTGTGAGTGTGAGGAACCTTTTAAAGAACCTTCACGTGGTGAAAAAGTTTTATACCAATGTATGAGTTTATCTTTTAAAATATAATGTTCACATGCAGTCTGATAATCTGGTAATTACATGCAATTGGAATAGAATATATCTACATACACACCTAGGTTGGAAAACATGAGTCTGTTTGGCCATTCCACATACAAGTTCTATTGAACAAAGTGGATAAATCTCTTAAATAAAGAATAATAACAGACACCTGTATTTGAATACATTTCCAATTGGAAATTTTAAGCTTGTTTTGGTTGGAGATAATGCAGTTCTGGGCTCAAGAGGCAACACCATACGGTATTAATAGAATACTGGAATGGGCTCAATTGCTCTTACAGTATATTTTGTGGGAGTGAGATCATATTTCATCAAGTTGCATAAAAGTTTCAGTGACCGCTGTCTTACAGAAATTTTGCTTCCACTCAAAATCTGTGACCACCTTCATTAGGTCTCTTTCTTACCAGTCTTTATCAATTTTTTTATAATTGACAGTGAGACTGGCAATCAGCCTCATAATGTTGTAGGACTTCTTAAAAAAGTGAATGTGAAGTACCCTTACCTGAGTCTGCCATCTTTTTAAAGCAATTAAAAATACAAACACACCAACTGCAAACTCAGGTAACACTGCTGCTCCTCCTCCTCCTCTAACTGCACTCAGGGTAGACTAAGTAGTACCCTACATATTGGATTACTTGTATCATGCATGTAAACTAGGGATAGGCAATCCCATTCAGTTTAGGACAAGGTGGTGGTTCTTTTAAAAAATAAATGTTCTTCACAAGCATCTCATTTACAAAATAATCTTCAAAGATTCTTCTTCTGCCATGTTCTTCTATGGCATTGCATGAAGGTGCAAGCAGTGGATCTTAAATCAGAACTCGGAGTTTCTCCCAAATTATCATAATTTAAATTTGAAAAAGGAAGGGAACAAAGGACATACTTGAAACTTTTGGTTTAAGAGTCGGGTCAGTGTAAATGCCATTCATGAACACTGAATGGTGAAGCATGGCTCTCTAAAGAATCATCCGTTATTGTCCGAACTTCTTGGGGACCAAAAC